>OV725082.1:47494295-48094295 GCA_928085145.1 Nezara viridula | reverse complement strand
AAATGCCCCTGGAATCCAGTGAATATTTATCGAGGTCTGGGTGTAAGTAGTTCTGGAGGGACCCCTGATGATCAAGGAGGTACCCGTGCCTATTCAGGAATGTCCTGGTTCATATTGGATATGAAGTAAATACCGAAGGATATCTATCGGAGAGAATATGCAGGGCTGTATTGCATCATCTCATAGAGTAGAGCTAGGCAAAACGTTTTAATTACTTGAATAGGTCTTAAAAAGACTATTTTTTTTAAAGGAGAATTTTGTGACGGGTGCCGTCAATAGACAAATACTATATATTGCAATAGCGTATTTGATTTGCTTACTATAATAGGTCTTCATCAAGGGTAATATATATATATATTCTGTTCATTTTCCTATTAATGCTGTCATAAAGTTCTTTTGGTTCATAAATCAAAACCGTTTGTACATCATTGTTTTACATCATAATTGTGTTACATAGTTTAGTTCTTTTTGTTATATACATTTACTTTTAGACCCCTTTCACAACGAAGATGCAAGTGCGCCTTGCAGCCTGGATGCACCAGCCGGCTGGAGATTTTTAACATGCATCTTTGTTATGCTGGTCTTGTATACTCGACTCCCCCACCTCGGCCCGCCCAAAGCAAAATATTTTTGAGGAGCAATCATCGAGTCTGGTCGGCTAACACCGTCAACGCTCGGTCTACCCTCTCCCTTCTCAATTTTCTCTCTTGTGTTTGACGTCTCTATCAATTGCTTTTTTATTTTCAACTATTATTTTCTTTGTTTTATCCTTTGTTAAATTTATTTTTAACTATAGGTTTTTTTTTTATCAATTGCTCTGATTTTCAATTAGTGTCCTACATGTTTTTACCTATTTTTCTTTTTATTACCCTGAAAGATTAAAAATTGTATGTCAAAATGCCAGTAAATTCTTAGTAATAATTTACTATTGAAATGCGGAGTGAATATCATGAAGTGTTGTGACCTAGATGTTGTGGGTTTGATATCTACCAATTTTGTTCATCAGCGAATATTATATATTTGTTTATTTAGAAATATTACATTCTGTCACATCAAGGACATTTATAATAGTGATCAGAGAAAGCACACTCACACTCTATTTACAATAAAAAATAAAATAAATAATACAGAAACTTAATAATAATAAATACAATAAAATAAAGTAAAAATAAATACAATAAAATAAAATAAATGTATATAAACAAAAGAACTAACCTAATCATACACACTCGGGCTTGAGTGGAGGATCTGGCCATTGCCAAAACTCCAATAGATGCTTATTTACAAAAGGTCTCTGGGCCACTGCCGCTTCAACCTTCGAGGAGGATTGTAAGGATGGGTGGTGCTGGATAGAGATTGTGCAAGGGGATTTGGATGATAGGTAAGGTTTTGGTGAAATTTGGAGAATTTTTCTGGAATAAGGTCTAGGACAAATGGGATATTAAGGTCATGGTGTAGGATTTTGTTATTTACATAGAACGGAGCATCAACTATTGTTCGAAGGACTTTAGATTGAAAGGATTGAATACGTTTGATGTTAGAAGCTTTTGCTGTTCCCCACAGTTCAAGTCCGTATGTCCATATAGGTTTCAGTATTGTCTTGTAGATAAGTAATTTGTTTTCAATAGAAAGTTTGGATTTTCTGTTTAGTAGTCTGTATAGCTGGCCGTATCGTCGGTTGAGTTCTTGTCTTTTGAGTCTAGTATGTGGGTTCCACGTTAGTCTTCGGTCTAAATGAAAGCCAAGATACCGGACTGTGTCTGAGTAAGGAAGCTGGATGGAATTAAAGTGTACTGGTGGACAGGAACTGCGTCGGAGTGTAAAGGTAATATGTTGGCATTTAGATTCATTAACTTTAATGCGCCAGTTATTACACCAGTGCTCAATCAAGGTGAGGTGGTTTTGGAGATTTAAGGATGCTATGTTGGGATCAGAGTTGGATGATAAGATTGCGGTGTCGTCAGCGAATGTTGCAAGAAAAGTATCGGGATGAACAGGGATGTCAGCAGTAAAGAGGATGTAAAGCACGGGACCCAAGACGCTGCCTTGGGGAACACCGGCTTTAACGGAGTAGATATTGGAAAATTCTGTTCCACAGCGAACTCGGAAGGAGCGGTCAGAGAGGTAGGATCGGAGGACTAGGTACAAGGACTGAGGTAAATGGATTTTAAGCTTGAAGAGCAGTCCGGAGTGCCATACCCGGTCAAATGCCTGTGCAATGTCCAGAAATGCACCCGAACAGTATTCCTTGTTTTCTAGGGCTGAGGAAATATGATCAACAACTCGGAGTCCTTGTTGAACAGTAGAATGTTGGGAGCGAAAACCAAACTGATGGGAAGGAATATTTTGGGATTCTATAATGGGTAGGATTCGTTTCAAAAGGATCTTTTCAAAAATTTTTGAAAGGATTGGGAGTAGGCTGATTGGTCTATAGGATGTTGAGCTATTGAGAGGTTTTCCTGGTTTTGGGAAAAGGATAATAGTGGAGTGTTTCCATAACAGAGGGAAGTGGGTGGTGCGTAGGATACAATTGTAGATATATGTAAGGAATATGACTGCTTTGGATGGAAGTTGTCGAAGGATTTGAGGTGTAAGGAGATCATGTCCAGGAGCTTTACGGGGGATTAGTTTTTTTAATTGAAATTTTACTTCGGAAGGATGAATAGCTTTTGGGGGCAAGGAAAGTGGGATTGGTGATGTAAGGAGTTCTTCTACTGTTACGGTGTGGGCAGGATGGGATTCCGGATGTGAAATAAATGTATTGGATAGGTGAATGGCGAACTCCTCAGCTTTATCTTCGTCAGATGCTGCCCAGGAGCCATCACCTCGTCGGAGAGGATGGGAAATGCGGTGAGGATTTAGGATTTTTGTTGTGGTTTTCCAAAGGGAATTGTCGCGAGAAGAGAGGGAGGATAGGTAGGAGTTGAAGGATTGTGATCTGAAGGTGGCTAATTCCAGTTTTAATTGTTTGCAATAGTAATTATAAGAGCAGCGGTCGGTAGGATGTCGGGTACGTTGCCATAATAATCTGGCACGGCGTTTGGTGCGGATTAGGTTAAGGAGGTGTTGGGGTAGAATGGTCTTTATAGGAATTCTGGAGGAGTCTTTTGGGAAGGAGGCAGTCCAGGCGGCTTGTTGGATTGTGGTAGTAAAGGAATTTACGGCACTATCAAGGTCATCGGGAGTTTTGAGGGATATGTTGAGATCAATATTATCGGAGATTATTTTGCGGAAAAGGTCCCAGTTTACTGGGCCCCTAATGAATGACGGTGGAGAAGGTTTGGGAACAGGTTCAAGTGAAACATTAAGGATTAGAGGACTATGGTCAGAGGAAAGTTCATTTAGACGTTTAATGGAACAATTGAGGAGACTTAAGCCGCTGTGGATAAAGAAATCAAGAAGATCAGGATTACGGTTGGGATCTGTGGGCCAGTAGGTAGGAGAGTTGGGGGAAAGGAGGTGAAAACGTTGGGAATTGAGTGCAGACAGCAGGGTTCGGCCACGAGAATTCGTGGTTCTGGAACCCCATTGTTGGTGCTTGGCATTTAGGTCTGCACCCAAGATGAAGTGATGTCCTAAGGAGTCGAGGAGAGAACTGAATTGGGCATTGGATATGGATCGGTTAGGAGGGCAATACGCTGATGCAAGAGTGACCGGAAAGCAGAAGGTTTTTATCACGATAGCGGTGGACTGTAGGAAATCATGTATTGGTAATGGGAGTACGTGATGGGAGAGGGATTGGTGTACAATTACAGCAGTACCGGCATGTGCTTTTCCGTCAGGGTGGTCAGTACGATATGTCAGGTATTGTGGTATATTGAAGTGCTGTTTAGTGGTTAGTCGAGTTTCAGTAATTAGTGCCACATCAATGTTCTTGTCAAGTAGTAAAGTAGATAGTTCGTCTGTATGATTTCTAACACCATTCGCATTCCAAAGGAGAATGGATATGGGTTTAGGGATGTGAGTCATTTAAGGATTTTTCAAAGGAGGGATGAGGTGAGATACGAGATTCGTGAGGAGTGATATGAGTGGAGTAACAAGGGATTTGAAATCGGTGAGGAAAGATGCTAACAAACTTGTGAGATCTGTTGCATTTGAAGGAGGAGGAATATGAGGAATTTGTTGTTGGTGGTTAGGTATATTAGGATGAAGAGGATTTTGAGGTTGGGTTTGAGGTTGTTGTGGCAGGGCTTGACATTTATCGGTTAAAGTCTTACCTCTAAGTAGTTGGGAGAATGATACATCATTGTTTACAATTCTGGAAGGCTCTCTCTCTCTTCTTGTTCTTAGTGCTTCATCTTGAATCCGGTTTTTCTGGTGTCTGGTTTTGAGATTCTTGTAAATTTGGCAGCCTTTGTAGTTGGCCGGGTGTCCCTCCAAGCATAGGGCACATACTGCTGGATCTTGTATAGGTTTGGTGCACTCTACGGATTTGTGCTGTTCACCGCACTTCACGCAACGCGGCAGATGGTGGCAATATGTCTTCGTGTGGCCATAGGTCTGACAATTATGGCACTGCACGATGTCTCTCTTGGGATATGGCTTCTCAACTTTCACCATTGTGTAGTATATTCTTGTGATATCATATATTTTTTCGATACCTGGTGATGGCTCCAAGTCCACGAAAAACAATGGTAGTGGGATCCTATTTCGTAATCCTGGCTGCTCCCTGTCCTCCTTCAAAACGTTTGTTACCTGGCGTACATTGAAACCAAGCGTCGTTAGTTCTTCTTTAATAACTTCAGTGGGGGTTGAGGAATGTAAATTTCTTATCACTACTCGTAAAGCTCTTTCCTGCCTCAGCTGGTAAGTGTGAAAATTCGCATTTGTTTCTGATAAGTACTTCACTATTTTTCGGTAGGCTTCTGCAGAATCAGGTGTTATTTTGGTGTCATTGGTCCTGTTAAGGCATGAATAACTGCCAGAGCAGATTTTATTTAGTTGGGTGCAGAACATCTGGAAATTTTTTATATTTTTCACAAATATCGGAGGAGGCTTTGGTTCTCTGGGTATTGCTGCAGACTCCATTACTTCTCTGTCATTTTGAAGCACTTGGTAGGGGTTTGGAGTAAAGAAAGGTGATTCTTCAATCGTTTCTTGTGCAGACGTACCTGGTTGGGGCTGAGGTTCTGGTTCTGAAGTGTTCATTTTGGTCACTGGAGGTATTTCTCGTAGGCAGCGACGAGTCCTTTGTTTGGCTGGTGAGCTAACTCCGTCTGACCGAGACCTCTTGGGCACCTTACTGGCCATCACTTGCTGATCATACCGCATATCATAAGAGAAAAATAAATAAATAAATAAATAAAAAAAAAAAATTTTTTTTTTTTTTTTTTTCTTAAAATAACAAAAAAAAAGATGCCAACAGTAAATATCAACTGCTCTGATATACACTTAACTGTATCACGTGAATAATCAGAGAGATTCCGCTATAAAATTGGTAAAAACTGAGAGAGAAGTTGAGGAGACAACCTTCTCATCAGCTGATCCACTGCCTTCTCCAGCGAATATTAAATGTGAAATACTTCCACATTTACATATCACTGAAGATGTATGTAATGTTGACTGTTAATGAAAAAGGTGGTATGTAAAAAATCGAGTGTTTTACAGGAGAGCATAAAAACTAATTATTTCTTTATTATTTATTAGTATAATTTCATATTTTATTTTACTCTGTTATTTTGCTTAGTACCAGGCTACCTACATCAGCCGCATATTACAAAATGTCACTTTTAGCACCTATAGAATAAAAATGAGAAATTGTTATTTAGAACTTTTTACACTAACAGAAGCGATATATATACTTAATAAGTATGTTTTCACTCGTAAAATTTATGGAACGAAAAATCCATAGGAAAAATTAAACTTTTTGTTTGTTCTGAGTTAACGAGACCAATACTCTTCTTCATTCAGAACAAAACTAATTAAAGCTGGAATATAAAAAAAATTATTGAAGTTCACACAACTTTGATTTTTAAGAAGGAAATAAGAAGGTAAAATAGGTGGAACAAAAAATCCATTGGAAAAATTAAACTTTTTTTTGTCTGGAGTTAACGAGACCAACATTTTTCCTCATTCAGAACAAAACTAATTTAAGCTGGAATATAAAAATATGATTGAAGTTCACAAAACTTTGATGATTAAGAAGGAAATCGAGTGAGTACACGACGAGCTGGTTGAACTTTATTAGAAATTAAAAAAGTCATAAATAAGACTTTTTTTTTTATAAAAGAAAAAAAGAAAAATTAAAAAAATTGGAATCAACCAAGCAATACAGTTTAAATTAACTTTTAGAATAAAACCTAAATTGTTATAGTCTCATAAAATATTGTATTAACTAAATTAATTAAATTTGTATTTTAATTAAAAATATTTGTATTTTGCTGTAAAATAAGCCGGGGTTTTTAAATACAATTAAAAGATTAATTCACAATATAATGTGTGAAATACATAATATATTATATTTCTCCGAAAACACACACAAAAAAATAGTAAATAACAAAAAAAAATGTTAACTAAAAAAATGCATTTGTTAGATTAATAAATTATTAATTATTTATTAACCTAAATAATACACTATTAAATCAGTAATAAATAACCTTGTAAAAAAAAGGATTATAAATAAAAATCTCTAAATGTGTTCAACTCACTGCTGTTCCTAAGAATGTTGCTGTATCTTTTAAGTTCTCTCGGACATTTATTAAGAAGATTTTGAAGGTTTGATTTATTTCGAATATATTCAATAATGATAACACGGTATTCCTGGATCGTTCAATTAATTAATTTTTGTTTCATTAAACAGATACAGAGGCCACTTATTTTAGTTACATGTTATCCAATTAAAATTAAAAATATTATGTAACTTATTTCTATGGGATATTATGGAATTGAAGTAAGTATATATGTAATGTTCATGACTTTTAGGAACTAGGCATTTACATGAGCCTTTGAGTTGACAGAATGACTAACTCCCATTTCAACATTTTGCTTATTAATTTTAGATATATTTCTATTGGGAAACTTTATACCTATATTCAACGTTTTATATTTCAACACTGTAATCACCTACCCTGGAATCAACTTATTCACTGTTTATAAAGATGTTATACATTTTTCAACTAGAAATATCACTAAAATGATTTTATCCAAAAATGCTGAAATGTGAGTTTGTCATTCTGTCAATGGAAAATCATTGTTTTTGCTTAGATCTTAATTGATTCATAGTTTAATGAGCTCTCACCACATTTGTCTCTGTAGAAATAGACATATTTGTATGCAGTACAAACAGCAAACACTTTTCTTAGATAGGAAAATGAGTTTTTAAGTCCTCAGCAATACATTTTCGATGGTCTTTATGTAAAATCTAATATTTTGAAAAGAACTTGAGGACCGAAGATATGACAATGGCTATTAAATGTTTTGAGGATAAAATAACTTATTTTTTTATTATTGTTTATTTATGAAATTTACAACTGTATTAATAAAAAATACATTCAGTAAATGTAATAACAGAAAATAAAAACATGAAAACACTTGTTGAGAAATCACCCACTGGTAGCATTCTAAAAATGAAATGTATTTACAATAGGAGATCTCGAGGCCATCTTCTTTTCAGACGCCTCGGAAGGTTATCAGGGATCGAGGAGGACGCTCCGAGGAAGGTTAGAAACGAGACGGTTCGGATGGTTCTGAAGTTTATTATGGAAGGATAGGTATCTGGATTGGGCCAATTCGGAAACATTAAGGTCGTTATGGATGACAATTTTTTGAAATATACAAATAACAATAATAATCGTTAAATGACTTAATTTGAATAAATTAAACAATTTAATGTGACCGGCCAATCATTCAGATTTTCAGAATTTTTTGAGCTTACAGCTGTTATTTTTCAGCCTAAATAGCAGTTAACAGTGGCTATAAAAATGAATAAAAATATTTCGATCAACTGACACTTTCAACCTGGCTTGATTTAAATTTAATTTAACTTTTAACAATTTTCCATATGACTGGGATATTTATTTTAAAAATGTGTCTTGTTATTTCATAAATATAACTTTTTCCTTTGTAACTTTTCAAGTAAAGGTCCAATAGAACTTTTATTTTAAGTTCTTTTAAATTAAATTATATTTTTGTTAAATATACAAAAGTGTTACAAAAAAAACACTGTTAACTAAAACCAAGAACTCAGTAAAAAAAACAAAAACAATCAGTTAGAACTATTATTTTAAATTATTTTTCTTAAACTGTTAAAATGTAACGTTTTAAAAAAATTCCTACCCCTCTCTACCACTTGTCAGATGAATAAGTCTGACTAGTCTCCATTAATGAACTAGCTGTTTTAGAAAATGAGAAACCATTTGTGAGTTTGCAAATCTTTCAAAACAATGAATGTCAGAGTAATATCCAATCTAAGAAGATAATCT
The DNA here is from genome assembly GCA_928085145.1 of Nezara viridula. Lineage (NCBI taxonomy): Eukaryota > Metazoa > Arthropoda > Insecta > Hemiptera > Pentatomidae > Nezara > Nezara viridula. Next base: position 48,085,875 of record OV725082.1, on the reverse strand, counting down.
TCGGGCCATTAATGGAAATCGTCTAGATAATAGATTACAATAACGGTAAGGATCTCGAGATTACATATTTAATGAGGCAATGTTAGTGAAGCATTGAATTTTCAAAATACAATCGATAAGCTATTATAATAATAAATGAAAATAAAATATTTCGTTAACAATGTTTTGTGTATTTAGACAGAAGCATACATATCAGAAAATTTTATATTCTAAAATGATTTGCGACACTTAGATTTTATCTCGACCCCCTTTAACTTACTAAAGCTGACCAGACTTCAGAAGAACAAATTAATTGCTACATAAAATGGGTCTAAGAGCAGTTACTGCCCAACATGCCAGAGTCTGGAGAATCGAAGACGCATCGACTGTCAATGTAATATGATCAAGGATCAAAGAAGAATAAGTTTAGGGTCGTAAGCTATAGGTGATATTAGTTTTCTACGATGAATTCATAAAGATAATGCCCACCGATTAGAACAACTTTTAAACGAATTAAAGTTTAAGCTGATACCTCTTACTCTCATACACTAACGGATCCAAGATTTAATTTTGGGGGTGGCTTCAGCCATAAAACTTTTTTTATATACATATAACGATAATTACTTTGGAAGAAAAAGAAAGAAACTATATGAAATGGTGTATTAGTGATTCTTGAAGTCCTATAAAATCTTATTAAGTAGTAATACTTTTAGAGATAATTTTTTAATATTTTTTTCATAAGACATGGTGCTATTTTACTATTTTGGGGAAGAGGAGGGAGTGGTTCAGCCCGAAAGCTCTCTCTCCTCCTCCCTCCCTCTCTCTCCCCTGTAGATTCACTTGTGCTCTCATACAAATTTAATATAAATATTAACGTTTTCACTATATAGTTATTTAAATTTAAGTTTTACCTAGATTTTATGGTGTGTATTTGTATTGTATCAATGTGCTCTTTAAATTATAAATATCCTTAATTGAGATAGATTGTTATATTTCTCAATAAAAAAGTATAAATAAATACTCAAAAAACTATTAAGTTAATCACCAAATATACTTACTAGCGTTTCGGATCAAATTTTAATTCATTTAGAGGTGACATTTTAAGTTGCTTCTTGGCAAAGTAGGACTTTCGCAAAAAAAAAAAAAAAAAAAAAAATGTGTACAGTTGAATATAAGATGCACAGTAAAATAATCATTGAAGTAAGGAAACTATTTAAATAATAAATGTTAGATTTTAATTTGAAATTTCCATCCACATAGCCCTGTGTCTAATAAGATTTTCTGCCTATTGTTGAGTTTTTACTCGCTTATACTAAATAAAAATAAAACATCAGACATCTCTCATATAAGGCCTCCTAAGGAAGTGGGGGCGATGCAAAAGTGGGTCCCCCCTCTTCCAGGTACCTACCTGCTATAAATTGTTATCAGGACACTAAAACATATTCATGTAGGTACAACATTTATTGCATGAGTGTTTTTCTTAGAAAGCTCATATCACAGCTGAAGGATCATTTATTTTTTAAAAGCCATGGCCTGTGGGATCTCAGATATTGAGAGGAGGCCTCAATGCCTACGGCCTCAAAAGTTTGGAGATCCCTGGACTAGAGGATACAATGTAGTTGTCGCAAATATTGTAGTTGTGTATGACCTGCGACTTTTTAAATTCTATCATCGCTTCCACTGTTTTTAAGAAGAGAAGAGCAATACAATATCTTGGGATGGAGGGAAGTGGTTCATGCGCGATGGGCACCCACGGGATAGTTAACTATAATTATGGGTTTAACATAATAATCGATAATAAATTTAGTTAAAAATTAGGACTTTTAAATTTCAAAAATATAAACTAATTATAGCTAAGTCGCAGACTAAGACTGGAAAAAAAGTCAAAGTAGTAGGGAAACATCTACAGACCAGGAATTCTAATATAAGAGATACCTCTACTAATACTTGTTGCTAAGATTATTTAAGGAATTAAAGAACCTATAATTATCGCGACGGAAAATATTTTTTTCGCCTTCAAACCCAAATTAACTGAGACATACAACTCATTATGAGCCATCCCCGTGTGGTTGACAGCAACCGGAAACTGATTGTGACATATGAGAAGGGTTTCGCGGCCGATGTTCTTGTCATAACTCCTAAACGACAATACCCACAAGCAGCCCATAGTTCGTCTCTGGTCTCAATTTATGATGATAACGAAGAACTGTGGATAACTCGAGTTCACGAAGATAAATTGTACTTGGAAGAATTGGGCAAGAATAAAACTATACCGTTATTACAAGATTTTTTCGAATAATTTGTCAAAATTCAACTTAAATGATGATATTGTTTATCTAAGACTCGTACTTCGGGTCTACATAATAAAAAGTTGATAAATGAAGTGAAAATACTTTTCACTATAATTTTCCAGATATATACAATTGCAACAATCTTTAATCTATATCTTGGCCATATATCAAAAGCTATTTCCATTTTTTCTCAGCTCGGCCATCAGTTATTTCTAAAAGCATAATACCCTCCAACCCAAGAAAGAACTACTTACAGAATGAATGGTGTGAAGGTAAGGAGATTAAGATGGGTCAGACAACAGAGCTTTCTTCTCGCTACCAAGAATATTGAAACGCAAAAAATTCTCTAGAAATCTCAAATTGAGGGTAAACAACATCGTGATAAAGTCTGCTGTAAAATCCTGAAACCTGGGCTATAACTTTTTTTTTTTTTATTATTGAAATTTACAACTGTATTAAGTGATAAATACAAGTACATATGAAATAAGTAACATGATATGAAGAGATACAACATGAAGAGAAACTACCGATTGGTGGCACTCCAATTATATTTCCATATTAGAAGGTCCCGAAGCCATCTTATTTTCAGATGCCTCGGAAGGTTATCAGGGATAGAAGAGGAAGCAAGGTTGGAAACAATAGGATTCGGATGGTTCAGAAGTTTATTATGGAAGGATAGGTATCTGGATTGAGCTAAATCGGGTGACAAAGTAGGGAGCATAGAGGATTTTACGAAGGATTTTGGATTGTAGGGATTGGGTACGAGAGGAATTTGATGGTTTAGTTGAGCCCCAAAGCTCGATCCCGTAAGTACAAATAGGCCTTATTATAATAATATATATTAGTCTGTTTTAAATAGTTGGAAGTTTAGAACGTTTGTCTAGTAAGTGCTGCAGTAGTCGAAAATGTCGAGCGGTTTCAGTCGGGTATGGTAATCACAGGGCTCTAACCTAAATCTTAGAAAGGAGAATTGATAGATTCGAAAGAAAAGTCATCCATACCATAACAGGAGCTATCTGGGATTATAACTTTAACACATGGAGGAGAAAGATTAATAAAGAACTGCTAAAAGAAATCGGTCTATAAAAATGACATGAAGTCAAGGAAGTTAAGATGGGCGGAGCACGTAGCTCGAAGCAATCCATTAGGAAGTCTCTCTAAAACAATGAATGTCTCAATAGTTGGTAAGAGATCACGAAAGTCAGATGGATAGATAAAATCAAAGAAGATGCTGCCTTGATAACTGGAAAGAAATTTCCCAAGATAAGTAGAGAGGGAGAAGCATGGTTAAAGCGGCAAAATATCTAAAAGTTCTTAAAAGCCAAGAAACAAAAAACTTTGAGCTAGAATTTTTTTTTTCTACCTATGGATGGGTGTATTAATAAATCTTTATACATTCCATCCAGCAGTGCCTATACAGTAATATCCTGTCCTATGTATACATATTAACTAAGCAAAATGTGCTAGAACATGTACCGATATCTATGGTTCTATCAGCAGCCTGATGAACAACAGACGAAAACCGTTGTCCCTATGTTTTAGTTTGGTAGCGTTTCGAGAAACACTGCTTTAAATGTTCTGTGCGATTCACGTTTAATATAGCAGTTCAAACATTACCCTAGCCATGGGGGCTTCGGCAGAACTCTCTGCACCCCTCGGCAATTATCATCCCCTTGTAAAACCATCATCGATTTAACATTCTCCTGCTCCTCCCACCCCCTCTCCTCACGTTTGTAGTATGTTTTATCTATGACCTTTTTTTATGGCCCTATATCCTCCATTACTATAAAACAAAAAATCGATAAACAGTGTGATTATTGGGATAGTCTTTTATAGAGAGGATATATATGCGAAACGATTTCTCAGCGAATATTGAGAATATGAATGTGTTTAATGGGAAACTTCCTAAGCTCGCTGTGCACATCGAATTCACATATTCCATCGATGGAACCATCACTGAGTTTGTTACTTTCCCAATGTTAAGAAAAATGGAACACATATTTCTAGGCAAATTAACAGTTTCAAAATAAGCATAACTCTTCATTCTGATTAGAAGTTAAAAATATTTGAAAAAAATATGCTATTCATCATCTAATAGATTTATACCTCTCTTAATAATAAAATTATTATTTATATTTTTTCGCCACTCTCCGTTACCATCTACAAATTTATTTATTTTATATTATTTGTTTCTAAAATTCTCTGATTTCCAAGGATATATTATACGTATACCTTTTGATTATTATTTTCGAAGATTCGTAATCAACCTGGATAAGCATTTTTCTTTTTTCCTTCAGTTCCCAATTATCATGTTCTTTCAATCTTCACATTTAGGAATTTTTTATAGTTGTCAATTTGCCAATAAAAGAGTTATTTTTTAAAAATAAACCATATTAAAGGTATTTTAGAGGAAGACGTATATGAACATTCGGCATTTAAGTCGTAGAAAGTGACATCAATGGGGATAAGACCTAAATGATATTAAAGACCACTTAATTATACAGTGATACACCAAGTAAAATGTGTTTCATCGTTGATATCAAGTGGCACTTTCGGTTAGCCGATTTTAAGGAAAAAGTTGCTGTCACATCTAAGGCATATATATACCTATCTTAAAAACGTAATATCAATTTCGTACTTTTCGTTATTAAGCTAGACTGTTCACATACAGACACAGAGACCTATATATTACATATATATAGGTAAGTGAAAGTAATAACATTTTTACACCATTTTTCAGCAAATATTAAAAAAACAAATTTTCAAACATTCCTCTTGCTTAGAACAACAAAAAAATAAAATAAAACGAAACATTATTTTATATTTGTCTATAGTTTCAAAGTTATCAGGGGTGACATAATTAGAATAAAGAAAATTTTCTTTTTTTTATTACAATCAGATCAATTTACTGCTCGTTTATCAGTTTTTTCAGGTGAACACCGATGGAATCCAAAACGAGCTTCCTTGCCGATTATATAAGTACTTGCAGATTTCAAGAATATGTTTTTGACTGAGATATTGGGAAAAAACATAACATAAGAAAGAAATTTCTAGGTGGGCATCTTTGATCCTCCATTTTGGATGAAAGCGGACATGGGACTCGATGAGACTTTTCATGGTTTGTTCTGCATTCGATGAGAAACTAATCCCCACACTTATAGCAAGAGATGGGCGTTTCTTCTACTTTTGAAGAACGCAAATGAACTGTTCTTTGACAAATAACAACAGTTCTTAGGAACTGTTGAAAAAAAATAGTTCATAGAACGGCGCAACCATTCATGGAGTAAGACCTGTTTGTTTGATAAAAGTCTTATAATAACAGGTCTGGAAATGAATGAAACGTTTTATGAATTTGGCATTGTTCGAGTTTGATATTGATGACCTTTTAATTTATTTTTAATACTAAATGAATGTTTAATCTTAAAAATTACTATTTAACTAATTAAAACAATATAAAAAAATATTTTTTACACTTAGAACGGTTTTTATTTTAATTATATTATATTAACTTTCTTGAATTAATCTGGTAGTTGTAATTTTGATTTTGGTAGTTTCTAAACTCTCAACGATGAGCTTATTGATGACATCCTTTCGTCCAGCGTAAAGAAGGACTCGATGCTATCGATGAGCTCAGCGCTGAGCTTAGGAACTTCCTCTTTATGAAACTAATTTGTTATAAATGTTTTCCCATATTTCTTTATGAAGTGTTCTTCGAAGTTTGATAATATGCTGGTTGGTCATCATGAGTCTGTGTTTTAACTGTAGTTCACATTTTTTTAAAGTTAGCTTCTTTTTATGGAACATAATAGTGTTTAATTTTATTTATGCGATTAAATTGATTTGTGTGAATATATTCAATCATAAAAATTATTTTCAAAATTATCCTTATAATTATAAAAATTATACAAGACACTAATATAGATAGATACACCTAAAAACAAACTAATTTTGCCCACAAATATGCTTAAGTTAAGTTAGCAATGTAGTAACTATAATGTTACTAACTGTTCTTTCAAAACGTTTGGAGTTTTCTCTCCCACTCCTACATACAGCCGATTATTTTCTTGATATCGGCTCTGTTTTTTGCCTATATTTACTGGGCTAATAGTCTTATAATAGATAGTAGTTGGCTCAGTTTAGTAGTAAACGTTGTGGCAATACGAATTAGATTAAACAATTTCTAAATTGTTTCTATTTTTTCGGGGGAGTAGATGGCTTCAACTAGCCCCTTCTTGAACCCAACAGTGGCAAGAAGTTAGTCTCCAAAGTAACCCCTGGTATAAAGTACATACTCAGTAATATAGAAATAAATTCCCAATTCATTTCTGTACCAGAGAGCAATATTCAACTTTAAAATTTAAAAAGCAATATTAAAAAAAAATATTTCGATTGCCCAATCAATATTTATTTAATGTTGACTTGATTTTAAAGGATATTTCACACCCCTCTTTGCGATCCGACCCCTTTGAAGAGCCCCGGTGATAGGGCTAACGGATGATTGACAGCGGAAACGCTCCTCCAAGGGTCCGTTGACATCGACCCCAGCGAGGAAGCGAGGGTGTGATGTTCCTAATGAGATTGTTATCGAAAGGGGTCGTCCTCGTTGTTTGGGAGGGGATGGCTCTCTTCGTTCCGATTCCATTAAGCAAAAAGAAAAAAAGAAAAGGCCATTAGGCGAATTGGAGTGAAAACGATCGGAAGTAAGTGTTAAATCATCCCCAGGGATATATTAGAAATAATTAAGGCATTTCTTCGAGTTGGAACATTCGGAAAACTATGAGCAGCAGACATAAAATAATCGATACAATAAAATTTCTAATATCTAATTCTGCCTATCTAATTCAGGAAGACCTAGATAGAATCAGTGCCTGGACAAGTTTGAATAATTACATCTAAATGCGATGAAAACTCAGGCCAATATTATAGGTTCCAGTTCTATTCTCAAATCCATCTCATTCCTTCCTCCTTTAGTCATCAACGAACATCCCATCACATTCAGCTCCTCCGCTAAAAACATAGGAATCACCAGAAACGAAAACCTCTCCTGGAAACCCCATATCGCCCTCATCTCCCGTAAGTCAATAGGTACCCTTAAGCTATTTCATCGCTCCCGCCACCTATTGCCACAACCCATCCATAAGATCCTTGTATCCTCTCTTATTTTCCCCCACTTTCACTACAGCTGTGTGGCGTACGGAGGCATTCCGATGGTACTCGAGGATAGATTGAAGCGACTCATGAATTCCTGCTTAAGATTTGTCTTCGGTACATCGAGGCGGTCTCATGTGTGCCACCTTTACGACGAGTTAAAGTGGCTCTTCCCTTCTTCCCGCAGACAATATTTCCTAGGATCTTTCCTATACCAAACGATGAACACCCGACACCCTTCCTACATCTACAGTCTCCTACAGTTCAAACCCGTGATCCACTCCCAGAAAACAAGATCCCGTATTTCCGACCTTTATATCCCTTCCCATAGAACTAAGAGATTCGAATATTCCTTTATTGCCCGATCCACTGCCTTCTGAAATTCCTTGTAATCTGATATCCATCATGCCTCTTCCTTGTCCTCATTTAAATATCATCTTTGCCAATTCCTTCTCAAATCCCAAAATGGCGTTATACAATGAAATAAATATTGCTAAACAGATTTTGATTGAGGTGAATGATTGTTAAAATTGATTGGGTTTTAATTTTAAAAACCAACCCATGCTTATATTATTTTTTTTCATTTAAATAATGTGTTTTTTTTCAAAATGGTGTTATTTTTACTTGTTTTAATATATTTTTACTGAAGATGCTGTATATATTCTTTAATATTGGTTAATGTAAGTTTTGGCCAGATGTAGTTTTTATTTTTTTGCTCATAGCTGTTATTCATAAGGGACCTCGTCTCAGAATAAAGTTTATTTTCTATCTATCTATCTAATATTTTAGACCAGAGGTCTCCGAACTTTTGGCCTGCGGGCCACATTGAAACCTTCAAAACCAATTTCCTTTTTTTTTGTCCCATTAGGTGCTTAGATCCTCTTTACAAACTGTTGTGTCAAAGTTCATATGAAGGAAATATAAAAATTTTGCCCGGATGAACAAAATGCCGAGTCTAAAGTTTTGACCACTGTGGGCCGCATAGAACCTCGTTTAGTAAAAACCCACAAACGAGACCCCGTATTTACAATATTTTCACTTAAATATTTTGTAAATCGAACAGATCAAAAAACCCTTATTTCAATAATTGAACAAACTTAAAGACAAAATTTCAAATTAATTTACGTTTTGTGGCGACCTCGAAATCTCTACCGCTTTCGTATTACACTTATTTTGATCCATCCTTCGACAGCCACATATGTTACTTATCCTCAAATAAGGCTAGTTCGTAAGGTATGAAGAGTTCCCTTAGTTCATGAACTTCCAGTAAGTTTGAGTAAAGCTCGGTACAAATATGATCCTCTTATCTAATCTCTCACCCAGTAAAGCAAATCCCGATATAACTTCTAAAATTAAACCAATTGATCGCTACATCCGATATTACTAGTCACCGAACCGGATAAAGTAATGATTGCCGAAACTGTTAACTTCAAAAAAGGATCAAAATAAAACTGCTAATATTGAACATTGAACAATAACTGATATCAACGGCTACTACGTTAATCAGTCAAATTTGGAACTTTGAAAAATATTAGAATGCTATTGGGTCGTTTCATATGCAAAGTTATTTAGTAAAAAGACTTTATGAAATCAAAAAATTTGTATTCAAAATATTTATCCTAATTTTTATTTATTTTCTCCAACATATTATCAACTTTACAATCCCAGAATTGAAAAATTCAGGGTTTTGTGAATAAATGAAGAAAGAAAAGGTCTTTTTGACCTGATAATTTTCAAAAATGTTTACCTTTAAGGAAGTTGTCCATATTTCTGAACATAGAAAACTGTTGGAGTCTGGCGAATAACGTGGGTATAGAAGGACTTCGTAACATGTTATTTTACTTTCTTCAATGTCACGGGCGGATCTACGGGGGGGGGGCTTTCGGGCTGAAGCCCCCCCCAAAATGGAAAAATATAACCATCTTTTATGGGAAAAGAAAATTAAAAAATACCTCTTAAAGTATTATTGTTCGTGTAATTACATTTAAAAGTACTTAAGGAATAACTTAAACACCATTTCATAAAGGTAGTTAGTTTCTTTCTGTTTTTCCAAAGTAATTATCTTCATTTTTATGAAAAAAAAAAGGTTTCGGGCTGAAGCCCCCCCCCCAAAATTAAATCCGGGATCCGCTAGTGTTCAATGTGTGTCCTGGAACATAACTGAGGTCTGGTCGTGTAAGAGTATAGGCCACTTTCGATTAACCGATACAGATTATTTTTTGACTAGTTTTTGATGCATTATGTCAATATCACTGCAGTACGGTGCTGATGTGATGGTTTCACCTCTGGGTGAAAAGAAGAAATGAACTATTTTTGTCAATGACACAGAAACCAACAATATTTTTTCAAACCACCGGCGAATGGTCCGTTCGTTATAACACCCCCGAATGTCGTAGTAATGCTTCATACAGCATAGGCTGCCGATTGTCCAAGTTTGAATTCATTAAAAAAAAAAATACTTGAAAATCGTTTGTTTCCATGGTCATAACAGATGGCATACGAAACAATGTCGAATTAACTGAAATCATAGTAAATATTATAAAAAAAGATAAGATCAATAACGGCGCATTATACTCTGTAAACATAAACGTAGTAAACAACAAAAGTTCTTTAATCATCCTTTCTGACATTTCATAGGAAATGACATAAGAGCAAAGTTGAGACAATGGATTGCTAAAAAGTACTGAATACTATGTCGGAACTCTAATTTTATTCTTTAGTATACGTTTGGTCATTCCATCTTACACAAGATTCGATCCAGGGTTTTTACATGAGGCTTAAAAAAAAAAAAAAAAAATCAGACATGCCTCGAACTCTGAGTTAAGTGCCTTAAGAAGGAGATATTTTACTACATAAAATAAAATCCACTAAGTATACTGGGAATCATAGGCGCTTTCAACGGGGAGAAAGACATATTTCTGCTTCTCCACCTTTAATATTTTATGAAAGAGTCCAGAGTTTACATGAGGTTTCTAATATTTCAAATACCAAAATCACTTAGTCATTTACTTAACAAAATAACTCAAAGTAGTGTACAATAAAAAGACTGGGCTGTTTAATGTATGTCGTCCGAAACTTCGCGTCTCCCCTCACGATATTTCTGACTGTTAACAAATTCAATCAGATTTCTTCAAATATGCAAATGTCTTTAGAGTTCTGTTTATTAGCATACAATCCGTTCTAAAAGCAGACTGTATTAAAAGTCCCTCTCGTATAACTTGAGATTAATGAAAGGGCTATACAGGGCTTCCTTTCATCCAGTTGCTGAACCTACCAAAGGGCCTTTCAACTCCAGCACACGCCTACTTGTATTGCCGTTAACCTCCACTATTAAATGGAGTTCTAACCTCAGTTCTAAGCAGCCATATATCCTCAGTAGTTAATTAAGCATACTTGTAGTACTAAAGATTTATGTTTTACTTATTCTGTTTTGAGTTAGCAATATTCAACGATTTAGGAAGCACTTAAAAGGACAATGATTAGAACATTATAGAAAAGTTTCATCAAAATCGTTAGAGCCGTTTTCGCGCTATAGTCTATAGAAAAACATGTTTTTCACTTATTGCGCGCAAGCTATTGCGCATGGAGCACCGAATTTCTGCCACAGGCATCAGTAGTCAAAACCCTACAAAATAAAAAAATAAGAAACAAAATCGGTTCAGCAGTTCCCGAGAAAATCTTGGCACAGACAGACAGACCAATGGTTATATGTTTTTCGGACTCAGGGGACTATGAAACGTATAGATCGGTCGAAAAGCGCATATCAGAAATTTGACCCAATTGCAATACCTAATATAGGTAGGAAAGTAAAAAAAAGTCAGAGAACTATTATGAACATAAGTTGGAATAAAAAAACAATAACACAATAATATCCGTGTTTTTTATAATTATAGTCCATGTCAAATTTGATCTAGGAATTTTAGAGAAAAATTATTTTTATATTTGGGATATTATAAGTTTTATGTGTTCCGCGCTATGGAAAATGACAACTTTGCAAGTTTATGAGATGTTACTAATGCGTTATTGGTAAAACAAGCGACAAAACATTTTTTAAAGACTGAGTCAAAACGACATGAGGTCCTTATCATTGTCAACAAGGGAGCTGATAGGTCAGCATTGTAGAACTCTTCTGAGGTGGTAGGGCATAACAATGCCCCTACAAGTGCATAGAAAGCGTTTATCAAGCATCCATATGTCAATGGTGCAGAGGCAACAAATCAATAATTTTGTTCTAATGATGGTAGATCAATATTTAGAAATCATATTATGTATTAAAATTCATTAATAATATAATTACAGGTTAATAATTAATTATTATTACAATAACTTTAAAGTAATTAATTAAGTCAAATCAGTATTTCTTATATAAAATACTAATAAATTCACTGGATTTATCATCTTGAACCGCAAAAAGGAGAGTAGTATACACTGCCGATGGTAATTTAAATTGTTTACCCATTTCTTTATTTTTGTTTGATTTTATGTACAGTGGCATCAAATAATTATGATAATTTTCTAAATGAATATGGAACATTAATAAAATATTTTTGTAGCCGGATGGCCAAAATTCTTCCCAAAAATTATACCTTAGGTACAAAAAAAGTTACTAAATTAAAATAAATCAAATTTTATAAAAAAAAAACAAAAAAAAACCTTATCTACAACGATCACGCTTAAAACACATAATAAACTATTTGTTATTTTTTATTCTTTACTAGCAGGCTGTTTCAGGTCAAGATCGGTGATCACACCACTTTGAAAATTATCTACTTCAACTCATAATAATTGTAACTGCTGACGACTTTCATTTGAATAATTTCCTGCAAGTACTAAGAACTTTATTTGCAGCTTTTATAGTTTTCGTTTGGTATATAACCATTGAAATTGCATTGAGAACCGTTCTTGTAATTTCGATATTCGCTTACCTTCGTTTTTTTTTAAACTCTCCATGGGATTCCTGAGTTCTCAGCGATTACTCCAGGCATTTTGCCTCTTGGTTCTGTATGCACTCCACATTATTCTGATTTATTAGCATCTTTTAACACAGTACCATTTGCGATTGTACAGAATAGCATTCGAAAAACAAAAAACTACAAACGATGACTGTACTCCCACTAAAATCTGATTAGCGCATTAATTTTACTAAATGATTTTCACAAATATTTGATGATTGACCTTGGATCACAGACGGATCCACGGGAGAGAGGATGGTGTGAAGAGAAGTGCCTTCAGTCTCTCCTCTCACCGAAATTTAGAATTTTTTTTTTTTTTCATTGGTACATATTAGTTTTAAGAGCTCCATAATAGTTTTAAGAACCAAGTAATTAAACAATTAAGGCAAGTAAACTCCGTTTCAGCTACTGAATGTCAAGAAAAAATAGAAAAAAGTACCCCTAAAAGCATTATTGTTCTTATAAAAATATTATTTTTTATAAAGTCTTCTCGGACTACGTAAGTCATTAAAAATATAAAAATTATAACCCTCCTTCCCCCATATTAAATCCTAGATATATTGGATGTATTTGCAGTTTAAGTAATTTTTTTTAACCAGAAAAAAAAAAGAAAAAGTTTACTGGAAAAATTAAATATGACATTTTTGTTACAGGACATGAACAATCTAAATTTTTACTTTTACTTACCTATATATGTAATATATAGTAAGGGAAAGTATTACTATCCTGAAAATTTTCGAATCTGAGTTTTCAAAGGAAATACACGTTTTGAGATCTCTTGAGTCCAAATAACCAAGTCCCGCAAAACGGTCGGTGTGTCGATATGTATGAGGTAAGTCTAGCTCAAAACCGAAAAGTCGTACAAAACTGATATTACGTATTTAATATAGGTGCGTACCTTGGATGTGACAGCAACTTTTTCATTGAAATCGACGAACCAGAAGTGGCACTTTATCTTAACGGTTATACAGATTTTTACAAACTTCTCAAAAACGGCTCCAACGATTTTGATTAAACTTGGTGTATCATTGTATAATAATGTGGTATTTAATACGATTTAGGTCTTATCCCCATTTATGTCACTTTACAGGGCTTAAATGTTCAATATGTCTTCCTCTAAAGTAGCTTTAATTTGGTTTATTTTAAATAATTAATCATCTTTCATTGTCAAGAGTTACGAAAAAATGCTAAATATAACTTTAGAAAGAATTTGATAATTTAAAAATGGAGAAAAAAGGGAAAATGTTTATTTAGGTCGAAAAGGAATTTCTATGACGGGTACCGAAAATCTCGTAATTTCTTTGTAGTAAACTTTACAATGGAAAATAACAATTTAATTACTAATAGGCGTACAATCCATAATCATTTATAGGTTGAATATAGAGATATGCTTTCAAATCTGTCTAGGCATATATATATTGCTCAGAGACTGGAGTTATGTGGTTTACAAAAACAGACGGAGTACCGAGGTTTTTATTGTTTACCGTTGATATAATTAATAGGGTTTTTGTTATTTTAATGGTGTTAATGATTTTTTTAGCTGCAAACTTGAAGTATAGCTCCGTTAAAAGTGCACTTCAAAAATTTTATAATTGCTCAACATTGCCACAAAATAGTTTCTGTTCAAAGGTAAGTGAAAAGTTGTGTGTTGCGGACACCAGATTTTATTTAAACAACAAATTTAATTTAAATCCTCGTGTATAGTATGATTCAGAACTTCCTAACTTAATATTATGTTTGCCCATGATATCAAAAGAGTGAGAGCTAGGCTAGCTTGATAATATTAAACAATAATGTATGTAGACAAAGACAAAACATTTTCTTCCATTCTTATCAAAACGAAATCAGAATCTATATTAAATTTCGTAATTAAAACAAAGATTAATCTTACCTGGATAAAATCAGGTAAGAGTTTTTGAAAACAGTAAGCACTTGAAACTAGGCAAAACACTTTCATAGCCACGATTTATCACTTGCTCCAGGATTCTAAAACTACACGAACAATATTGTTCGCGCCTCGATGTATGAGTTCGGCGCGGTAATCCAGTGTTACCAGTTCGTTAAAAGAATCAACAAAACTTGTAAATGTTTTTACATGTTTTTAAAAATCCATTCGATATAATAACTGGGTTAGTATTATTATATATATTAATTCAAACAATTATAACTTATGTTCAACTACAAATGATTTTTTTTTTGAGCAGACAAACAGAAGATAAAGATACAAAATCATTGATTATTTTTTTCATTTGCTCCTCCCCTAAGTGGTACCCGTGACGGCCGTTTTTTAAAAATCAGATTGTTGACTTACAGATTCAAATGTTTTACCCATCAAAATAAGATTAAAATTACTCTAAAACCTAAAAATGTGGGGAGGGGTATTATTTGTTTATAAATTCTAGTAACATTGATATATGAATAAAATAGTACTATTAAATAAATATTGTCTAAGGTTTATTGAAGTTCCAAAACTTTCAATGATTTTTTTAAAGAAAAGTTTAATAAGTATATTATGTTCTTTAGTTAAAATTTTAAACTTATATAGGACGGAAATAAAGCAAAAAAAAAACCTACTCATTATAATTTTTTTAATATTTTTGTTAGCACACCTCAGGTAATAATGTTATATTGAAATTTTCAAAAAAAATCCTTTACTTTAAAAAATCCTTTTTTGAACTAAGAGGATCCTAAATAAAAGAAGTTTAAACCAAAAAGGAATTATGCTATAAAACGAAATACTTAATATAAAAAACAAATATATTGTTTGAAAATTAATAATGAACCAAAACAAAGTGATGGAGTTACGAAATTGAAACCATTATAAATCCAATGAAATCATGACCATTGAAAGCGTTAATTATACTTGATAAGTTACTCTAATTTGGATGACGATTTCAGTTCAATGCCAGCAATTTAAGTTGGGATATAATTATTAACAATTAGCAATCGCTCATTGACACGATGAAAAAACTTTTTCACAATTATTGAGTTAAACAACAACAGATAATTACATACATAATTCGTATCTTCTGAATGACCATGAGCCCCAGACCTATAATCGACTGGATTGATTGAACTGTTTTGAAAAATATTCAGAAGGTTGTGATTAAAAAACGTAATACATCAGAATCGCCAAACGTCCAAGATTTAAATGGCATCTAGGTACTTTTGTTTTAACATAAAACATTGAAGGTTTCATTCGCGTAAAATTGTAATTTAAATGGATTAGGGGGCTACCTCCTGTTCCCCTAATGGCAGACCAAGCCCTATTTTACTAATTATACAATTGTCCATTTAATTGTACTACTCATTGAGCAAATTGTATAACTTTAATTTACATGTATTCTGTAGTTCAGATTGTATTATGTTTTATCAACATAAAAGACACTGAAGGTAAAATTTTCATTCACAGTTCAGAGAAATTTATAATTTCTTTAAAAATCTATTTTATACATCACGCATTATTCCCAATTTATATTATTAAATAATTATAATTATTCTTATTGCCAATTTGTAATTATATTATATATTCAACTTGTCCAGCTTCATATAGGTCCAACAATAATTAGATATTTCCAATATTTTCATTGTACATTGTATTGTGCTTCCTTTTCTATATCATAATTATTATTATATCACAATATAAAATAAATAATGTAATGATTAATATATTGTATTCAAGGAGAAATGTCTCGATCAGAAAAATATCTGCTGTCACCTAGGTAAAATTGAACTACCACCTCCAGATGAATACCATTTCCCGTTTATTATAATTCTTTATCTACAATCTTTATTTTTAAAAGGAGATTATCAGTTCAATACATATGTAATTAAATGAACAGCTATATAATTTGTAAAATAATCGCCTAATAAGTTGAGCACCTGTTACCTACTACTCTCCTAATACTAAAACAAAATAAAATATGAAAGTCACTAAAAACTTCTTTATATAATAGAGATATATATCATAGAAACAAAATCTGGAGTGCACATCATACAAATTTCACTGATCACTGATTTGATACGGCTAGTTAATATTTAAATCAATAATCAGATGTTAAGTTACTAAAGATAATGATAATATAATTTTCCCGTTCGTAAATACTATTTGAAATATTTTTAGCAGTATGATCTGCTCCCTAAATACAACAAAATGTTTTTAAACAATTTAAGGGATGCAATTCAATGCATTATATATTTTTGGCTTGTCAAACAAATTTTAAAAGTTTCATTTTAATTTTCTTTAAATAATATTGAAATCGAAATTATAAGTAATTAGTGTTTTGTCATTCCCATTACCTTCCACCACTTTATAAATTAGATTCTATTTTTTTTAAATCCTCAGCTTTCCAAAGATATAAATATTATTACACTTATTTCTGAAAATTAGTTTCAAACCTGAAAAAAAAATTTATCTTTTACTAATTATCAAATACTTTCAAATTTTATATTAAGCCATTTTTATTAATATTAACAATGAGAGTCCCTTAATAATTAAAAATAAACCAAATTGAAGTGACTTTAGAAGATACAATTTGAAAATTAGACATTTAGGCCCTGTAAGAATATTTCTGTAAGGATAAAACCCAGCTGATATTAATTAATCATACATTGATATAACGATTTATACAAAATCACTGAAGCCATTTTCGAGAAAGCTGTGAAAAATCTGTGGTATAATGTGGCACTTCAGTCAGTTGATTTTAAGACAAGTTGCAGAATATCCCGAACATAAACAATGTTTTATACATGTTCTGATTGTAAATAAAAAAAATCTTTAAAACCATTCTTTTCAACGTATATTTTAAAAGTTAAATATCAATATTAACTTTTTTTATTTTCTTAACAAAGAGGAAATGAATTTTTCAAAATAAAAATATCTATTTTAATACAGCAAAAGTTTCCATGCATAATCATATTAAGTCCTAACTTAGTAACTTATTTATGTTAACATTTTTAAATTAATATTTTGAATAAAGTTCATTATTTTCAACTTGGTTGGACACTGATTCAACTTCAAAGTTTATTGGAAGAGGATTTTCCCACTTTCTGTCAACAATTTAGTTTTGTTATCTTTCGCTGCGTTCATATTTTGAATTAGCAGGTGTGAAATGACATAAGCAAATAAATGTTCGGTGGAATTTAAATCTAAATTTTGGAGAGGAGTTCCTTTGGACAATTACATAGCATTCGTTCTCTTTTGAAGAAAGCTTTGTGTTGGAATCATTATCGTGGTCAAGTTTGAATGCTCGTTCTATACCTCTTTTTGCTCCACTAGGCTTAACAATCTATAAAAGTAGCAAAAGAAACAGATGAGAACAATTAGAAAAACAAGCTGGATCTTATATAATTTGGAGAAAATAAAAATATAGATTTAAGTTCAGAATGAGCACAAAAATCTTTGATAAGTTTAAATAATAAGAAAAAAAAGTTAACTTTCACCAAAAATTTACTTTTAAAACCTACAGATTAATGAAACCATTTAAGAAGGAATTAGGATTACCAAATTTGTGAGTATCTCTGAAAGGTGGGGGAAGTATTCTTGTATAGATTGTACACAGTAGGGTATAATTATGTCATCAGGGAATTTAAGTACTCGAGCATTTAAATTTCACAACAATGCAATACAAAACACAAAGCTCTCTTCACATAGGCATTGCCAAGATCACTAATTATTATGGCACTGCAACTTAAACACTGACCACTACATCAATTCATCAGCTGAGCACAAAAGGAGATTGAAAATGGATTGATAGATAGTTATCTCTTAATGGAGATAAGGCAACACTAGCTGCTAGCACTGGGTAAGTTATGCTTGAAATATTGTGTTTTGATCTGTGACCGTCAATCTTGAAGAAAAAAAAAAATTATATTGAATCTGCTTCTAATAACTGATTCCCGTTGAGTTACGAGAAAAAAAGTTATAATAAACACAAAACAATATACAATAAAAAAATATGCTTTTTAAGTATCTCACGGATACATATTTCTCGAAAAATATAAAGTTCATCTATAAATAAAAAAAAAAATTAAACCAGTGTTAAGATTGATATAATTTCCTCAAGCAAACATTTAAAATGGATTATATTTATTTATTATGTTGTGGAAACTTGAGTTCTTTTCTTAACTTACTGATTCATATACCTGATTTTTCATTGAATAATATTTCATAACATAAGGAAATGAAGAAGTGATCAGAAATCAATCACTATTTTTTAAAAATAATTTTGTAATACAGATAAGCTTAAATTTGATAAAGAAGATATTCAGCATTTTTTTAATATTTGCTAATTATCATAATTATCTATGGTAGTTGAAGAAATAAAATCATTGAAAAATATTAATAATATAGTAGAATGCATTGTACTATTTAAAATGGATTAGAAAAGAATTAGAGAAAAAACAGTAGTAGAATTGCTTGAAGGTTAATATAAAAAATCAAATAAACTCTTAGTTAATATCTTCAGTGAAAAGAGCTAACTTTAAAAATAAATTTCATAAGTGATTAGAAAACAACAAATTTTACTATATTTCACAAAATTGACAAATGAAAATAATTATCTCAAGAATTATCAGATTTCTCAATACTTAATTCTACTGAAATGTTTTAGGGGAACCTCTGTAGTAGATATCCTTGGAAAATTTAGATTAATATTTGAAGAATTTTTTCTATCAATTTTTAAAAGCCGTCTAATTGACTCTTGAAAGTTACAAAAACTTAACCTCATGAAGTTAATTTAGAAATAAGTTATCAAGAGATTTGTCTTCTGTTTTCCATATCAAATAACAGCAATGTTTTTAATTTTGGAAAGAAGTTATCTTTTGAACTCAAAGAAAACTCATTTCTTTCCAGATAGAATTTATACATTTATTTATACAGACAAATAGAATTTACACATTTTTTACTGAATTATCTAGCCAACAGAGAGGAATCTAGTTCATTCCATGAGAATTTATCTGAAATAAATTACCTGCTGAGGTAAACACACCTTTAGAGGAAATCATGTTCAAGAACATTAAGGACTGAAGGAAT
This sequence comes from Nezara viridula, assembly GCA_928085145.1. NCBI lineage: Eukaryota > Metazoa > Arthropoda > Insecta > Hemiptera > Pentatomidae > Nezara > Nezara viridula. The sequence goes on along the minus strand of OV725082.1, from coordinate 48,066,472 downwards.
ATGTTACATTCAATATCTTCTAAAATTTATCCATATCTAAATAAATAAATATACATATTCATGTTATTAGTTTTGAATCAGGAAACATTATTTATGTTTAACTAAATGATGTAACTTCATCAGGCTTATATTTATAGAAGAGAAAAAACAATTTTATTCTGGGACATTTAGTCCCCTTAGAATCATTATAATGTACAAAAAGATGAAAACTGTCTGGCACTATAAAAAATAAATTTTTTTTAGCTAACATAATAATCTAACCTTATAATACAAATAAATTAAGTACGAGCAAATATATTCATAAGCACATTAATTAACACATTGACAAATAAGCACATTGATTAACAAAATTGATGATATGTAAGTATCAGTCGAATGGCAGCTCTGTAATATGAAAGTTTATCCTTACATGCATTCGGAAGATTGATTGCTAAGGAGGTGACAGAATAAAATTTGTTTAAATGAGGTTAAGGAAGAGAATATGCGTATAGAGATAGGTAGAGAATTCCAAAAAAAGATAGCACGCATGATAAATGATTTTTTAAAGAAAACAGTTCTATGATAGGGAATAAACAGGTTTATGGACTGGGATCTTGTGTTGAAACGGATGAACAGAGGAATAAGGAGTAAACAAATCAAGAAAGTAAGATGGTGTTTTGATTGTAAAGGTTCGAAAAATGAATACACCTAAGAAATATTGCAGCTGGAAATCTGGATAACCAACTGGAGACATGGGAGCGCCTAGGGACTCCAAAGATGAATCTCATGAAACAATTCATTAATCTTTTCAATCTGATCTCAAGTCCACCGTATACAAGGCAGCCATAATCAAAGTGAGGAAAGATAGATGAGAAAACTAGGATTTGCATTGTAATATATTATAATAAATATGTAGAATAACAATCGATGAATAAGACATTTCTATAAAAATCTAAAATTGCTGTCATGCTAACCATAAACATTTTTAACCTTTTGATTGAGCACAATATTTGATAGAAAATAGTGGAATCAGGAAAAATAAAAAAATAAGTTGCTACAAAATATATATATTATAATATATACATGGAATCATCAACATAAAAATATTATTAATAAATTATATCAAAAAGTTACAACCACAACATTTTCTGCTTATCACCCCCTGATATTATACTAACAAGAATAAGTTTGGATGAAGAAATGAATCAATGATGATGATCAAGGACAGCGATGCATGGCTAGAGAAGATTAAAAAAATTATAACAAAATAAAGAAAAAAAATTAATACAATAAATCTTATCTCGTAGACATTAACAACATGTAACAACTAAGTCAAATATAGAACAACATAGTATCAACAATTATACTATAAGTATATAAATAAAATCATATATTTATTATTTACAGCATATTTCATTAAAGTTATATCACCTCCCTTTTATATCGGGTTTTATATTCAATTCAACAAATCACATAAAATAAATTTTTATAAATTAATCCGAATCAACTGGCTGCTGTTACATCTAGAGTTTCTCAAATAAGAAATAAATAAATAAATTAAATAAAGGAAGCCTTGATTTTATTTTGTATTAAGTTATTCCATTTTTTCTCCAATTATCCCTAAATCACACTTAAAATATATAAAAATAAAAGAGAGACGGAGAGGAAACGAGAGAACTAAAATTACTTAAAAGTTAATAGTTATGATGAAATACTAATATTACTATAGAAAGGATTAACAATGGATGGAAAAAGTAAGAAAGATGAGCGATGGAAGGAAATGAATGACTTGGAAGCAGCTTTGGCCCAGGGGGATGCCACCTCATACCTTGGAAGTTTAATTCTGGCCAGTAAATATGTAACACGTTCACATGAAAAACTCTTCAGTTGACTCGGATAGAGAAAGTCACGTCCGTGAAACAACTGGCTGGTCAAGGATTGATATTTCTATCTGGAAACAAGTCTGTTTAAGGAAAATACTGTTTTTTATCAACATCAAGTAAAATAAAACCTATATCTAATTATATTAATAAAAAGGGAGGGGGAGGGAAGAGAAACATTAATGATAAACAAAAGAAATGAGAAATTTTAGAGAAATGCATGAAACATATTAGAAAAAAATTTGTATGTAGCTATATTGCCTAAAATTGTATAACATGTTTCCAATTAACCAATAAGAAATAAAATTACAAAGAATAAGGGAGTTTGAGTTCAAAATAAATACATTTACATGATTTAATAATGTAATAATTCTTCTCAGGGAAAAAAAGGCATTTTTCTTGTTCCCACTTCGTATTACACAATATATTAAAAATTTGGTGAGCGCAAAACACAACTTTCACTTACCGCTCAACTTACTGGTACTGGGTGGGAGGAACTAATCCGGCAAGAGGGCCTTTAGTGGTCCATTTAGCCAATCCCTGATGGCTACCTTTAAGGTTGCCGCCGAGTACTTACTAGAGTGGGAATGTCAAGATTCATTTCCCGGGGCCGTCGAGAAATGAAAAGTAACCGACCCAGGTGGGGATCGAACCCACAACGTTCAGAACCAGGTACTCTGGGACCCACACCCCAATGTGCTCGGCCATCCCGTCCTCTACCACTCAACTTTGAATAGAAATTATATTCTGGCCATGTTGGACAATTATAAAATTTTTGAATTGTATTTTTAACTGAACTAAAGCTAAAAGATTGCAGCCAAAAAATCATAAATATCATTAAAATAACAAAAGTCTTATTTATAATATCAGCGGTTGATTACGGATTGTACAATCTGTTGATTATGGATTGTATGACTATTAGTTATTAAACTGTTATTTTCCATTGCAAAGTTTAATAAAATGCAATTAAGAGATTTGCATTGTCTGTCATAGACAGATCAAAAGATGTCACACTAATTGTAAGTGGATACTGTTGGAATATCACTAAGGGAAAATTCATAAAATTATTCACTAATTTAATTTTCTAAAAGGTTACATGATGATTTTTCAGAATAAATGGACGATAGATACCTAACTATTTAAATATAATATCAGATTTAGAGCTATTAAACTACAGTAAATATATTTAAGGTTATAAACATATCCATGAAATATTTTTATATCTCACTTCTTCTTTCACACAAGTACAATGAAATAGTACCTTAAACGTCATTGCCTTGAATCCGTAGATTTTAAATACTTTTTCAAACTTTAAAAAAAAAATAAATTAAAGTTTACATTTAGTAAGGAAATTTCATTTAATTTCCTTGAAAACACGTGATTTACGTTAAATAATGTTAGTTATTAGAAATTATTATTAATATTTTTTTTGGCACTCTCCGTTACCTTCTACAACTGTCTATATTAGATATTGTTTTTTTTTTAATTCTCTGCTTTCAAACGATATATTATATGTTTACCTTCTGACTATTATCTCCGGGTATTCATTTTCGACCTGGATAGGTTTTCTTCTTTTCTCCTTTATTCAATTATCAAATTCTTTCAAAAGTTATATGTAGCATTTTTTCATAACTCCTAACAATGAGAAATAGTTATTATTTATAATAAACCAAATTCAAGGTACTCTAGAGGAAGAAACGATAATTTTGGGATTTGACAAAGAGAAAATTCATCAAATTATTCACCAATTTAATTTTTTTTAAAGTTAAATGATGATTTTTCGGAATAAACGGAGGTTGATACCTAATTATTTAAATACAATATCAGATCTAGAATTATTAAACAACAGTAAATGTATTCAAGGTTATAAACATCCATGAAATGATTTGATATTTCACTTCTTCTTCCACACAAATACAATGAAATAGTTTCTTAAACAATGGTATTGCCTTGATTAGGTGGATTTTGAATACTTTTTCCAACTTAAAAATATTTTAAAAGTTTACATTTAGATAGTAAATAACATTAGTAACGTTAAATAACATTAGTATTTATAATTTTTTCGCCAATATTCGTTACCTTCTACAACTTTCTATATTAGATATTGTTTTTTTCTAAAATTCTCTGGTTTAAAACGAGATGTTATATGTTATACTCCAGACTAGTATTTACGGAGATTTATTTTCGACCTGCATAAGCATATTTATATTTTTCTTCTTTATACAATTATCAAATTCTTTTGAAAGTTATATGTAGCATTTTTTTGTAACTCTAAATAATGTGAGATGATTAATAACTTTAAATAAACCATATTAAAGGTACTTTAGAGGAAGACGTATATGAACATTGGACATTTAAGCCCTGTAAAGTGACATCAATGGGGATAAAACCTGATTGATATTAAAGACCACTTCATTAGACAATGATACACAGAGTTTAATCAAAATAGTTAGAGAAGTTTTTGAGAAAATTGTAAAAAAAAATTACAGCGTTGATATAAAGTGACACTTCCGGTTAGCGGATTTTAAGGAAAAAGTTGCTGTCACATCAAAGGCATATTCCTATCTTAAATACGTAATATCAGTTTTGTAAGACTTTTAGGTTTTAAGCTAGACTACTAATATACAGACACACAGACCATTTTACGGGACTTGGTAATAACGAAGTACCTACCTGGACTCAGGATACCTCAAAACGTGTATTTCATTGAAAACTCAGATTGGGAAACTTTCACGATCGCAATACTTTCCCTTACTTTATATTACATATATAGGTAAGTGAAAGTAAAAATAGATAGGGTAGTTTCACAAAAAGCATCTAAAGAAAAGTGCCTTTATCGAGAAATGAAAGGGATATGGAGGAACCGAAAATTGGTAGAATTCAAAAGACTAAAGATACAAAGAAATTCAATCATAAGCTTAGTGAAAGGAAGATAAACATTTAAATCTAGGTCAAGGGCTCGGAATGATGAAAATGGAACACTCCATGAAAAGAATCAAGGTGGAGAGGTCACTTTAATATCTCCTTAGTAGTGGTAAACAGAACGATAGGACAAAAGACTATGTGAAACCAATGTCTTCAGAAGCTCAGGTAGAGAAGATTTCTCTTTCAAAGATTAAGATCCTGCGATGATAGCGGTTGTGCCTGAGCCTGAGCATGTTGAGGCATCGTCCGCTTTAATAATCTCAAGTCTAGTGGCGCCTTGTAATGAGTCTTGACCTTCCCACTCTAGTTAGAATAGTGTTGGTTGCAGCGCTAGAAACATACGCATATAGAACATGGTATTACAACCTTGTGTGGTTTTAAAGTTACTGAACGAGCCTTTACCAGGTTGATTAACCTTCCTATCTTAAATCTTCACAGAATAATAGCTCGACTCTTAACTATCTAAACCCATATTGAAATATACGTGACTGAAAAACAGCACAGTAAGCAACAGGTCTATAAGTAAAGTCAAGCTTTTAGAAGATTGCTGTTTATAAGAAGTAATAGGAAAAATTCATACGCCACATATTTTAGAAGATAGATCTGCTCATAAAACTACGATTCTTAAAGCTTGATGTATTTTTTTTAGCAAGATATATATTTTTTATGCTTGTACATTTGTAAACAAAGCAAAAATAACAGTACAGTCTTTATGTGCCTATGTGTTGCCTTCCTTCAGGCATCACCGTTATCAATGTTTTTCCTTTTTGTAGAATCTCATTTAAACTTATGAACCATTTTGTACAGAACAGTTCATCATATTTGACAACTTTAAGTCAAATTATAGATTAGAAACAACTCAAAAATGGTATTTCCTGTACACTAAGTGAACAATGAGAAGCTCTATATATATATATATATATATATATATATATATATATATATATATATATATATATATATATATATATATATATATATATATATATATATATATAACAATGGTTATATAATTATAAAATATTCTCTTACTATTAAAGATAATTGCATAATAAGTTTCTATAAACATTAATAAGTATTTACTGAAAACATTATTGAATTTTGAATAAATATGGTATGCTTTAAGGCAAGGCTTCTTTTCTGTCTTTTAATGATAAAGGAGCATAAAAACAATAAAAAAAAATCAAAATGTAAAGAGTTATTTATTATGACATACATACTTTTTGAGAGAGTCAAATTAGTATTAATCATAAAAGAGTAAATAAAATCAAATCGACAATATTAAATATCAATCCAACTGGTCTCTTAATTGAGATATTAGGTGAATAATACACAAAATAAACTTCAAATATAACCAAAAACATACAAAGAAAAAAAAACATATATAGCCTGTAACAAGAGTAAGTTTACTATAGTATGGATAACAGTGTGCCACATTACTAATAATTACAACAAAGACACCAGTCAGTATAGTGAATATATCACTTTACTTTAATTTGGATTTTCATTACTTCAAAATTTAATCACAGGAACATGGAAATGGCTTCATGGGTACGAACCTGTGCTCAGGGGGGCTAATGGGTAGGGTAACGGGAGGTCTAGAGAGGGAGATAGGTGCGGGAATCTCCCCAACTCTTTGCGGAATGATCGAGTGTAGTGCCCTACCCACTGCTTGTGAGTTCCCAGATCTCTTTATCCCTATCAACGCCTACTGTCACCTCCATGTGGCGCCCCCCGGGGAGTCCGATGGGACTCGCGGACGACAGAGGCGGGGTTCGTTGGTTCCATCCATGTGTATGCGGATGATACATGTGAGATGGAACTGAGGAACCTGTTAGGCACCCAAGCTAGGTCGGGGCGCACGAGCTGAGGCTGAGTGGCAGAGGGTGGGTAAAAATATACTGTCTTGTATCGACCCACTTGGGGAACCGGGCGACACCCCATTTCAAGTAGCCGGCTGCAGGGAGAGGGGGTAGTACCTGCAGTTCCATTGACCCCCATACTCGTGGGAACCAAAATGTTCAAGTCAAATTTAACTAAAAAGAATAAATCGTCGGTATCCGAGGAGGACTTGTCCTCCGAGGAGCTTTTAAACTTATCTGAGGTCACCTCAGATAAGATTGATGAAAATCTGGTAGGGGAATTACTAAAAACCCTTACAGAAGATGTCGGAACACTTCACGTCCAAACTGACCTTAAGGAGAAGGAGCTGATGGAAGTGGCTTGCGCAATGGTGCAGGCCCAGGAAGAGCACATGGACGTTGAAGAAAGCAATAAGCCAGAAATGGTTAGAAGCCGATCGCATTATGGACTCGACCACACGGAGTGCGGGGACCACGAGTCAGAAGACTCGAGGCCTGCCACGTGGAGGAAGATAAGGAATGCGAAGAGGCGACTTAGGAGAAGGGCAAAGGCCCTACAACTATCAAGCCCAGAAGATGAGAGAAGGCCACCTTTAGAGAACTCTGCCGAGGAAGCAAGGGCCCCAAAAGGCCTGGCGGACAAGGCAGAGAGTCGTGAAAGGGAGGCCTCAGATCAAGGGCAACTATCTAGCGAACTGGAGCCTACTCAAAGGCAGGCAGTGGAGGATGCAAGGGCCCCAAAAGGCCTGGCAAACGAAGCTGCCGCGCCGGAGGGTAAAGCTCCGATAACACAGGCAGGGGATGAGAAGGACGCATCCAAGAGGCCAGCATCTAAGTTTGCGAGGCCACGTAGGCCAGCAGCTAAGAGTGCGAGGCCTCAAAGGTTGAGGTCTAGATCAGGACTGCCTGTGGAGAAAAGAGCTAGGAAATCCCTAGGAGCCTCAGCTGTGGAAGCTAAGAAACCAAGGGAGGCTGAAAGGCCCAAAAACTACGCAAAGGTTGCGCAAGGACAGTTGGTAGCGGTAGTTCCTGTCGACTACCCGCAGATCCAGCTAACTTATGACCAATGCGAAGACTTAAAAGAAGCAATCGCAAGTAAAATTGACGAGCTCACAATAGGCGGTGACATACATCCAAAGTTCGACGGGGCGCTGTTTAAGCTCGGAGGATGTCTTGTATCCTGCCTAGACAACCATACGGTAGAATGGTTTAGAAGTATAACACGGAGCATCACAATTAAAGAAGGATTAACCCTACGAACTTGTGAAGCAGGTGATCTCACAAAAATCATCAGGATTGGAGCCTTCTTTCCAGGAAAGGCAGTACCTGCTGATTATTATCTAACTCTGCTCCAGATTCAGAACCAATCCATTACTGGGATAAAAACCTGGACCGTGTTTAACTTCAAGGCTCTGGAAAGAGGATCTTTTGGAGTTTTCAACATACCGGAGACTAGCCTCCAGAGCCTAACGGAACATGGAATGCAGGCCTGCTGTGGGATATATGTTATCACCTTCAGGTTTCTAGCATCAGGAAGTAAACCTGCTCCGGAGGAGATGAAAGAGGAGGCGCCGAAAGCAGGTACATCAAAGGAGAGGGAGAGCAAGGAATCTTCCTCTTCGGGAAGGAGTGCGTCGAGGACGGGGTCGAGGCCGTCGGCTGGGGCAGGAGGCGGGGCTAAGCCAAAGGAACCAGTGAAAACTGGTTGCAGAGGCGAACCCCAGCCACTGTCGCGGTCAGGTGGCCAGACCTCTGTCTCGCGGCACCCATCTAACACTGGTGGTGGTTTGAAAGCGAGGCCGAGAGGCAGGGAGAAACCCAAAGACAAAGTGAAAACTGAGTCGGAGGGAAGAACCCTACCATCGGCCCCGTCTGGAAAACCACCTCCCAGAACATAAAAAACAATCAAAATATATGAAACTGCTGCAGATCAACATCCACCACTGCATTGCGGCATGTGGAGTGTTGCAACAGTACATAAAAGGTAACGATATTGATATTATATTAATTCTTGAACCTTACTTATATGAAGGCAGGATCAAAGGACTAAATATGCAGGGGTATGGAATAATATCTGCACCCACATATCCTAGAGCCTGCCTACTTTTTAAAAACAAACTAAAACTGCTGCCTCTATGGCAATTTTGTTCTAGAGATCTTGCAGCAGCCAAATATACCCAACAAGGATATAACAAATCACTAATCATAGCGGCGGTTTACCTGCCATATGAACATCCAGAGCCTGAAGAAGGAATGGATGAACTATTAAAGAGTAAGGAGGAAATTGTTGCTGCCCTGGATGCTAATGCACACAACGAGATCTGGGGAAGCACAAACACCAACTCTAGAGGTGAGAAACTCTTAGAGACTATTATTAAATATGATCTTGATATTCTGAACAGGGGGAATAAGCCTACCTTTTGTAACAGAATTAGGACTGAGATCATAGACATAACACTAGCGACTCAATTGACTAGTGACCTTATAGATAACTGGCATGTCTCTGATGAAGAAACATGCTCGGATCACAGATATATCAGATTTGATATATCTGATAGAATACAACATGATGTGGAATATAGAGACCCTAAGCGAACAAACTGGGTGTCCTATAGTTCTAACTTGGAGGAGGCTGTCAAATGCTGCCCCAAAGTTATCCACAATACATGGCAATTAGAAATATTAAATACTTCAATTACTGATGCTATGACTAGAGCATATTTGGCCAGTAATGAAGCTAAAAAAACTACAACCAACAGGAAAGTGTCCTGGTGGAATGATAGTCTAACAAAGCAAAGAGCACTCATGAGGAGATTGTTTAATGCTTCTAAAAAATCTGGCAATTGGGATACATACAGGAAATCTCTTACTGAGTATCACAAATCTGTCAGGAAAGCCAAAAGACAAGCCTGGAAAAGGTTTTGTCTGGAGGTGGACAACATGCCGGCGGTATGTAAGGTAAACAAAATACTGTCAAAACAAACCAATTCAGGTATAATGGGAACACTCAAATATGACGATAAGCACACCACGAATGAGATAGAAACATTGAGTGTGGTAGCAAAAGCTCATTTCCCAAATTGTTTTACGACAGTAAATGAACTTCTTGACCCCAATACACAGGATCGTGGTACTGGCGCACGTATGTGGGGTCAGGCAAGAAGAGTGATAACAAACAGTAGACTTGAATGGGCAGTGAATTCGTTCTCTCCTTTCAAGTCTGCTGGAATGGATGAGATCTTTCCAGCACTGCTGCAGAAGGGTCTCCCAGAAATAAGGCCATACCTTCTGGAACTTCTAAGAGGTAGCCTAGCACTGGGATATCTACCATGTAAGTGGAGGATATCCAAAGTGCGATACATTCCTAAACCAGGAAAGGAATCTTATGAAGACCCCAAGGCATTTAGGCCAATATGTCTGTCATCTTTCTTAATGAAGACATTGGAAAAGATACTGGACAGACATATTAGGGAACACATATTGGCTACTAGTCCAATACATTCAAAGCAATATGCCTACCAACCAGGAAAATCCTGTGAGGTGGCGCTTCACAACTTGGTAACAAGAATTGAGAAATCCTTAGAACAGAGTGAAATCATGATAGGCGTCTTCGTTGATATCGAGGGTGCCTTTGATAGAACTCCCTATAACATCATAAATGATGCGCTAAGGAAAAAAGATATAGACGCTATGACCTCCAGATGGATTGGGAGAATGCTGGAGGACAGAGTTCTAAAATCAGAAATAGGGCACAAGGAACTGTGGATTAAACCCTGTGGGGGATGTCCTCAGGGAGGTGTGCTCTCTCCATTACTGTGGTGTTTTGTGGCTGACTCATTATTGGAAGCCTTAAACACTGCAGGCATTTATGCTCAGGGATATGCTGACGATATTGCCATCCTCATAGGAGGGAGGCATCAGAGTGTCCTCTCTGATATCCTCAGTACAGTGTTCAATATTCTTAGGAATTGGTGCAGGATTAAAGGACTAAGCATCAACCCTAGGAAAATCAATGTGTGTATCTTCACCAAGAAGAAGAAGGTGGCTATTAAAATGCCGGAAATCAATGGTATCCAAGTGACACTGAGTAAGGAAGTAAAACACCTGGGAGTCACTTTGGACCATAAACTGACATGGACTAAACACGTTCAAAACGTGACAAGTAAAGCCCTCAAATGCCTATGGGCCTGTAAAAGAGCGATAGGAAAGAATTGGGGGCTAAAACCAAAAATGGTATACTGGCTGTACACAACAACAGTCAGACCTATCATACTTTACTCAGCTTTGCTATGGTGGCACAAAGCAAAGACTGTAGCCAATGTATCCTTATTAGGAAAGATCCAAAGGCTTGCTTGTATAATGATAACAGGCGCAATGAGCACGACACCGACGGCTGCTATGGAGGTGATGCTTGGCATGCCCCCGCTGCAGCTGGAGGTGGAGGCTCGGGCAACAATTACACTGTACAGGATAAGCAAGTCAACTTACTGTTCAACAGTCCCCTGTCAGGGAGGACACACAACACTGCTGAACAGGATTGGAAGTGAAAGAGTGCTAGCTATGCACTCTGACACTCTAATCCGAGAACATCAGGACCGGAAATATAAGGTTGAGATAGATAGCAGCAGAATTCATAAACCAAATAGTGGAATAAATTGCTACACAGATGGCTCTCTAACAGCCTTCGGCTCTGGAGCAGGCATCTATCGCAAAGATATAAAAGAAAAAATTTCTATACCACTTGGCAGGTATGCTTCAGTGTTTCAATCCGAGATACTGGCAATCTGCCACTGTGTACAAAACCTACTGCAAACCAATGTGACTGAGAAAAGGATCACCATCTTTACTGACAGTCAGGCAGCAATAGGTGCTCTTGACAATTATTATGCTTATTCAAAGGTCGTTAAGGAATGCAATAGAGCACTTAACGAGCTAACTGAGCACAACAGAGTTGCAGTGGAGTGGGTGCCAGGCCATTCTGGCATACCGGGCAACGAGATGGCTGATGAGCAAGCCAGGTTGGGCTCAGATACTATTCCTATAACTCCCGAGCCAGTCTGTGGAATCAGCCTTAGTACTGCCAAGGGCAGGATCAGGGAGATCTATGGGAACAAATTTAGGAATTACTGGACCGATAAGAAACAGAGACACTCGAAGCTGTTCCTTAAAGGCCCATGTAAAAAAAGAAGTGAACAGCTACTGAACATGGACAGAGCAGCTCTTAAAAAACTCACAGCGATCTACACAGGTCACTGTAAGTTAAATAATCATATGTTCAATCTCCGAGTAATGACGAATCCGATATGCAGATTCTGTCAGGAGGAGAATGAAACAGCTTTTCACATCATATGCAGATGTGACAAGTTTATAAGGCTGAGACTGGCGTTATTTGGGGAGGAACAGATGGATCTCCCCAGTAGATTTGAGTCGGTTAACCCAACCAGCCTACTGAGATATGCGGAAGCGACAGGACTAACGTTTTGAATAAGACGACCTAGCGAATATTGGCGCACAATGGACCCAAAGGGGTCGACGTGCTTAAAGCCAACAAAAAAAAAAAAAAAAACCTGTGCTCAAAAGCTTGGGTAATTCTGCTTTAATAGAACAAAAGAAGACCATCCCTCAATGAAAGAAAGTCTAATTTATAGATCTTATGATAAAGAGAACCAAATTATACCTTGATATTATTATTACCGTAATAGGTAATATATCACTGCTAAACGAGCTTAAAATTTTTAGTTTATCCATCGTTAAAAATAAATTTAACTTCTCTAAGCATGTTATTATTATAGTTCTTCCTCATATTTAAGATTTCAAAGAAAATTATTTAGTGGTTAATAAAGATGTACTGGTTAACATTAAGTAGAGTGAGAGCTACAAAACAATCAAATTGACCTTAATTATTCAATTCCGCATGTTTTTTTCAATACATTAATTCCAGATGCTCTCATGTTGGTATACTGAGCTGAAGTGGCCTACTTCTAAACGGCAATTCTTTCTCAGTGATTTTTTTTTTTTAAGTACTTAGAGACTTACTAGAACTCCTTACTCTATGTTCCACCAATCACTCTTTAAATACTAGAACTGAACCTACTAATCTATATTCCCCTCCATTATTTATTTCAATTACTACTAGCAGTTAGTTGACAAGTACTATTTTGTAGTTATTTTACCAGATTTATCTGCAATGCCGTGCAATTAAGTTCCAAGGCCTGAACATTGGCATTATTAAGGCAACTTTATTAGTAGAACGTTGCTTTATTACTACACTTTACATAATCACTCTATTTCTTCTCGATATTATTTAAATATAGGATGATTTCCCATTTAAAATATTGGTGAAGAGGAATGTAAATAATAAGAAGACGTGACTACATATTGGCCTGAGCTATCAAACACGGTGTTCTTATCAATAAGCCTGATTTCATAAATTTGAAATTCATATCCTTTGGAATAAGGCTTGCAGAAAACGCTAGCTTTCACCTAAGTGTTTTATAACACATGCTGAATAATAAAAATTAAAACATGCAAGCAAAAAACTTTGTGTAAGATTTAAACATTGGAACAATTAATGCAGAAGATATTTATAGACCTCTGTCAAAATAAAATATTATTTATATATACCAGTTTGTATTACTAAAATAAATTATAATATAGTCTAATAATATAATATAGAATAAATAAAAGGATACCACTCTTAAACCCCTTTCAACAGGATTAGTTAAATACAGTCCTTTAGGTTTATATACCCGTTCATTTTGTTCCTGAACAAATTTGGCAACTTTCCTAAGACACTATAAAAGACATAAAATTTAAGAAACATAATAAAAAAAAATTAAAACTAAAATCTAATCATACTTAAAAGAATGCTAAACCTTTAACCAATTAATGTTATTTTTTAAACAAAAAAAAAATGTATTAACTTTCATTTCATATTTAATCGAGAAGAATTTGTGTATTTTGAAGATATGATTAATAAACACAATTTACAATTAACAATAATAATAATCTGAATTTGTTACAGCAGTAAAGAAGAAAGCAATCGGTGTTGAAGAGGACTTAGGAATCAAGTTCCATCAATCTTAACATTACTACTCAACAAATAATGCTTCCAACAGAAAAATAATGATATTTTCCAACACAACAAATAAATTTTTATTTTTGTTGGATTATATTATTTGCCGAATATTTGTTCTATTTTCAGTTTTCCTGCTATTGTTATATAAAAAAAATTATTATTAAATTAAGCAAACTTTCTATCATAAATATTGTGTTCTTTTGTAAAATAAACTTTTGTAAATAAGTTTGTATATATATATATATATATATATATATATATATATATATATATATACATTTTTTTTTTTTACTAACATTTAATATTGGTATGATGAGATTATTAAGGGACGGTATGTCGAGTTATTTGATAAGTGGAGAAGCTACATGGTGACATAAAGTTTGAAAACTCTTGTATTAATCCATCAACTTTAGAGATAACTAAACTCCAATCTTCTTTATATTTCTAATTAATTATAATAGATATAAAAATTACAGAAGTTTACAAGCCAACATTTAAAATCAAGATTGATTAAAACAGTTCACCAAGAAACATTCAGACATAAAATATCAAATTTAAAAGTATCAAAATCTTTATTGAAAATAATCTTAAAGATATAATTTTGATTAATTATAATAGATATAAAAATTACATAAATTTACAAGCCAACATTTAAAATCAAGATTGATTAAAACAGTTCACCAAGAACCATTCAGACATAAAAGATCAAAAATATCAAATTTAAAAGGATCAAAATATTTATTTAAAATAATCTTAAAGATATAATTTTGATTTAATAAAAGTTATAATGTCATACGTCTGAATAATTAATTTTACATACAGCTATAATTTTATTTGTTATAAGAGTTGTTAGTATGACAAGTATGTTAAAACGTCACAAGGAGAAAATACGAATAAAGTGCAAATCAAGAAATACCATATAGTTTTTTCTTCACACAAAACAAGCTAAAAAGAAACTAAATAAAAGAAAATAAATATTTTTTAGGATAAATAAATTTTACCTATACTATTGATTTAATTAAAATTTAAAATAGAAAAACTTTAGTTGTTCTATCATTTTTCCAATCACATAATAAATGTATATATTTCATATAATATTAAAGTGTTTGAAACTCAAAATAAATGTTATAAATTGCTTCATTACAATAAATAATACGTTTCAATATAAAACTTCCTTAGGTAAGAAAAAATTGGTATCTACAAAGAAAAATATAATTCGAACTCTGCCGTTGGTGTCCTTCTTTTAGAAATGAGAAAGAAATATTTTATTGAAAGTAGCGCTGCCCTACTATATAGAGTCGCCTTTTACACATCATATTGATCTGTATTTTTATGTTCATTTTCAGTTATTTTGCTTTTCAGAAATTTGCAAATAGTGAAGACGGAAAAGTATTACGAGATCGCCACACAAATTTTTCATTCTTAGGTACAGCTGGGAAGGCGTATGTCCCGGTTATTAAAAGTTAAATAAAAAGGTTAAAATGCATTTTTGAAATCTAATATCTTGCTGTGTGACTCAAAATAGTATTTTAAACAAATTTAAGGGAGAGGGGGAATCTGTTTTTTCATAACGTCTTTTTGAATTTCGGAAGCCGCGATTTGGAAGAATCACTTGTACGAAGTTCCGCAGTCAAAGGGTTAATGACCCAATAATGACAGAGAGAGCTTGGCAGGAAAGTTTTGATGTATCCACCGAATAATGCCTCGCCAGACAATTTGATTTGGTTTCTGCAGTACTCTCTTAATGGTGTAAAGTAGGCATGAATAGACAATTATAAAGATCAGTTAATTCAGATTTTTGCTCAGAAATCACAGAACTTCAATAATGATGGACTTACAGTTTTACCCAGAAAATTGGCAAAAGGTCATCGATCAAAACGGCATATATATCATTGGTTAGTATTAGAAATGTTTAATTTAATACATATAAATAAATTTGTAATGAAAAACAAGAAAAAAAATTACTTTATCCTCAATCCAATATATAGGATTTTGATTATTTTTCAATAATATTTTAAACATATACATTAATACTATTATTTCCAGAAATCTGTTTTTTCAACCTGTGATAATGTTTCTCCTTTTGTTAATCATAATTTTTTTTATAGTGATTACTTGGCCATTTCTTGTTATCACTGTCCATGAATGACTGTTAACTATTTCAAACAAAGTATTATTATTACTATAAGGCCTGCTGTCAAGACTGCTGACAAGCTGAGTCTTGGCCTGCTCCAGCGTTGACTGTCAGTCATCTCTGTTTTGTTAAGTTTATACAAATTACAATAAAGGTGAATTATAGGAATCGATTGCAATGTATTGAAGGATCTTAACAATTATAAATTAATAACAACTATATAATATCACTATAATTACATATTGAATTACCAAAAAATTTATTTAACAAAAACAAAAATAGTGATTATTATATTTGAAAATATTGGTAAAACAGAACAAAACAATATTAAATAAACTATTATTAAGAGATGGTTAATTATTAAGACTGAAATACCTTTTCATAGTGTGTTTGAGCACAAATATACATGAGGTAAGCAGTCAAACAAGCCATACACCCTTCACAATATGTACTACATGTCCCCTTCTCAGCTTCCCGGAAATATGCATTAAGTTGGCCAATTGTATTTTCAAATAATGCTCTCTCCAACTACACAATAATGAAGGTAAATATATATAATAGAAAAGGAAGTTGCTAATATATCTACAACTAATATAATTTAAAAGCAAATATTTCCAGAAATTTTAAGCAGTTTTTACAAAATAAAAAAGAAAAGAAAATCAGTTAACAATGGAATCATATGATTAAGAAACCTTACAATTGGTACCGACCTATTGACCATTTTCTGTACAAAGCAACAGTTCATAAGATGGGAACTGTTGCTCATAAAATTACAGCCAATAGAATACATTTCAATAATGAAGAATATAATAATCAAAAGATAAGGATTTATAAGTCATTTAATTCAATTAATAGATAATTAAGAAACTACTAAGCTGAATATTGAATAATTAACAATATATCAGAAGATTGTTATTGTTCTGTTGCATATGTGATATATGAAGGAAGATAAATAATCTAACATGATTTATGGATATGTAATCAGACCATTATCCAAACTTGTTCAAAGAAATAAATAATGGTGAAAACTATTGAGGAGCTTGTCAAATAAAAATAACATGAATAATAACTTAAATAACCATTTGGTGGGAACTACTAAAATGTCAGCTGAGTGATAGTTGTATTAAGGCTAAATTGATATTTAAGCTAAGAACCACTTACCTTCCCTTCAAGTTCTGGAGGAAAAAAGTTTTGAAATTTGACAGTAGTCCCATCACTATAGTCCCTTTGTACAAACACTTTCATACATAATTGTGTTTGGGCAACTCTTGGGGGCCCCATATCCCCATGAGCAGAATTGTTAGGCTTTGAAGAAAAACAACTTAATTAATAACATCAAAATTTTAAAATTCTCCAAAAAAAGGAATAGATAAAACACTCTATATGTAAAATAAGTTTAAAGGAAAAACAACTATTAATGTCTGCTACAACTACTAAGTCATGAGAAATAAATAAGCGATTTTAGAAACATGTTTTATATATATGTAAAGATTAATCAAAACAAAATTTACCAAAGTTTTCCCAGCTTTCATTGCTGATTTTAATTTTATAAATAGTTATTAATAAAAAATTATTTCTTAAAACTAAGAGAAAGAGCATAAGTTCATTTAAAAAGGTCAGTAAGAAAACTTGACACGATCAGGAAAAACAAGTCCAAGACATATTTACACCACTGCCATTGAACATATGATCAGATGAGAGAATGGAGTGATGAAAATGCTGCATTATCAGATTTGATCGGCACTGGAATTATAACCTTCCATGCTATTTGTAAATAGATTCGAAATAACGGTTTTGATGTAACTTGGTGTTTGTGTTTAGTAGTAGTTTTGTAATGTCAAAAAATACTGGACCAGAAGATGGCTCGCAAAATATACGTTCGAGTTATTTTCAGACAGAATTTTCTATTCCTCGAAAATCGGATGGTTCTTCATCTGATGAACAGGTTGGTATTATCAATAAACTGTTAAAAAACTTGCCTCTTGATGGAAAATCAGAAACAAGAAGAAATCTTTCTGAAGGTTCTCCAAGTAAAAAGGTTAGTATTTCTGTTCAAACTGGTAGAAGCTTAATTGGTCAAGAAGATTCCTTACCCAAAGAAAGAAAACGTTGGATAAGACCTCCTGTTGTTGGACAGGCTTCAACTTCAAATGACATAGTGCCAGGAAGTCGTAATAAAGGGTCTTCTTCAGAGGATGAAAAACTAATTATGTATAATAAAGCTGAATCTGTCGAATATGTTACCACAGCCGGGATTAGCCACAATAGGAAAGAATATATTAATAGCAAACCTATAGAAGGGTCTTGTGATCAATCTCAGCCACCTGTAAGTGATCAAATGGATTTCCCACGTGTTATCTCTCCATCTAGTGTATCAAGTGTTACATCTCGACCACTTGAGTGGGATAGTGGTGCAGATGTGGGGTATTTCCAGAATTATGGAACAGTTTCACGAAGTGATCAAGAGTTTTCTTCAACAATGGAAAGAATAGCTTTGGTCCAAGGTAGAACAGGGATGTTGACACGTTCAGACCCTGAAGGTACCAGTAGTTCCAAGAAAGGAAAGATAGCAGTTACTGCAATTGGATTACCAACTGCTGAATCAACTCATATTAATATTAATTTGACAGAAGATAATTCATCTAGTAGTAGAAATTCCGGAAATAAACCTAATGGAAACAAACAAAAGTACCACCCATTGTTTCCTGAAGTAATTGTACAATACAAGGGTAGTATATCCGACACCAGTAATGAGTGTGCTTCTCCTCAAAAAGATATGTTTGAAGATTCTTCAAAGGATTATAGGTTGAAAAAATATAATTCTTTGGAAAATGTAAATGAAATAAAAGATGATAAAGGACAAGCTGCAACATTTCCAAGATCACAGAGTCAAAGTAACGTCAATAATGAATTTGATTACAATTCACACTTGCAAAGAATATTAAATCCACCTCAATCTGTATCATCATCCTCAGTTGCTACTGTTATTACTGGTTTACCTAAAATTTCGAAGTCTATACAGACATCATATATAAATAATGGTGCTGGAATTCAGTCTTCAACGATTGGAAGTTCACTCTATAAAAATGATGAAAGGAAAACAAAACAAAATGGGGGTAGTACTCAGGATAGTGCTGCTTTAAGTACAGACGACCATGTAAATAGTTTTGAATACCTACCTGGCCATGTTTATGAAAAAAACAATAAATCAGATAAAGTTGATTTCTGGGAAAGTAACAAAGGAGAAAGCTTAAAAAATGATGTAGAAAGAGGAGTCCAAATCATTGAAGAGTTCATTCAAGGTTCTAATGCTAACAATACCCTCAAAAGAAAGGAATTATTACACCGTGTTGTAGAAAAATTAATAGAAACAGATTATCCAGAAGATGTAGGTTTACTAAAGTCAGCACCTCAGCGTTGTGCTACTAGGAGAAGTCAAAACAGAGAAGAAGTGATTGGTGAATCTAGTTCAGAAGGAAAGCAGGATATCAAAAGTAAAACATTAAGTAAGCTAAAAGTCACTTGTGATATTTTTCATTAATTTCATATTTTGTTCATTTCTAATTATGTTTGTCATTGCATTTAAGATAACTCTAGCTCAATCACTGGCCAATCAATTTCAGCCATTCAAACAAGTTCTGAGTCCACAAAAAGTTCTGTACCAAGTTTTCCAGCACCCATAATCAAAAGCCAAGGTGATTGATCTTTCATTTAAATATATTTTATTTTGTTATAATCTTTTATAGTATATTATTTTAAGTTAACACTCACTGTTTACAGGACCAGGAAGCTCTAAGAGAATTGATAAAAACATTTATAGGGACAGAAGTACAGATGCAAGCACAGAAAGTAAATCTGATTGGAAAGAATCAGTTACACGAGCTGAAAAACTCTATGAGATGAAAAAAGAAAGTGAGTTACAAATATTTATTGTAAATAAAACAGTTTTTTTGTAAATGTTTTCGTATTTATGATTTTATGGATATAGAATACTGGTACACCAGTGTATCGTTACAATATATTAATTAAAAACTATAATTTCTGATTTTTTATTTAGAAATATGCCTGTCTTAGTTATTGATATAAAAATTGTTACAGGACTTAAAAAAGACGATGATAAACTTTTAGATTTTGTGAATGCTGAAAGAGAAAACCAAATAGATTGGATTGTTAAAGAAATAAATCACCTCAGCAACTTGAAAACGTAAATATTATTTTTAATTTCAATGTTAAGAACTCCTTTTATTGACTTTATAAAATTATTTTGTTATTTATTGTATTATAAATATTTAAGCACTCAAACCATTGAGAAGATGTAGTTTGGGGTTCCCAGCTTATTTTCTTTCTATTATTTTCATTGTAGTTAACTTAGTCCCGTCATCTTATGTGAAATGTGTGACAGTGAATATATGTATGAATTGTACATTCCTTTATGTACTTTATTGCTGTCCTTAGAATATAGTGATGTAGTTTTGTTACTTCACTTACTTATTATCCCACTATCACAGTCACACAGAGCACGATAATCTGCAGAGACATAGAAAAAGGTATCGCTGAACACCGGAACATATTTGGTTCTGTGTGCATGAGGCTTTACATTATTTTAAATCTTTTCTTTATGGCAGATCGATGAAAAGATGTGAGAATATAGTATGGGGTTTATTCATAGATTTTAGGACTGTTCATAATAGTATCTACAGATCCATGGTATATAAGGCAATGGAAAAAGCAAATATCCCTCTTAAATTGATCATTCATACAAAGATAACAATGAGTAATTCCAATTGTCAAATAAGAGTAAATGGAGAGATGTCAGCTCATGGAAATAAAAAATGGACTGAGGCAGAGTGATGCCCTAGCACCTATATTGTTTAATCTAGTGCTTGATAATGTAGTAAAGAACATAAAGGTTACGGAAAATGGCAAAATCATAAATAAATCATTACAAATAATGGCATACGCAGATGATGTAGTGATTTTAGGAAGAAGAAAGCAAGAAATTGAGGAGGCGTATGCTGCCTTGAGACGGACAGCAAGAAGAGCTGATTTCGAAATAAATGTTGACAAACGAAACGAATGATTGTAGAAAAATTCAGGTGATAACACCCACCAAGCTATGAAATTGCCGGAGAAAATATAGAATTATTGTTGGCTTTCCCATACCTAGGATCTTTAATGAAAAACGAATCAGAAGAAGTTAAAAGAAGGATTCTAGCCGGAAATAAAGCTTATTTTGCACTTGGCACATAGCCGCAAAGTTAAAATTTGTATGTATAAAATCCCGATCAGATCTGTGGTTACGTATGGAGGAGAAACTTGGACATTAAATAATAACATATGTGACAGGTTCGAAAGGAGGATGCTGTGAGGAATGTTTGGATGTATGGTGTATATGAGAATGGGACATTACGAAGTTGAAATAATAAAGAGGTTTAGCTGGGATCTGGATTGTGGAGAATAAAACTCTGTGGCAACAGATGTTAAAGCAGGCCAAGGACCACTTCGGTATGCAGTGGCAGAAGAAGAAGATATTTTAAATGTTTAGTGATTTATAAACAAAAATTCTTAATTAAAGCTAAATTTGCAATGTTCTTGAGGATATTAGATTAGGTTTTTACTTAATTTTTCGAAATAATGGTAATAATTTCGAAATAAATGATACTATCTTAATGCTATCATAGTCTAAAATAATTTAATCATGTACCTTAAAAAAAGATTACTTATTTTTTTTTATCCTAATAGTAGGGATGTATTTTTTTTTTTTTTTTGTAATTTAATAAGGTAAAAGCTTGCGTATACCACAGCTGTTTATTATCTGTAATTAGGATCTTAAAAAAATCGCACTTATACACCATTTGAACCTACGTATTTACTTTTTACTTCACAGATTATATAAAATAATTTCATGAGAAAATGTTGCCACGAACAATGATCTGAATAACAAAAATGAAATAATTATGGAAAGGACTTTGAACCTTTGCAATAAACTTAATGGCGAAGATTCTCTGTTGGATAATAGCTTTATTCATTTTATAATAAAAATGAAAAACATAAATACAAACAATACATTCAATTTTGATTGGTTGTTGTGAAAATAAGATAATTTAAAAGGTACCTATTAATCAGAATGTTTTGTGGCCTGGATGAGCAAGGGTCAAGGCTAAAATAATTAATGAAGCAATTCATTTATTGCACTTGCTTGGTGCTTGAGGAAGGGTCGAGGGTCGGTACTCGGCTTGGTGTGCACCACAGTCCCGTGGGACACTATGGCCAGTCCCATTGGAAAAATGTATTTATTTTTTCATGAGATGTGCTAGGATCAGTGAGCCGTTGTGAAAGAGACCTTATGTCATATTTTATTTTGTTTTTTTAGTATGAAAATATTGAATAGGGACATGATTTTTGTCATTTGCTTTGATGACATTTTTAATTTATGTATTTATGATTTTACTTAGGCTTTTGGAGAAACATGAAAGACTTCGCAAAAATCTTCATCGTTTAAAAACTGCGAAGAGTAAAACTGATTTGTCTCCAAGCAAACACAATTTAGTCAGACCAGTTGGCTTTAAAAGGTAACCTTCATTATTTATTATCTCGATTTTATGAATAATTCTTATTTATAGTTTACTAGGGATTATTTTAAATGTACTTTCTTTATCATTCAAACTTTTATAGTACCTATTCTTCAAATTAGACTACTTTAATATGTATCTTCTTTTATTTTATTAAAACAAAAATTTTAATTATTTTATTTATTTTATTTTATAGAAGATCACAATACCTCCCCTCTTCACATAAGGCAGTGGAAACAAACACTAATTTAAAAAGGAGAACTAATACTGTTGAGGTAACATTTGTAATTATTAATTTTAAATAATGTGTTTTTGTTTCCAATATTGGAATTATATTAATGAAACATTTTTAAGAATATGTATTTTATCTACTTCATTGTTTCCTAGATTGTAATAGAAAGGTTGTGTTTTTCAAACTTGAACATATTTTCGCAAAATGTTTTTTTCTTTTTTACAGTTCTTCAATCACTGGACTAAACATTACTGCTCTTGTGCAGGAAGTGGGCAAATTTGTAGTTGACAGAATCTAAAATTTGTAATCCCGTTACATGTGATAGACATTAAAGAACAAATTGGTTTCATGTTTGTCCATATGTTGTCAAATCTATGAGATGAGCATATCAGCTACTTTCGTTAATCTGATTTTCATGACATTTTCAGAGTTTGTATGGGTTGGTGACTGAATGATCCTATATCAATTTCATCAAATTCCGTCCACTATTTCTAGTAAAAAAAAAAAAACAATTTTATCTATATTTCTCAGGCACAACTTAACCTCACATTTTTCTTTAAAATACTAATCACGGGATAATTATGCTTACAATAAATAAGTGAATGACCATATATTTGTCTTTTGTTTGAAATGTAAATGCACTGCTTCCTGTACTGCCTCTGCACACCAATGCTTGTCATCGGTTGCATTGACACTATCTACACTACTGGTTATATTCATTTTATAGTAATATGATGTTATTTATAAGTTTTTAACGTCTTGAATGCCTTCCTATAGTTGCATCCATGTGATGAGCATAATGTCTACTACTGTTAATTCGATTTTATGAAATTTTCTGAGTTTGTGAAGGTTAATAGGTATTTAGGTAGATTGTCCAGTAACGATTTTATCAACTTCTGTCCACTTTTCTTGCTGAAGTAGGCTTTTTTTTTTCTGAAAAACACTTAAGTTCTAAAGTGTCTTCTTTTTATATATTTTATTCTCTTATTATGTGCCCAACAGAAATGGTGAGAAAACAGTACTGATCCTATTTGACAGATATTTGTTATAAGACTATGGTAAACCTTACCCCATGTGTGTTTAGCTTCGCTATGGATAGATTTATAATGCTTTTTTAAGGAAACAGTTTGATAGTTTCTTTAAGAAGATGTCTGGGTTTTTATTTTATGAATGTATTAATTTGATCATAATATGTACTTTTTTGTAAGACTGAGTTCTGATAGGGGATATTTTAATGTTTTCAGGACAAAGGATGGGATTCACATAATTATGAAGCAGACCGTCTGGGAAGATTAAAACGTACTGATTCAGCACAAACAAAGAAAGAAGATGTATTAATTGGTCCAAACTCTTTGGCTTATACAATAACTTTTGACCCAGAATCAAAGGTGATGAATTTTATTTCGTTAAAATTAATTTGGATTTATCAATCATAAGCTTTTCAAAATTTATTATTGGAATCACAACAACAAATGTTGATACTCCAGTTTAAATGTTTATTTATTCACAGTTTAAAATTTAATATCTTTATGCATACATCATTATCTGCTCTTAAATGTATAAAGAAATGATAAAAGCAAAAGTAGTGTTTTATTTTTTATATTTTTTTTTTCAGCCTCAGAAAATCAACAAACCAGATGTCAGGCCAGTAATAGCTGACAGACATACTTTGCAGAAGGAATCAAGAACAAGAGTGAGAGAAGCCTTTCGGCATCCTTCACTCCAGGTTGGGAGGTGAACATTACAATTGTTAAATAAAATTGCTTTTCTATTTGATGTTTTATTATTATCTACTATAATAAAAAAAAAATATATATAAAAAGCTTAAAAGAGAACTATTCAGTGCACATGCAACCTTTTACTCATAATATAACAATCAAAATGTTTTTTAAAAAATCAATGTAGTATATATGCCAAGTTTTGATTATAATTTCAAAACCTATGCAGCATCTCTAAATTGTTTTCATTGATCATTTCGCTCCACAGATGTCATTCTGGATATTAATGAAGTAAAAGGAAAGTCTTAGTTTCTTGAAAATATGTTTAGGTCAGAGGTTTTTAATCAATGAATGGAGAATTGTCGGTTCTGAAATAGGTTGTAAGTGATTAAAAAATTATAGCTTTTGTTTTGAGAAGAATGATTAATATGTAACTTAAGTATTAATTTTTAATATAAATTTTGTTAACATAAATTTTATATTTTATAGTTGGGAAATTAGTTGGGTGTTGCATTCAGCTAGGAACATAGATAAAAATAAATTTTATTCTGTGCCGATGTTTCGGGCTAAAATTTGAGCCTTCAATGGGGCTCCTATACCTACTGAGTGTGTAAATTGAATTGACTCATTTAACTCAGCTATTTCCTGACCATTATCAACAGTTAATATTTTATTTTTAGAATATTTTGTTGCTTTACTAATATGAATGTTAATTAAAGGAATGCCTCGTTAACAAGAGGCCCGATATTGTGACAAGAGCTGAGGTGAGGCGCCAAACTGTGGCTGAGCTTGCTGCAATTAGGCAGATAAGGGAGGAAAAGAGGCCTGTTGTGTTAGCCGCAGCTCTCAACTGTGAAGTAGGCGCTGCTGGTGTTCCACCTGTGTCTTTAGGTAAGTTATTATTACTTTGATAATTTTTCTTTTACAATGCCCAATACAAATAAGCAGTGTCATTTATTAACGAGCTCTCAGCTATAGTTTAATATCTCAGATGTCAGATTTACCTGGAGAACTTTTATCTTATTATAATTGGTAAATGGTTGACTGTCGTGGATAATGAAGAGAAGAATAGTTGGGGTGTTCAGTCAAAAAAGAAGGCAAAAATAAATGATAATATTTATTTTTACATATGCCGACGTTTCGACCTAAAGTTCAGGTCTTCATCAGGGCTAAGAAAATAACCAGATAACAAGGTATGAGAAACATAAGTAGTGATGGTAAAAAAAAATATATATAAAGAAAAAAAAAATATATATATAAAGTAAAATGAAATTGTTAGAATAATGACAATAGTAAGAACTAAGAGATAAATGATAATAACCGTTACAAAGAAATATGAAGTTATATAAGAAATGAAAATAAATAGTAAAATTAAGACATTGAGAATGGTACTACTTTTTTTATTTCTTTCTTATTTCTGCTTTCTCATTTTCTTCCCTCCTTCCTTTCATTCCTTATCTCTGTTTTTAACTCTTTATTATATTATGCATTGTCTGTATATCTTGATAGACTTTACAATATCTCAATTTTCTATCTAACTACTCCATTCTCAATGTCTTAATTTTACTATTTATTTTCATTTCTTATATAACTTCATATTTCTTTTTTATGTTTCACATTTTATTCTAAGATTCCCATTTTAACACTTATGTCACCCTTTTTGATTATGCTTACTTCATCATTCCACACTTTGTAACGGTTATTATCATTTATCTCATAGTTCTTACTATTGTCATTATTCTAACAATTTTATTTTATTTATTTTATTTTTTCTTTATATTTTTTTATTTTTTTACCATCACTACTTTTGTTTCTCATACCTTGTTATCTGGTTATTTTGTTAGCCCTGATGAAGACCTGAACTTCAGGTCGAAACGTCGGCATATGTAAAAATAAATATTATCATTTATTTTTGCTTTCTTTTTTGACTGAACACCCCAACTATTCTTCTCTTCTCATGAATATTGATTTACTAAAAAAAAATCTGACTAGTGATTTAATCCTTTGACAATAATGATATATCTGAGCATTAATTTAATTAATTAATAACTGTGGCAAAACAGTCTTTACAGATAGTAAACCAAGCAAGCTTTTGGTGGACAGCTAAAGGTGGGCCAGTTATCACTATAATGGTAGATGGTTAATGATGTTATGTCTAATTATATTAATTTTATTTTCTGGACTTGGATATTTCACACTTTATTTAAAAAGCTATAATCTATAATTTATTCAGTTATGCCTGTAATGGCGAGTGCAAACCAGAAATTATTATTTATCCTTATATTGAGTTAAGACCAACCCTATTTTATTGCTCTCCCTAAAAATAAATAATATTAGTTAAGCATAAAAGGTGAGTGCAGCCCATATCAGGAAAAAAAATTTCTTCAGAATTGTGATGACAGTCATTAATTTTTTATTTAACTTTTTCTAGGGACCATCCTTATATTTTATTTAAACATTTTTCAGATTATTTACATTCCTGTCAGAAAATAATTCACATTTATTTTCTCATGATAAAGTGTGATCTGAACAGGTGGGCAGGGTGGCCGAATGGGCTAATGCGTTGTGCACAGCGCCTCCGTTGCCCGGCAACGTGGTATAAGATAAATGATACAAAAATAGTCATGAGTTCGCGTTCCGGTGCCAAAGCGTCTTTTAAATCCTCCCTGGCCCAGGAAACCCTCTCGTATAGCCTTAACGGCGAGGAAGGGGAGGACCTCCCCCCTCCCAAAAAAAGGTGTAATCTGAACAGTATATTTCAACATTACTTAAATTTTGTTATAAAGGTTACATTTTTTAGCTCTAAAAAATTAGGTTAATTATATATGGCTTATGTACAAGTTTAAAGTAATTTGATACTATATTGGAAAAATTTTTTTTTTAAAGATGAAAAGTAATCAGGAAAGCTGTCAATGTTAGTTAAGTTTGCCGATGGTTTGACTCAATCATATAGGTAATCATCAAGATAATGGTTTGAAGGCAAGACAAGAGCTGGTATGGGTGGATATTGTATGGTTTGGATGGGAAATATCAACGTTGGCGAACTTAATAAACATTAACTACATCTCGTGATTATATTACTGATAGGCACTTCAAAGTAAATCACAATAATACCTATTCATCCCTCTTTTCTCAATCTGCTGGAGTTCCTCAAGGTAGTATCCTAGATCCTATCCTTTACACAGTCTATACAGCTGACATTCCAACCCATCCCAACACTATGCCGATGACACATGCATCCTATCTGTTAATAAAGACCGATCAATTGCATCCCAAACTTTGCAATCACACATCACAAACCTTGAAGAATGGTGTCAAAACTGGAGAATTAAAATAAATTGCAATAATCCCCATCAAATTACCTTTACCCTTCGTCGTAAACCAATGACTTCTTGCCCTTCAGTATCCTTTGACAATACCTCCCTTATTCCTGTTGAACAAATTCGTTACCTAGGACTATGCATGGACAAACGTCTAACTTGGAATCCTCATACCAGACTAAAACGACAAGAAACCGCTCGACGTTTCTGACTAATTCAACACTTACTAGACAAACACTCTATATTCTTCCAATTAATTATAAAAGACTCATATACATGACTATAATAAGGCCTATTTGGACTAACGGAGTTGAGCTATGGGGCTCCACCAAACCTTCAAATTCCTCTTGCATCCAATCCTTACAATCCCAAATCCTTCATAAAATCCTCAATGCTCCTTACTTTGTTACAAATAAAATCGTCCATAATGAGCTTAATGTTCCTTATGTTTCAGATTTGGTCCAATCCAGATATCTATCCTTCCTTAATAAACTTCATAACCATCCTAACCCTCTTGTTTCTAACCTTGCTTCCTATTCAATTTCTGATAACACTCCGAGGAATCTGAAAAGAAGATGGCCCTGTCATCTCCCAATGTAGACATATTATTAGAGTGCTACCAGTGGGTAGTTTCTCAAAGTGTGTTTTATGTCATTATATCCATTGTATGAATTTACTAGATGTATTTTTTTTTATATGGTTGTAAATATCATAATAAATTATGAAAAAAAAAAATTATTTTGCTTGTTCAGTTTGTTTTCTGTTGTTTGTTTTGCTAGTATTACTAATTATTATAATATAATATTAACTTTTTAAAAAACTCCAAACATTAGGTTTTAATTTGTTTCAAGGGAAAGTTGTAAAATTTGATAGGTATCTATTTTTTTAGCTCTATTTTTTAAAGCTATTTCCACATTTTTCTTACTGAATTATGATTTGTATTTGGTATTAAATAGCTACTTTATGCAATTATAAAGTTTCTTTTTTTTCCATAGTGAAAAGAGTAGTATCTCAGAAGGAAATGAGAGAACAAACAGAAAGGCATTATAGAAGAACATTTGAGGTTAAGAAGAAAGTCTCGGACCAAAAATTAAAAGAAACTCGAAGAGCTAACCGACTGATGGCAGATTTATTTAATAAAGTAAGCTAATATTCTAAAATTATCTATCACTACATATAGCTGGGAACTTCTTTTTTTGTTGGCATTTCAGACCATGTAGATCATTTGCTGCCTTAACAAGCATGTTCCATCTCTGCCTGTCTTGGGCTATTTATTTCAATTTATCTGCACACAATTCTGTTGCATCTTTTTTTATTCTATCTATCCATCTGCTTTTTGGCCTTCCACGTTGTCTTTTGCCTTCTATTGAGGCATTCATTGTTATGTAGAGTAATATTCTAAAATTATCTATCGCTTCATTTATATGGGAACTAAGATCATCTAATTCAAGGTACTCTTTAGAAACTGATTGATTACATAGTTTTCTCTCCTACAATTTTATTCATTACTTGCCTCTTTATCATTTAAAACCCAATGAGTTATATGAATAAAATATTTTTGCAATTAATAGAATAGAATATTAACAACATAAAACATTTTGAGCTGCCCTTTTTCTCTTATAAAGAATTAAATTCCTAACAAATATAATTTTAATGTGTTTGCTTTTTATAGTATAATATGAACACCTTTGTTAATTTACTCCTACTTTCTATATCCAATGCTGCAACTTTTTTTGTAAAAGTTGCTAGAATTAGAATATTAATAATCTTTCACAACCTTAATTTGTGACAAACTTTATGATAACTAAATTTGAATTATTTTATATGGCAAGTTTGTTAACAGTGAAATACTAAAACAATGAAAGTATATGAGTGGCCGCATATCAAAGACGGATATCTATCATTTTTAAAAAGTTGAGATAAATCAATAGCAGTATCCTCCGCTACTGTGGAGTGGATAAAAAGACCAAGATGCATGTTTGAAAGTCAGTGTACCTGCCTATTCTCACCTATAGCGGAGAAAGCTGGACTATTTTGGACAAACGTTACAGTCGCATAACAGCAGTGGAAATGCAGTTCCTACGTAGATCGGTGGGAAAAACTAGGAGGGATCACATTAGAAACGAAACTATAAGAGAACAGCTAGAAGTGCCTGAACTCAGGAGTTCATGCAGAGGATCACAGGTAGAAGAGGCAAATCCTTCAACAAAATAAAGCAGTTAAGCAGAGACCGGGAAGAGTGGCTGCGCTTGATAGAGGCTCCTCGACGCTAGAAATGGCATTGTGAGGAATACAAAGAAGAAGAAGAGAAAAAGCCAATTTTTATAATATTGCTTCAATTTAAACCAATTCTAATAATTTATTTTCATGAATCGACTTCAACATTCTTAAATAAAATCATCAAAAACAGTTTAAGTTGAACTTATAAAACAAAAGTTGATTTTTTCTTCACTTTCTGTAGAGGACAGATGTCCATCTTTGATATGAGGCCACTCATATTTTTTTCAATATGAGAAAGAACCTTATACATTAGCATTTTTTTTATTTATTTATTTATTTATTTATTTTATTATATACATTACAACATGTCATACTGATAAGCTACATGTTTATGGTTGCAGATATGCATTAGCATAATTTTAAGCATAGGGCTGCTAAGTGATGCAAAAAAAAATTAATCCGGTTTACAAAGATGACCTTCCATATGATAAGACTATTAATAAGAATCTATTTAAACTATTTTGTTTTAAATTGTCCATCCGTTCAATATTTAAGTAAACCCGATGACTTTTTATAAAATAAAATTTTGGATTTAGTTATTAATAACCATAGATTATTTTTAACAAATCTAAGTATTCCACTTGTAGATTAATCCAGTTTAAAAAGATGACCCTCCATATGAAACAACTTCTATGTAATCACAGTAAACTGTCTCCACACCATTGAGTAGCTCTATACACAGATGACACTACTGTTATTCCTTATTGGACAATTGTTTGTTGGATTTAGTTGTTGAATCTAATAAATTATGAATTTATGCGTCTCTGCTAATGTTTAATTTATTATATATAAATTGTGTTAAAATATTAAGTTTTTATTATATTTTAAGATGTTTTTCCTTTTATTATGATTTATCATTTTTTCTTTGTTTAAATAATTAATGTATACATTTACATATTTGTTACAGAGACTGCAATTGTTGACTTTAAAAGGCCATACCAACCTGTCCAACAGTATCGATGTCATATCTGCTGTCTAAATGTAGCATTAAGATTATATTTATATATACATTAATTGTAAATGAACGACATTTTTAGAAATAATTTTATTAAAAGTTTTTATAATGCAAAGTTTATTTTTTTCTTCTTTTGTTACTCACCTAGAAAACTTCATTTTATTTTTCATTTCATTTAAAATAAAAGAAGTTAATAATCCATTTAAAATTTTAAATTGATGAACTACAATACGATAAAACTATTATAGCTCTTCTTCCCCAGTTCTCATTACTGAGTAGGGAAGATCATCTGATCAATGGCAGATGTGGGAATGGTGGAAAGTAGTTTTCAAATTCATCCTAATTATTAATGAGCACTGTTGGACTCAGACTTGAGAAAATCTCCATATGCATCTCAGTTGAATGGCAATTATTGGCATGCAAAAATCAATTTTCGACAAGCAAAGGAACCAATTATTGACACAATAATCAACCATCATTATCAAGTTTATTTTCAACAAAATATTTTTATTTATAGGTTAAATAAAATTATCACACATTAGTGTCTGCACACTTGGAAACTTGTTACCCATACCTAGATATCAAAAAATGGTATGAGAAAGAAATTATATACTATAGTGGGTAGGTATACTTTGGTACATTTCAATCAATACTTATAGAAAAGATAAAACTCTTTGGTTTTTCTTATTCCCAAACACTAGAGGCTTTGGCAATTTGGTAACTATGTTCCACTCTTTGACTTCATTTTTTGACATAAGTCACCCTCACTTATTGGCCGATCTGTGTCCATTTCTGCCCAAATTTTGACTTCTTCCATGTTTTTCTTTTCATATATTACACTTCGTATCAATAATTGAGGAAACTTATCATCTTGAAGATCCAATTATTGACACCTCTAATACCTGTTGTTTTAATCAAAATTCACATTTGAAAATGATATCACACCATCAGAAAATGGTAAAAAAAAATGTTTCAAAGGAATTAATAAAGTTCATAAACATTAAAGGATGAGGTAAAATAGGTAAAATGTTGCCTCACCTTCTTAACAAAATCTGTAAGATTCCAGTGACTGTCATGAAATGATAGGGAATATGCGTTTCCCACCTAATTTATCACCCAATAGAGACTTCATCTTGGCGGCAATTGGTAGCTGATTAATGCACTTGTGAAATGTTGCCAAGTTTGAAATTCTACACAAACCTAAACGCCTATTTTATAAAGTTTAAGTTACAATTGTCAATAATTGGTAATGTGTCAATAATAGTTGTCATTACCCTACAGTACAATGATTTTATTCCATAAAAACTAAAAGGGAAAATTTCACCTTAAATCTTTATAGAATATTGAATCTCATTCGTCTTACTTGAGAAGTGGTATTAACAAATATATGGGATGTCTAAGTTCACTTTTATAGCACCCATTGGGAAAAATAAAAGAAATGTACCAAGTACATATTGAACGTGAAGTGGATTTAAGTTTAATTGCGTTCAATACCTTTCATTCTAAATCTTAGCCATAAGTAAAGTACGACTCATGTTTTTAAGAAAACTGCTGATTTTGTGCAGTAATCATTTTCACTTCAACTGTGTAAGATTACTTTAAACTAGTCTACAATTTAACTTAGAATGATTGCCACAAAATTGTTCACTCCTCTGAGCATTTATTTATAAGTCAGAATTTTTTTTATGGTTAATATGTTTTTTAATAGGATGTATTAGAATTTATGAGTAAAACAGCATTAATTTTTAATGTTAGATATATTTAAATTTTTTTCCGGACGGAATCCAGTCAGAGCTGTTTAAATGTGGAGGTGAAGAACTCAAGAAAGCTCTGCATGATTTAATGCTGACCATCTGGGAGAGGGAAGCTATGCCTACGGAATGGGCAACAGCCATTATCTGCCCAATACATAAGAAAGGAGATCAAACAGAATGCGCTAACTATCGAGGAATCTCACTCCTTTCGTGTGCTTATAAGCTGCTCTCTAACATTCTTTTTGAGAGGACCTCCCGTATTCTGAAAAGGAACTGGGGAAATATCAGGCTGGATTTCGAAGAGGACGCTCAACCACTGATCAACTGGTCTCTCTGAGGATGATCCTAGAAAAGACTATGGAGCGTAAGGTAGTCACCCACCATTTATTTCTGGACTTTAAAGCAGCATACGACAGCGTTGATAGAACGCAACTATACTGTGCCTTGGAGGAGCTAAGCATCTCTCAGAAGCTCGTACGCCTAATCAAGATGACCATGGACAGCTTGAGATGTAGATTACGCGTCGGTTCTGATGACTCCGAAGAGTTTAAAGTGAGTAGTGGGGTTAGGCAAGGGGATGCCCTCACCTGTCTATTGTTCAACTTGGCAGAGGAGAAAGCTGTAAGAGACTCCGGTATTCAGACCAACGATATAATCTTCAATCGCCTGACACAGATTCTTGGTTTTGCTGATGATATTGACATAATAGGTAGGTCTGAACGGGCTCTCAGAGAAGCGTTTATAGGCCTTGAAGCAGCTGCAAGACCACTTGGTCTAGAAGTCAACGAGAGGAAAACTAAGTATATGAGAGTTGGTGGTGAGGTGGATCTGAACTCTCCATTTGAGGTAGGTTCTTTTAAGTTTGAGAGAGTGAAAAGTTTTATATACATTGGGTCTGAAATTAATAGCAAAAATGACATGGCTCAAGAAATACAAAGAAGGATCACGGCTGCCAATAGATGTGTCTTTGGACTTGGCCAACACTTAAGAAGTAGGTAACTCTCAAAGAAGACCAAGCTGATCATATACAAGACCCTTGTTCAGCCTGTTTTGACATATGGCTCAGAGGCTTGGACGATGACTAAAAAGGATGAGATGAAGCTGAGTGTGTTTGAGCGAGGAGTCCTCAGAAGGATTTATGGTCCAGTAAAGGAGGGTGATGTCTGGAGGAAAAGAAAAAATAGGGAGCTCAGTTCTCTCTATGCAGACATCGACGTAGTCACGTATATTAAACTGGCCAGACTAAGGTGGGCAGGGCATGTGGCCAGAATGAGCATCGTTGAAATACCAAAAAAAATAATGATGGAGGAGCTGCACCTCGTAAGACGGGTAGGAAGGCCGAGGACGAGATGGTTGGACAACGTGGCCTATGATGCGAGAACGCTGCTTGGTGTACGGAACTGGAGAGCTGCAGCAGAAGACAGAGCCAACTGGCGGAGGCTCTTGGAGGAGGCCCAGTCTCGGTAACGGGATGTTGTGCCACATATGATGATGATGAATATGTTTTTTAATAGGATGTATTAGAATTTATGAGTAAAACAGCATTAATTTTTAATGTTAGATATATTTAAATTTATTATAAAATTTAATTTTCAATGGGACCTCTGTAAATTTTGTTTACAGTAATATTGTAATTTTATACTTTGTTTACTCTAATAAAAAAATTTAATTTTTTTTTTAACAATTACTTATTTGAACAGATATATCTAATCATCGAGTAAAAAGTTATGTCACTCAGCCTTTAATGGAATAAATAGGTCTCACCCCTTATCTGCTAATATAATTTTTTATGAGGAAGTGAATCATTATTTTATGTTTATAAAGTTTTTATAATAATAATTAACTTTTTTTTTTAATTTGAGGAAAAATAGTTATATCCTACAATTGGTTAAACAAACAGCATTTCTTTATTTATCTGACATTGATTTTTAAAAATCACCAGAAAATGCCATTGATTTATATATATATATATATATATATATATATATATATATATATATATATATATATATATATATATATATATATATATATACGAAGAAATTTATAAGATGACAAATAGTAATATTTCTATTCATAATGCTCAGACTTAGTCATACAAAAAAGTAAACATTCACATCAAATATGGAAATAAAATATTATTACCTTATATTCTACTTAAATGACTCTAGAATTTCCCAAGTCAAAGTTTTTTCCCCTTGAATTCTGTATATTTTCAGCTTAGTACTTGACTTCTTCCTTGATTAGTAGTCCATACAGGTCACATCTAGTTCTTCCTGTAGGCTCATGAAAATGTAATTAATTTGAGTTATACAGAATAATCTTTAGAAACATTTTCATTATTTTGATAAAACAAGAATAAAGAAGGAAATGTCAGAATAGAACATTAAATTTAGTTCACTGATAATCATGATTTTTGAAAGCAATATTTAATACAAAGTAGTAAAAATATAAGATTTATATTTTAATCAGTATCGTGATGGTTAATATTAATATCTAGCAATTATACTGCTCTATTTCTATAGATAAAAACAATTATAATTTAATTTTGAAATGCTTCACCAAGACAGCTTCTTCAATATTACCTTACGAAATATGAATGTATTATTTTATAGTTTAATTTGTCTAGTCAATTTTGAAAATTTACGGTGAATTCAGCTTTAAAGAAAATTAATTGATGTAAAAAGGAAGTTCTGAAGTAAGGTTCTAGACATTTTGCCAAATGCAGTGGGCTGTATCTCGGAGCGCTAGTGGCGCGCTCTCCCAGATACCTATAAAACCAAAGTTGTAAACAGACTGGCACTGATACTTCATTACTGCTTTCTTAGTCCGGTTGTGACGACCGTCTCTCATGACATTACGCTCTGTGTATCTATCGGTAGTTTAAGTGTTAAATATTAATAGCATTATTAAATCAGTTTAATGAAACGATTTAGTGTTTAAATATAGAATCATTTAATAAAATGGCTGAGGTCTTGTCTTTTGACATGACGAACACTAGTGATAGTGATGTTTGGTTTTTAGATTTGTACTCTTCTGTTAATTCTTTCAGTGGACCAAATTACAATCCTTATATTGGATCCGTTTTAGGATCTATACTTGTAGGTCTTAGTGGAATTTTTCCATTACTAGTCATTCCAATTGATGGAGGGGTCCATTTCAACAAAGGAGGTAAATATATTCTGTTCCCGCTTTTTTTTTCGTTTAGCTAATGTTTTTAGCATAGGCATAACAAAATATACTCAACAAATATAGTCACCAGAAGATGTGAAATATCTTATGTTCAATTTTATCATTGTACTCTGTTCAAGTTGAGATAACAAATATTTTGAGATTAGAGAGGAGTTAAAGCCATATCTTGTAAACTTTTCAGTCACTGAAAAAGGATTTAATATATTAATTAAAGATTGAATTTTTACTTTTCACCTGTGATTAAATAATTTAGGTAGAACTTATGAACAGAATATTTTTGTAAGTATTGTTGTGAGATCTGAAATTTTAGATTTATTATGAGCCATTTGATATTGTGGTCTTAAAAGTAAGAAAAAAAAAATTGTTTTTCATGTACTTGGAAAACAAAATTGCAACAACAGGATCGTTCATAGAACATGTATAATGTTCAGTATAGTGTGATTCCTGTTTGAAAATTACATTTTTATAAACATATTTTATTTATTCATGAATGGTATGTTAGCTCGATTTGGCAAATAGACAATTTTTAATATATTTTGTTGGTGCACATCCTTTACATTATCAGTATGAATTATCTAATCGAATATACTATAATTCCTGTTTTATTTTCTTAATTTTTTTTTTGTCTAAATGAAGTTTTAAGATTTATCCATTTTTATTTGCTATAACACTAAGTATTAGTGTTTAGGAACTGCAGAAATCTTACCCTTAAAAAAACCACTAACAACTTCCATGTATTATTTTTTTAAATTTATGTATCTAATAATAAGGATAGTGTAGGAGGAACTAAAAAGAATGTGCATACAATAATGTTTGTTAAGTAGCATTTATATATTTACTATTTTTATGTATTAAAAAATATGAATAATTGATTATTATTACACTGTAGAGTTTTGATAGATGTGCATACTACATATTTTTTACTTTCATGTTTATAAAGGGTGTTTTCAATAACACTTCTATTTTTCAGCTCAGTGAGCTGCTAAATTGTTTTCTTCTGGTTTTCTGGTCTATTGGTTGATTCAATTATAGATAAGTTTGACAAAATATATTTATAATAATTCTCAAAATAATCTATGTTTCTTTTTCCTATCAAAACTATGCTTTAGATTAAAATATGTATAGAACATGAAGAAGGATAATATAATACTAAAATGAATTACTCCTATGTGGGTGTATATATTCCTGTTTTAATAAGAAAAAAATAAATGTATACCTACATCACAGTATTGTGTTCTTATCTGAGGCTCACTTCCCTTTCCTTTTTTAAAAAAAACTCTTATTATTTTCTTTAATTATTTATAAGGATGAAATGAATATTACCATTTTCCCATTATATTTGTATGTATTTTTAAACACTATTACAGATTGGTTGAATTTTTTTTTTTTGAAATTATATTATAATAATATGCTGTATAAATAACAGTAATCTTCTCAAATTAAGCAAAATGTGCATTGCCTACTTTAGAGACCACTTTATGATAGATTCCAAATGATTTATTATTACAATACATCAAAGAAAACCTCAAATTTTTATGACTCCTGTTTTTTTGTTGATGCAAATAGAACATTTAGTGAATAAAATAATGATGTAATATTGGAATTAGGAAACAGTACAAATATACAATGTTCTTAGAGTATTATTATTTTTAGGTATCAAGGTATTAAAAAAATATATAAAAGCTGAAACAATTAAAATAGATATCTATTTTTAATTTATGCCCTAAATGGACAGTATGTACCGCTTTATAAATTTTTATTATTCAAAACTTGTAAAATAAGTTTTAAAACAATTATAAATTAAATTTAAATTTTTTTTTATATTTCATCTTATAAATTAAATTTTATTTTAT
Source organism: Nezara viridula (assembly GCA_928085145.1). NCBI lineage: Eukaryota > Metazoa > Arthropoda > Insecta > Hemiptera > Pentatomidae > Nezara > Nezara viridula. Next base: position 48,028,738 of record OV725082.1, on the reverse strand, counting down.
GTTCATATAATAAAAGTAAGAATATATATATTTTATTCTGAAAATTTATCAATTATTATTTTTAAAATCCTTTTCGGTAAATTAAAATTTTATTTTTAAAGCTTAAGACGTACCTATTTTATTTATTTATTATGGAGGAATGAGGGGGAGGAAACAGTGGTTCAATTTTAATTTGACACAATATAGTACATTATCTTCCATATTCTATTTTGTTACCAAAGTTTGATGTAGAAATTGAAATGAAGCAGCAATTTATAATCAAGAGTTGCTTTAGTTGTATTTTTTTGCCCTCATGAATTTTTCTCTCAGTAAATTTTGTATTGAATGTATATTTATAGTTTTTCTGTTTAACTATTTGTATTTTAAATTTATTAATAGTTAACATCGTTTACAGCTGGAAGTGAAAGGCTGAGATTACTACTTAGTTTTGCTGTGGGTGGACTTTTAGGTGATGTTTTTCTTCATCTTCTTCCTGAAGCTTGGAACTGTGAAGACAGTTCATATGAAAGCAATAAAGGTAACTGTTTTGGAATAGTATGAATTTCACTTTTTTCTTTTGGATTATATAAGATTAACAAATAACAAAAAAAAAAAATGTATGCTGGTGGTTTGGTTGTAAAACATTTATTATAATTTAATTAGGCAACATTCTTCCCATAAGTTGAATTTTGAATACTTATTTATTATAATAGATTAGATGATTTTAAGTTTAAATCTGGAATATTTTCAATTACATTTTACTGTGAATTTATCAGATCAGGTGGGTAGTAGACTCTTCACTGGTTATAGGAAGGAAAAAACTCCTTCATAATTGATTCATTCAAAATATTTGTTTATTTTATCATGATTAATAGTAAAATTATTGGTAAGCCATTAAGCCTTATTGACTGATATATTTGCTTTTTCATGAACATTGGTGATGATTTCTTATTGGTCATTGTCTTGCTTATGTGGTTTTCAATTTTTAGTCCAACAAAATGTAGTTTGAACTGACTGTGTTTTTAGGGAAAGAGATCATACTTAGGTAATATTAATTCAACTATATTTTTAATTAATGTGAAAATAATATCTTAAAGCGATTTTTCTCCTGGCAAGAATTTTTCTCATTGTAACCGATTTTATTATATTTAAAGTTTTGGAATGTTATACCAAAATATTATTTAATATTTTTAAATTTTCTATTTGGGCTTTTAACTGGGGAAAAACAATTAGTTCTTCTTAGAATTTATTTATAAACGGCGTGTGTTGAGAAGCTTCTGCGTCGTAGACCAGCTGTCCTTGATAAGATTCCCTTGTCTCAAAGACAACGCCATACTTATGTTTTGCATTTTAGTTCTTTTGAAAAAAATGTCTTTTGTTTTACTACAGTTATGTGACGTCACATGTATTTATTTTATGTGTTCTGATTCGTGAGGAATGAAATACTTGTTCTAAAAGAATGACAAGAATTCTGGTTTCAATATCTGTCAAGTGGTAAGATAAAAGATAAATTTAGATTACATTTACAATTTTGTGTTAGATTTGAAAAGTGAAAAATAAATTTAAAGCATTAATATCGTGATTTTTTAAATTTAAAGCAACAATGTTATGACTTTCTAAGTGAACTTCAGATATTTGTGAAATTTTTACTTGCCTAGCGATATCGTTTGCTGATCTTTTGGTTCAAGAGGATCTGTGCCAGCTGAGATTTGGCTGTTCCGTCGAAAGGGAAAAAGAGATTTAAATGTAAGACGATCGCACAGATAAACGAAAAGTTTGATAGCCGTGTCCGAGATTTGCCAAGCTTGTGTTTTGATGGAGTATTCTGATGCCCATTTGGTTTCCTGAAACACAATGAGAATTGTAATTATGTTGTTTCTTCATAGAAATGTATTAGAAGCACGTATACCGCGGTCTGCTGGGAACTGCGTGGCCTTAGCATCCCAACCTCTTTAAAGAATGGATTTAAAATGCGTTAGTTAGTCCATTTTTATTTTTTCTTATAACTTTGTTCATAGTCTTGTTGTATTCCCGTATTCATTGATTTTTTAAAAAGTTTATTCGGCTTCCGAAGTTAAATCCACTGTCAAGTTTTAATGTTCGAATTCGGATTTGATTTCGTAATTACCGTTTTGGTAAGATGCTTGGCGTTTGAACATAATTGCATGTTTATTTCATTCAAATACACATTAAAATACAGATTGATTGTAAAACTCAATAAACATGATACTTACTGACTGGATGTCGTTTTAACATAGTTCGATTCTGAAAAGGGACATGATGCATCATGATTATAGCAGCATTTAAGGATGGATTCATCTTGGTGATACCAAAATCGCTGATGTTTTGTATCCTCATTAAGTCCTAAGACGTTAAATTAGTAATCAATGAAGAGAAACATTAGTGGTTATTTTATACAAGAAATTGTTTAATATGAGTGGGTTTTTTTCCTAGTAATAATTAGTTACGTGTTATATTCTTGAGAATGGCAACGTAATCTGGAAATTCAGTCAAAGTAATTACGTTGAGGTTATCCCAATCCTCCACAATCAATGGTGGCGCAGGTGCTCTTGTTGCAATTCGATTTCGTTCTCTCTGGAAATAGCCTCTGTTTCAGCTGTGTGGTGACGCAAGTCGTACTCGTTGGGTGCTATAGAAGGATATTTAAATGGAGAAAGATCTGGTGCGCGCATCACACAACTTTCACTTATCGCTCTATTTCGAAATGCAATTCTGTCTCTTAGCTCTATAGAGGCTCTGGAATAAGTTGTTATAGTTATTAAATGTCTATCACTTTTTACATGTATTTAAATTCTAACGTTTTATCCTTGGAAAGTTTGTCAAGTGAAGATACTTGCTTTTAAATCATCAACATCGATAGGTCAAAACTCGTCACACTAATTGTAAGTGTATAATGTTGTGATTTCTCAAAGGAAATATTTTTTTTAGTAAATCGACGATGTATGCCTAATTATTTAAATACAATTTAAGATCTAAAGTTATTAAACTACAATTAATGTATTTATTTATAAACATCCATGAAATATTTTTATATTCTTCTTCTTTCTCACAAGTACAATGGAGTAGTTTTTTTAAATAATGCCATTGCTTTGATTTGGGGGAATGTACGTTCTTTTTTTTGCAAACTTAAAAATAATTTTAAAATTTTACGTTGTTAGAACAGTTAAGAAATTTCATTTAATTTTCTCGGAAAGATGTTATTTCCGTTAAACAATATTAGTTTTCACAAATTATTATTTATAATTTTTCGTAACTCTCCATCACCTTCTATATTAGAACTCTACATTAACTTTCTATATTAGATATTGTTTTTTTCTAAAATTATCCGCTTTTCAACATTATATAACACATACATTCTAACTATTATTTCCGAAGATTCATTTTCGCCTTGGATAAAGAATTTTCATTTTTTCTCCTTTATTCAATTATCAAATTCTTTCAAAAGCTATATTTAGTCATTTTTTATAGTTACTGTCAATAAGAGAGAGTTATTTTTTAAAAGTAAACCAAACTGAAGATACTTTGGAGGAAGATAAGGAAGAAGGAGGAAGAAAATGTATATGTATATATATATATATATATATATATATATATATATATATATATATATATATATATATATATATATATATATGTATACATTTTCTTCCTCCTTCTTCCTTATCTTCCTCTAAAGTTTATTTATTTATTTATACTCTAAATTTATTTATTTTTCTTCCAGAGTAATAACCGTTATTATAAAAATGTATGTATATATATATATACACATACATTTTTATAATAACGGTTATTACTCTGGAAGAAAAATAAATAAATTATATAAAATTATGTTCAACTGGTCCTTGTAGGACATAAAAAAAATTTTTAATTTTTTAGGGATAATATTTTTATATAGTTTTCTTGACACGTGTTTACATATATATTAGAAATAAATGCGTTATAATTTTAAAAGATTACATGTTTTCATTGTTCAAGTATTCACCTAAGATCACTCACAAAAAGAAGTATGGACGAAAGAAAAAAAAATCCATTTTTTTGGGAGACGGGGAGTGACTCCTGTAAATCCATCAGTGCTTAGCACTAATTTTTGAAATAGCGCATTCTGTACAGATTACTTTTACTGTTGTTAGTAATGATTTATACTTCAATGATTAAGACTATTAACTTCAATTAAGTTGCGATATATGTATTTTATGGTTATCGGTGCTATTGCGTAGAAATTGTGTAACATATTTATGTGTTATGCATTTGCAGTTATACCAGATGTAGCAAGAAAAATTTCTCGTTTATTGAGTTCTTCCCTGTCCTTTCAGCGATTTCATCCAGCTAAACTCGGTGAGAAATCAAGGCACGTAATGAGTTTCGACCCCGCGGGTTAACCGCTTCCTCATCGTGTCTTTTAGACAGGATAATCTTTGTCTGGGATCATTCTGTTACATGGGCTTGCTCAAGGAAGTTCGGGTCCAACGGAGCGGTTCGATTCTAGTCGTAACGTCCTTCTCTCATCTTCAGGTGTACTTCAAAACTTTCGTTACGTGGGGAGTGCGTCAGTGAATGCGACTTGGAGATGCCTTGCTGATCAACAATATTTTAGTAATGAGATCAGTGCATTTGGAAGAGGGTGAAGAAAAATAATATATAATGTAGAGATGGTTGACCATGATATAATATGAGAAGGAATTGATCGGGGGATACGGTCAAATAAATACTAAATTTTTAAAAAGTAGTATTTTTAATTACGCCGACGTTTCGACCCACCTGGTAGGTCTTCATCAGAGCTACAAAAGATACAAAATATATAAGGTACATGGTGAAAATAAAATAAATGAATTATACGTAGATATTAAATAAGAAACAGTGTAGTTACACTGTCACCCACTATATCTCTGATGTTATCTTATTATTTCTTTATCAGACAACTGTTTCTTATTTAATATCTACTTATAATTCATTTATTTTATTTTCACCATGTACCTTTTATATTTTGTATCTTTTGTAGCCCTGATGAAGACCTGCAAAGTGGGTCAGCGTACTTGAAAATACTACTTCTTAAAAATTTAGTATTTATTTGACCGTACCCTCCGACCAATTCCTTCTCAAAAAATAATATATGTATATCAAGACGAGTCTTGGTCTTTCGCACTCAATTTTGGTCTTGGTCTTGCGCAAGAGTCTCGCAACAGTGTTGCAGTTACCTATTAGCTTATTACTTACTATAGAGATATTAGTGTAATTTTTTAGATAGGAGAAACCTAACTAAGCCCGAAAGAAAAATTAGAAGAGTTACATGAAAAAGTATATTGGTTGTACCAATTCTTTACGTATAGTAACTAAAATTGTCAAGTATTAGTAACTATTTTGCATTATTTTTTATTCAAAAAATCGATTTTTTTTTACCTGTCTTGGTCATACAATAGTTAGGCGATCTTAGTCTTGCAAAGTGCAAGACCAAGACCGATTTTGGGCAGCACTAATATATATTGACAATAATATATGTATATATTGGAGGAGGAAATATTGTGAAAGCATTTGTCATTGCTCTTAGGATAAATTTTATTTTTAAGGGCATGTTGGTATATCTCATTGAATTTGGGTTTGAGGGGAAGTTTTTTTATCGCCTTCTATGGAGGAACAAATGTGTGATATCCTGTTACTAAGTATCAAAATATTTTCTTCCGCCAAGTTGTGATACATAATAACAGGATATCATACATTTGTTCCTCCATAAAAAGCGATAAAAATCCAAATTCAGTGAGAAATACCAACAGACCCTTAAAAATGATGATGATTTATCTTAAGGGCAATGACAAATGGTTTCACAATATTTCCTCCTCCAATATATTCATAACCTCCTCAGGTTGTCAATATTTTAAATTAGGATTTGAGTTTTCTTCCCCCTCTACCAAATGAACTTATCTCATTCCTATGCTTAGAGTTCTTGAAAATGTTTATAGAAATTATAGACTTTTGCAATATTTTAGTGTTTTTTCTGTTATTATATTTAAATACTTATGAACTATCAATAAAGTTAAAAACCATCAAAAATAATTTTTGTTTGATTAAAATATTAAAAATTGATAACTAGAAAGGAGTATTTATTTATTTCTTAAAAAAAAAAAAAAAAATGTTTAAGATGGAGTCCAAAGACTACATAAGTCTAAGAATCTCTTTATGGAAGAGGAAATCCAATGAATGACTAATGATGTGAATAGGTCACCAAGTTAATGTTGCAGTAACATTTAAGTAGATTTAGGTTCTTTTATAGGAATGGTAACTCACTGATTTATCCTTGTTAATTCATGCATTTATTATTATTATAGATGTAATAATTGTACTCCGCGTTACAGCCCCATTTTCATCAAATTATTAATACCCGTCGAAAACTTCGCGAATGGCTCCATTTTATCGTAACCTACAACTTTTTTATTTACTAAAATTCTCGGAAATGAAGAGTTTTCAATTTGAAGATCGATGAACTAAAAACTCAAAGACCCATTTGCTTTCCACTTAAATTATAAGATAATTTGTTTCTTATGTTGTAAAATAGGGAAAAAAAGGTTACATACAAGAATATTGTATCATTTGTCGTGGTTTCCACCCCCAAAATAATATATGTGTTCTTTTCATGTTTCCATTAGGAGGGAATGAGTTTCAAAATATAAAGTAAATTCTTATTCCATTATGAAATAAATCTTCTTATTTGAAATTATAAAAATGTTCATCTTATAAAATTATTTTAAACATTAAAATATCATACATTAGGGGAATCATCCCCTATCCGTCTAACTGCGGACCAACCCCATTTTACAAATTGTACAACTGTCCATTTAATTTTATTACTCGTTGCTCAAATTTTATAACTTTAATTTACATGTATTCTGTAGTTCATATAGTATTATTTTTTATCAATATAAAATAAACTCAACTAAACCACAGTTCCTAAAAAGTTTTAATTTATTTAAAATTCTGTGTTATTCATCGCGCCTTATTGACGATTTATATATATATATATATATATATATATATATATATATATATATATATATATATATATATATATATATATATATATATATATATATATAAATAATTATAATTATTCTTATTGCCAATTTGTAACCATAATATATATTCAACTTGTCCGGCTTCATATAAGCCCAAACAATAATTTGAGGCTTTTATTTCTAATATACGTTATATTGTGTTCCCTTTTCTATTTCATAATAAATATAATTATATCACAATTAAATATATATAATATAATAATTAATATATTGTATTCAAGGGGAAAGGTCTAGATCGAAAAATAACTGCTGTCACGTAGGTAAAATCAAACTATCGTCTCCAGATGGATGAAAACCATTTTCCGTTCTAATTTTTAGTCTAAAATATTTATTTTTTATTAGGATAGTAGGCTCATTATTATTAATAATGATTATTTACGTTTGTATCTATCTTTATATCTATCCAACTCCCATTCAGATATTTTTAAAAATGACCATTTTGGATACTTCGTAAGTCAGGCAAAATTCGAAACAATCCCGGCCGAAATCGAGACGAATATCGGAACCTGGGGACCGTACCCGCAGCTAACGTGTTAATTTGGATTTCTTGGTTTAAAAAAAATAGATAAAAAATAACACGCCTGTTAGGAATTGACATTTTCTTTCAAACAGTTGTTTTCCTATGATTAACAAGTTGGTTGTTGATGAAAGAAGAAGTTTAAATTAATTGTAGTTAAATCCGTATCAACTAATAATAAAATTCAGAACTAATCTAACTAATAAATAGATACTACTATAAATATGTTTATAAATTATTAGCTCGTTCTTCATTATTTTTACTTCATCATTTTTATTTAATTTTTTAATTTTTATTTATTAACTGATTAAAATTAGAAAGTAACTTATAATTAATAATTTTATTACTATGACTGTTTAATTACTCTGTATCTTTATTTATGTATCTTTGAGGCTCCTTAGCCCATATTTATGTCTTCCTGTATTATTCTAAAGTGACTCGTCCCAGAATAAATAAAGTATTATTATTATTATTAATCTAGAAGCATATGTTTACAAAATAATTTAATAAATTAAACGAGTTTATTTATTTTATGAGTTAACCTCTTTCTACACCCTACACAAAATAAACTATTGACACGATTCGGTGGCATGCCCTAATTTTTATAATACCTTTACTGCTTCTGATTCAGCGATGGTTGCAATACCTTTATCCGGTTTTAACCTTCATCAAGCTGATCTAAATTTTTACTTTTAAAATAAATTTTTAATCTAAATCAAGATATTGTCTGTAATAATCTTTCAAAGACAATAATCCATGTGAAAGTGACGACAATAACAACAATGTAATCAACAGCTGAGATATGATCTTGTACATTCCCAGCTGTTCTTAAGAGGAAGGAGGGAGAATGTAATAGCATTGTTGTTATTATTTATTTATCCTTACTTCTTAAAAATAACAGATGTCCATCTTTCATACGAGGTCTTTCAAATTTAAAAGTTAAAAAAGAAAACCTTGTAGATCATGCTGGGCCACGGCATGTTGGACGCTTGAGATAGTAGAGGTGTTCATGCAACCAGTGCTAAGTATTGTAAACTTCTTAAATGTGTAAAGTCGAGAATATTATTTGCGAAAGGTGTGATTAATATGGCCGCTAGAACTCTCGATTTTTACGCAACCTATGGTTCTGTAAAGGGTTGCTAAATTTTTAAACTCACGGAGAAGGTTATTGTAAGGTTTTGATGTGTTTGATTATTTGAATACTAATACCATTTATACTACTATTTATTTATATAAAATTATTGTTACTTATTTTTTCTGTTGTTTTTAAGTTAATCTTATAATACGGAAACGAACATGCTTACTTATTTATTTTTGGTATATTTAATATAAGGCGGGACGTATTAAATAAAATAAAAAAATATTTTATGAACTTTAATTTAATAGGTTACATCTGACGATATAAAAACAAAATAAATATAATTTATGTATTAGTCCGTGCTACAGACTCCTTTTTATCAAATTATAAACATCCGGCTGAAATTTCTTAAATAGCTTCTCATCGTAACCTACAAATATTTTATTTACGTAAATTCTGGTCGTTTTCAATCTGAAGGTCGGCAAATTTTGTCTATTTAATTAGGATCTAAAAACTCGTAAATTTTCTTTCCACTTCAATCGTGAAAAAATTTGAGCACAAAATCGTCAAAAAAAGGCTACCTTAAAAATATTGAGCCGTTTGGCGTGAACCACACCTCCAAAATCAATATTTTTGAAGACCATCTATTTTCTCGGTTTGGGCTCAAGTTATTTTACGATTAAAGTGGAAAGCAAATGGGTATTTTCGAGTTTTTAGTTCCCAATAAAATAGACAAAGTTTGCCGACCTCCAGATTGAAAACGCTCCAATTCCGAGAATTTTTGTAAATAAAATATTTGTTGGTTACGATGAGAAGAAGCTATCTAAGAAGTTTCAGCCGGATGTTAATAATTTGATAAAAAGGGTATGTACCACGGACTGTATACTTGATAACATAAACCATAAGTTTGATTACTAAACAACACAAGTTCACCACAATTAGAAAAATTAATAACAATTGAAATAGTAAAAGCAACAAATTAATCTTAATCAGTTTCGTCTTGCCACCGATGACAGAATGTACACAGCCTCAATTACACGATGGGCTTTGTAAGTGTATTTTTTACTCGTGGGACATGTTTTCGAAGTGTTTATGTCATTTTTCCTTCTACGCACACATGTCATCTTCATCTGATATTTTAAAAACTTTAATTCAATCATAAATATCCAAGAAAAACTAAAAGTATAACATGAGTGCTTGCTCGGCCCAGAACAGTTTTTCAAATAATTTTTGCTTGGGATCACAGGGTCAGAGGCAGGTATCAAAAGTACAATAAGGGTTAGATAAACGAATACCTGCGATTTTCTCGACATCCGGACCCAGAGATTTGACAGCCTAAAAACCGAGGTGCATTCTGTGACCAGCGCGCCCGCTCGTAGGATAATTAATTAAATAAATAAACTTGTTAATTAAATTATATTAATTACTATAAGGTGGGAAATCTAGAAATTGAACCTGATCTCGGTCAAATCACCTCCTTTCACCACCGTTGACCAAAAAACAGTCCTAAATCCTCATGGGTTGTAGTGGTACAGTTTTTTTTTTGTTATACGTGTTTTGATGATTAAGGCATCCATTTAAAATGTATGTTCCTATTGTTATCATCTTACCATAATAGCATTCAACCGAGAATAATCTATTCAATTTGTAACTTCCTCGTCTGCTGAATACGACCCTCAAAGAGCGATATAGGAAGTGTTTTTCCGACTAGATAAGATCTCATTGACCTATTGAATAGATCAGGTAGTGGATGACTATGGCACATTACGAAGGTCAGAACGATGGATCCCTTAATTAGGTTGAATGCGTTAGATACACCTCCTTGGGTCCTTACTGAATTAATTTTATTGCCGTCTCGTAGTGTCCTGTACTTGTAGCTAGAAATATATCCCACGGCATTTATAGGACTACGGAATCCGTGACCCCAATAGTGCAACTCGGTTGCAGCTCCTCATAATGGCTTCTTGAAGACATCTTGTCAGAATAGACTTGTAACCCGCTGTGTGTACTCTCTCAGCTTCAGTTATAGTTTAGAAGGGTGTTAATACAATATTATTTAGCTTTGCCCGCAAAATAATAATGTTGTATATGCACAAATTAAACAGAGAAATAAATATTTAATAAATTTCTACACTTTTTTTACTTATTCATTTTTTCAATAAGATTTATGAAGTATGTTATAGCTCATCAATTAATTGTCCGTGGTACAGACCTCATTATATCAAATTATTAACATCTTAAAGGAAGGAGATGGTCTGGGGTGGCGGTGATAAATGTATTAATAGTGACAAAACTATTTTATTAAAAGCCAACGTTTCTATCCGACTTTGCAGGTCTTCTTCAGGGCTAGAGCGGACAAGATACAAAATGATCTTGTATATATTATTAGAATTTTTGTATATATTTTTGTGTCTTGTACGTTCTAGACCTGAAAGTGACATATAGAACAAGATATACAATCTTTTCACTATAACAATCTTATTTTTCCATCTTTATTAATTTCTTTCCTCAGTCCTTTTCTCTGATTCTTACTTTCATTTGCTATATATATGAGCCTTTCAGTCGACAGAATGACTAACTCCAATTTAAACATTTGTGATTATTAATTTTAGTGATATTTCTAGTGAAAAATGTATATTCATAGTATTATATTTGAACAATGCAATCACCTACTCTAGAATCAACTTACTCACAGTCTTTACAGATATTATAAATTTTCCTACTAGAAATACAACTGAAATGACCATTCAAAAATGTTGAAATTGGAGTTATTCATTCTGTACATTGAAAGGCTCATTCATGTATATTTATACTCTTACATACACAGATACATATTTAAATATCGATATCCTTACCGTCCTTTCATAATTTACATTAACAAGATTTTATTGATTTACAGAAAATACTACACAATTTGTTTAAAAAAATCATTTAATAATGATTGTATAATTTAACAATACTTTCAAGTTAAGTTTTTATGATAACACTAGTTGCAATCGAACTATTTTAGATTTAGAACAATTATTACCATCACTCTTCTTCCTTTCATTCTGCGAAAGTTTGATTAATCGGGTCAGTATTCAATGTTCTTAATAATCTAGCCTCAATAGATAACACTTTATTTTCTCTTTGATTTTTAAATACATTAAACATAATTGAAAAACGTGTGTATATATATTATCATTATTGTTTAAAACTCGTATTATTTATATTTTTAAAATTTGTAATTTATGCATGGTATTGCTGATGACATTTAAAAAAAGATTCTAAAAGCATAGTGAATTTTGTTGTTGTTGACGAAGTTTTACTTATAAATACGTAGTTTTATTAATATATGTATATATAGATACATACATACATAGAGAAAAAAAAACTTTATTCTGGGACTAAGTCCCTTCAGAATAACAATAATGTACAAAATAATAGAATATTACTGGCCTGATCGTTGAAACAATAAATAACATTGATAAAATAAAATAAAAAGTAAAGAAAACCTTAGGTGCACAAGCTATATACAATACAGATACAACTATGTACAGAGCATTTAAAATTATGAATAAAACAATTAAAACTATGAACGAATCATTTGAACTATGAACAAAATTATATTTAAGGGTTGCACAACATAAACATAAACTTTGAGAAATGAAGAACGAAAAAGAGATACAATGAGTTCATTTCATAAAAAAAAAAAACTTTACTTGAATATATATATGAAAATAAACAGTTACTTATAATTGAATAAAAAAAAAAATACAAAAAAATGTATGTATTGAAATTCCTACGTCGATAGTAGGAAATGCATGTACTATCTCTTACCAAGTGTTATGATTGCTACACAATCCATATATAATATTAATCGTTAGCTGGTATCTGACTGTTTTTGGAACAGGAATTGGAATAGGAGGTTTTTGAATGTGTACAGGGAAGGGGCATGTCGAATTTTGATCGGGAGGGAATTCCAAAAGTTGACAGAGCGGGCTATAAAGGAATTTTGGAATGAGGCAGATCTATGAGAAGGGATGTATAGGTCAGAGGGTCGGGATCTTGTAGTGAGTGAATGGATTGAGGACTTAAATTGGAGAAGGTTGTAGGCATAAGAAGGACGATGATCGGTAATGATTTGATAAAGGAAAGTGCCAAGGAAATATTGTCTTCTTAAGGAGGGGAAGAGCCACCCTAACCCAGTGTAGTGGTGGGAGACACGGGAGCGTCTCGGGGTTCCGATTACAAATCTTACGAAGCAAGATATATATATATATATATATATATATATATATATATATATATATATATATATTTTTTTTTTTTTTTTCTGTTTCTTTCCTACTCATTGATCTAGATGAAAGTTTGGCCATTTTTCTGAATCTTTATCATTACTGTTGAGATGTCTTATCTAGAATGATTTTGTGAATGAATAGATTTGAGCATTAAATTTATATTTGCTGCCATAAACTCAATTGGGAAAAAATATAAGTGGAAGACAGGCTAAGTTTCAAATTTAATTTTTCTTTTCATGTATATTTATAGTTTTGTACAGTTTTATTTTTAGTATCGTTTTCAGAAATTAATCATAGACCCTTAAATAATTTTGGATTAGTATTATTGAATCTTGTAACAACGTACTAAATCTTGAAAATGCCTCTTGATTGACTTTAGTGAAATTTATTTAAATTACTTTCACTTTAAATATTTATAGCTTCCTGTTTACGATATTAAATGGTTTGAGCCATTGTTCTGTTGAACCTATGAGTGCATAAAAGAAAAGTGTATTGAAATTTCAACTTTCTTTTCTTATAATTTATTAATGATTTTAAATGAATTTTTTGTTTGTTTGTTTGTTCATGATATAATAATTATTCCGTCTTCATTAATATGGTTTTGAAGATATAGTTAGGAAACATCAGATCCCAGAAATTTCGTTTGTGATAATTCTATGTCATGTATTATGAAATATCGTTTGTATAATTAAATAAGAAAAATGCATATTCGCTCTATTTTCTTATACACAAATTATAATTTATGTATTTGCGGGTTTGACGTAATTTTAGTTGGATGTAAATAATTCATGGGTTCGTTGTTGTGAAAAAAATGTGAGTTGCATATTAGAGCTTAACCTTCATTTAATTCTTAGCATATTTTGATCATAAGGAATAATTTGCACATGTTATGTGAACTTTAATATAATTGTACTGATTGCTGGTATAATGTATTTTATAGGTTAGTTGTCGATTGATAGGTGGTCTGTAGATAGAATAACCATTAGGCAATTTCAAAGTAAAGGTAGTTTTACTACTTCAGTGCAGTCTAATGAATATATATATATATATATATATATATATATATATATATATATATATATATATATATGTATATATATAGAGAGAGAGAGAGAGAAAGAGAGAGAGAGAGTGATAGAGAGAGAATCAGTGAGGGTGAGAGAGAATATTAGTATCGCGGAATAAGGAACATTGAAGTTCAATTTCTGTATTTTGCTGAACTTTATAAAATAACTCAGATCCTACACTAATAACACATATAATTATAAATAAATATTTATCATGTTTTAACGGATTTTTGCATCTTATATGATTTCTGATAGATTGTGTTCCGTATTAAAAATAAATATTAAAAAAAAAAAATTCGATTTAAGTAATCTTTTTAAAACTTTTAACAATAAGTGTATATTTTTTGTTTATCATTACCCTCTTAATTAATTATTAATCAAAATAATTAGAATTAATGAAATTATTATATTATTTTTTAAAATCATTTTCAGTATACGTACTCTTCTGTAAGTTTCTTTTGAAACAAATCATTTATGTAATATTCAAATTACAAAAATCGATTTCGCTCAACACGTGTTTTTTTTTTCTTTACCTTGTCGACTACTTTATTTTGCGTAGAGATTAGTGAAGTATTCTATTATTTGAAGAGATAAAATATGAAGAAAGTGGCCTGTCATTCATTCAATTCCCGCCTGATAAATATAAAAAATTAATAATGAATCTAAAGCTCTTTGATTTGTATTAATTTATATATTTTTAAATGCCGAGTATTATGTTTTCATGCTTCTAATTTTTAAGTATTCAATTCACTCTAAAGATTTTCCCTTTAAAATAAATGTTTCTTATATGTATATGTTTTTTTTATAATCGTATGCTATGGAAAAATTAGTATTGCTGGGCTGTTAATATTTTTATTAATGATTTTTGTTTTTTGGCGATATTATTTTTACGTTTACAACACGCATCCTTACAACAACATTTTGTTACAACAAAGATAAATTGAATCAACAAAGATGCCGCAAAGCTGCATGCGGATAACTGGGATGACTAAGAAAGGTCCAGGTGGAGAAGTCTGGTCTAGGCGGCCTAAGATTTAAAACGCTTGTTAAGCTAACGGAAAACAAATCTTTCTAAAAAAAAAATAATAAAAATAAATAATTAAATCCATGTTTTCAACAGAAATACACGTTTGAAAAACTGGAAATATTACGGAAATGTTGTAATAGGCTTTATTAACTTAACATTAGTTGAATAACTGTAGGTCCTTAAATAATTAAATATTTTTATTATTATAATGGCGCTACGGTCCTGCGAGAACCCCGGTCTACTCCAGTGCAGCCAACGATCTGAGGCGGCGGCTGGGCGTTCGAAGATGGAGGCAAATAACACAAGATCGTGGTGATAGGGCCTCAGATCGTCATCCACATCCTCCAGTCATCTGATCCGAGGGCTTCCTCTACTTCTTTTGCCATTCGGCTTTTCATACAGCATCCTCTTTGGCATTCTTTGGTCGAAAATTCTTTCCACATGACCTATCCCACTTATCCGGGCTCTTTTTATCACTACCACAATATAAGGTTCTCTTCTTCTCCAAATTCCATTCTCAGAAAATCCACCCCATATCCTTCTCAATACTTTTCTCTCCCAGAAATTGAGTATGTCTTCTGAGTTTTTTGTCATGGTTCAAGTCTCACATCCATACATAACCACTGGCCTTACTGTGGTTTTGTAGATGAGGGTTTTGATTCTTTTAGAGAGTGATCTAAATTTCAAATCTCTTTGCAGTAAGAAATATCATCTATTTCCTGCTGCTATCTTGGCCTTTATTTCACTCCCTATTTTATTATTGCATGTTACCAGGCTTCCAAGGTAATTGAACTGGTCAAAAGATCTAAAGTTGTGATCCCTTAAAGTGATTCCTTAAATATTAACTAGCCCTAATTGAGCAGAATTTTATTTCACTAGGGCGGTAAGTGAAAGTTCTATGGTGGGCAGGTCGCATTTTTTTTAATTTTTTTTTTATTACATGATTTCTTGATTTATTGTCTGAACATTGTTGTTTCAGGAGATAATTGACGTAGTTCATTTCTCATTATTACACGATTCAATGATAATACAATCTTCATATAAATTAATAATGTCCATCAGTTTTCTAATTTAACCTCACAGGAAGGAAAAGATAGAATACGACGTTTTGGTGGCCAATTTCTTGAATATACTAATTCTGGTGAACTATAATTATTTAACTGAACAGTTTGAATGATATTTATCAGGTATCTAAAAGTTTACTAAAGTTATAATTGATTTTTTTAATTAACATTAGGCAGTTATGGTTATTAATGTCTGATAGTATTTTTCGTTTCTCCTGACCCAGAACATCAACCGCAATAAAGTGAACTGTTTATAGTTTTGGTTAAATTTAGATAATGTTTTTATGTTGATTCATCTGATAACCCTTTATCAAGAGGGTAAAGGTCTGTTGCCATAGTCTCAAGGGGGAAGTGATTGTATTTCTGTAAACCAACGGAAAACCGCTTCATAAAGGATGTATTAACCTCCTTAATAATAAGTTTTGGTTCAGGATCGCGAAAATGACTACTGAGTTGCTGAAAAGGTAAGAGCTCAATGAAAAACAATGGACTATTTGTTGGTAGGAAAATTTATATATTTTTTTTTTGCTAAAGTTAACACATAAGTATTTCTGACGTTTTTGTTTATTCATTCCTGATTATGATAAATTAGCTTTACTATGGTGGACTTTATTTTATATTTATTTAATAAATGAAAAGAGAACAATATATCGTTGATCGTAAAGGCTAGGCACAACTGCTTACGTGATCGAACTACATATGTATATTATTATGCTGTTTATAATTAACAAAGTGTTTCATGGAATGAATTCGAACTCGTTTGGATACGTGACTTAAGCCACCTATTCGTGAATTAATTGCCCCTTTGGGATTCTGCTATAAGATCAATTCCTGGAAGAAAGATTTTTAGAAGGCGATGACCGGTCTTTCAGAACTTACGGAGTACGCCGCCTGCATCACGTACTTCGCCAAGGTATCCGTTTCCCATGAACCTCATGACTTTCTCCCTCCAGTCGGAACATGATGCCCTTCTAGAAAGTACCTTAGGACATGCTAACCCTCTTGAAAGTGCGATTTATGCAAAGAGTCATCCCAAGCGTGCTCCTTCCTCTCGATAAAACTGTCCTGATCGTCTTCCCGTTTACGTAATCTCTGCGAGGTCTCTGTCTCGGTGTTTCCAATTTATGCCAAACCGAAACCGAAAGTCTCCACATCCTTATACTCATGACTTCTGAAAATTGAGTTGTTTTTTTTTTGTTCATGCTTAGCTACACTACATACCAATGTCATTTGTTCCATTCAAAACATATATAATCTGTGGTACAGACACCTTTTTATCAAATTATTAACATCCGTCTGAATCTTCGTAAATAGCTTCTTCTTATCGTAACCTGCAAATATTTCATTTTCGAAAATTCTCTGAATTGGGACGTTTTCGATTTGGAGATCTACAAACTTTGTCTATTTAATTAAGGACTAAAACCTCTTAAATACTCACTTGCTTTCCACTTGAATCGTAAGATAATATGATCATAAAATTTTTAAAAAAAAGGTGGCCTGCAAAAATATTGAGTCGTTTGGCCTATAGGACTCCCAAAATGTCAAAATAACGAGGTTATATAGGCCAAACGGCCCAATATTTTTGTAGGCCACCATTTTTTTTTTTTTTTTTTTTTTTTTTTTTTGTGATCATATTATTTTACAATTCAAGTGGAAAGTTAATGGGCATTCAAGTGTTTTTAATACCTAATTAAATAGACAAAGGGTAGCGATCTCCTGATAAAAAACGCCCCAATTTCGAGAATTTTCGAAAATGAAAGTAGTTGTAGACAAAAAAATTGGACTTCGAAAATATTGACCCGTTTGACGTGACCTACACCTCCAAAATTTCAAAACAATGAGGTTATATACGAAAAACGCCTCAATATTTTTGCAGGCCACCTTTTTTATCGATTTTGTGATCAAATTATGTTACGATCCAAATAGAAAGGAAATGGGTATTTACGAGTTTTTAGTACCTAATTAAATAGACAAAATTTGTCGATTTCTAGATTGAAAACGGCCCTATTCCAAGAGTTTTCGTAAATGAAATAATTGTAGATTACGATGATATGAGGCGGATGTTAATAATTTGATGAAAAGGGGTCTCTACCACGTACTATATTATTATTACTTCATAATATAAGTATAATAAATGATTTCTGCGTTTTTAAACCAAATTTTCAAAAATTATTCTCCTAACAGAACCGTCAGTACTATCTACTGTACATCACACTTATAAAGCAAGTTTTGTTCCTATCATCTTTTAAAATTAATGGTATAAATGTTTAACTGAAATAAAAAACAAAATTTAAATAAATAGGCAATTACATCAACGCATCTGCCATTTCTCTTTTGAACCTTTCCAGAGGTCTTTGATCGCGAATTAAATAGTTTAGATCTTCAGATCTTGAAAAATTTATGAATCTTATTATCATCACAAAAAAAATATATATATATATTTCTCATTATTTCTTATGATGTAACGATATTGATACTTTTTTCTGCCTTATATAGAACGGTGTATTAATATTAATAGTTATTGTTATAATTAAAAAATATATCTTTGTATTTACCTTCTCTTATAATGATATAATAATTTTCCCTTTCTTAGATAGGAACACATTTACATATCTTGTGCGCTTGTAGAATATTTTAAATTAATTCATAATAATTAATGCAGAATACTTGCATATGTAAATTAGTCAGGTTTTCTCCGACACTTGTTTAGTAGTTACAAATAGAACGATTTTTCATAACTATTTTGCATTACGTAGGTTCACCACAAGTATCCTAGTATAAGTGTGAAAGAATCTAATAAAGAAGAAAAAGATAGATAAAGAAGAATTACAAGATCTTGAATCTATCTGAGAAATACCAATATGAACAAGAAATAGGAATAATTAAAAGGATATAAATAAATTTTTAAAAAACTGTACCCACCATAATCCAAAATGCGTTATAGAGTTCAGTACTTGGTAAGAAAGTACAATTTTTTCATCATCGGAATTAACCAGGAAGACGTTGAACAGTCAACTATTCCTCCAATTAAGGATTACCAACTTAAACTGGGTACGTCCCAAGTGGGTCTCCCGAATATGAAATAATACATAATTAAAATGCTTAGTGTTTCCGCTGTTTGGTGCCGATAACTCAATTAAATATAATACCGACAGTTTTTGTCTGCAAACCCACCACCATGGAGTTCCATCAAAGCCCAAATCCTTCAAAGATGGACATTACGTAAACCTTACATCAAAGCTTTGGTCGATCCCTAACACGCATGCACTTCGGTTAAGCAACTTAACGCACCCATTTCATTTGTTACAATTCTTACAACTTCATTAAATTTATCGGTACAGTTCACGCTATGCGTTGCCTAACCGAAAATTCTTCAGTTGTTTCATTCTCGTTATGTAAACAAAAAAAAAAAGAATAGAAAACTAAATATTTCGTTATGAACCGACCGCTTAGTAACCTTATTGAAATTTAATATCCTTACCTAAGAAACAGATAAATAAAAATTAAATTTCTTTTTTTTATTCTAATTACTAAATTTATCGAATTTTATAATTATTCTTCTATTTGAATGTTGTTCACGAATGCGTTTATTATAATATTACGTTTTTTTTTTGCTGTTAAAATTTAATGTTTCTTCTACATCATGTTAAAAAATATATACTTTAATGCATTGTTTATATAATACATTTATTTTTTTATATAATCTAACTCAATCATTTTAAAATTATGATAAATTAAAAATTTGGTTAAATTATTTATTATTCATATTCCTATTTTTGATTTATTATTATTGTTAGTTATTGACCTTCTGATGCCGTTAACAAGAATCATACCTCTTTGCAGCACTCCTCCATGGCATAGTTCTTGTTTATTTGTTTTCAAAATATTTCACTAGTAAGTCCTATATTTTATGGAAATCCTTATCCTCTGTAAGGTCTTAAGAGTATTAACAAACAAAAAAAAAGCCCTTTTTTGCTTTTCTAGATTAGCTCATGACGATATTTCAGGCGATAATATAACTTCAGAAGATAATAACGAGGTTGTCCAAGAAATATACATCAGGATAAAAAGGTTGGGTGCTTCTGAAGAATGAAAACCTTGAGTTGATTGTTTATTTAAATAACCAAAACATAAGAATAAATTAAAAAACTACATAATCCAGAATATGTTTTGTCATCAAACAAGTGATGACGTAACAATGATAGGGTTGATACATGTCTCTTGACAATTTTGAAACTGTCATTCAACTATTTCTCCCAAGTATTTGATGTAATTAGTGTCTTGATTTCTGTTGAATTTAACAAATGTCTTCTTGAGTTACTTAAGGCCATGCATTCTCCAGTGACCTCCAACACCCACCATCACCGGAAGCGATGCTGCAGCGAACGAACGATACAGGAAGTGCCACAGTGCTTGCTGCTTCCTTTTCAAAAAATGGCCGCAAAAACTAACTCTCGTCTTACTAGCTATCTTAAGCCGTATTAAAAAGGTTATTTCCATGTTATAGGAAAAGAAATAAAAATAAAAAAAATCCTGATTAGTTTTCCTTGGAAATCAAACTGTAATTTCCTACCATCCGTCAAAACTTTCTAGGATATTAAGTTTCTTTTATGAGATTGTTTCTTATATCAACTATAATAATACATATTAAATTTTATGAGGATCTTTTGAATAAGGTAGAGTTTATATTCATACATCCTTCTGGCCTTGGTTTAGTATCTTAAAAATTATTCCACAATTCTTGTTTTTTTATTATTATTATTTTTTATTGAAATAACATACCTGTACTAATTCATAAATTTTGATAATTATATTTTTAATGTATATCATTCTATTTTATTTTTATTAATAAACTGACTATTTTTTTTTTTTTTGAGTTTACAAGATTTTAAGAGCTTGTGTGCCCCCTTTACCATTCTTGGATCTAGCGGGCACCGGTTCGAATCCCGCCTAGGCGAATTAAAATTTATTTCGTGGTGAACTCTCAAATCAATCTCTACCATCCCATTCTGGTTAGAATAGTTTGTTTTACCTTTATTTCAACACCCTTTATGCCATAAATGATGGGATACGAGAATTTAAAAAAAAAAAAACTAACTCAGCTACATTGGAAAATATTCCCCATACGAGGCACACGTTTCCCAGCCTTCTAAAATGTTTAGGTATGTATTTTCCAACTGCATATTATTTAATTGGTGAAGCGCAGGTTATTTCAAAGGAATAATTCCGTATTACATCGAATATAAGATTCTCTCGAATTTATGATTCACCTGGGTTTTTTTTTTACTGTAATAAAGAATTTGATAAATAAAATAATTATGAACTATAATTTAGGATCATTGGAAATAATAAATTTTTAGGTATTTATTGGATCTGTTAACAAAATTCAAATAGATGAAATATCTATCAAGTTTTAATTTATTTAATATCAATGTTGATACTTATGAAATATGAAAATGTTGTTGTTAAACATGTATCTATTTTGCTAAGGTTTAGATTTATCTAAACTAATTATAATTATCTAATATACTAATTTAACTATTGTATTCTGAGGTTTAAGTAAACAAATGAAAGCTTGGTCATTTATAAAAAAGGCTTAATTTTTTACCCGAGTGTATATAACGTATTTCATTATTGTGACGTGTGTGTACTCAGTTCTGCGATATTAAAACGAAGTAGGAAATGAACTTCATTTCTTTTGAATTCGCTGCTAAGTACCAATAATGAACTTGATAGCTTTTATTCAACGCCAAACAGTCAACCTTGAAATAGGCTGTATCAATCGATATCTTCACAAGTGCTGATAGATTCAAGTTGTGACGTCAGTACGACCTTGGTAGGTTATGACCGATGGTTGCATTGAATGCAGTGCACTGGAAACGGCTATAAATTTAAAAATAAAATGATTTTCATTGCACTTAATTTGTGAGAAACGGAACATTTAAAGATCTTTAGCTACTTATTTTAGTAGCCTCTTGTCAGTTTGGGTACCGAAGATTAACTGATACTTTCTGGATCCACTTGACCTACCATTCAAACAATGATACCTGGCACCAGGGATGCCCATCCCACCCCCTCCCCCTCAGGTCGATGGCGCAAGAATCTTCCTTCTCCCAATTCCAACATATTTATCTTCTCTCCTCTTCTTAATAACAATGACAGCGAAAGTAAAATTTAAAAGATCATAGATCATGTACAGTTACACTTAATGCGTTTTGTTATCTGTTTTTCTCTTGTCCTTAGTTTGGAACTTTACATTCCGAAAATTCATGACCCTGGCGAAATGTGCCTCTCTCAAAAATTTAATACCCCATCAAAATGTTCCCCCTCAAAAAAATTTTAAGGCGCATCTTGCACCATGAAACCGCCTTTTGAGCAACCCTGACTGACAACACCAAGGAGATTGAAAAGGTAGTTGGAATTCTGTGTTTGCACAATGACTATGATTTCGGGTATCGAGCTCTACAATCACTTGAATTATACTGAGAAGCTTTCATTGAAAATAGTTTCTAACTATATATATGAGCGCCTAGTTGCAGTAAACAATTTTATAATGTAGGAAGTATTCGAGAAAACGAGAAATATTGCAGAAGAGCTTAATAAAAGTTCTTTAATAATCAAATGCAGTTCATGATAAGTTGCAAGTTGGTTCCGCATTTCTTATAAGTTAAATAATAATAATTTATTTATTATTTGAAATGTAGCAATATTATATTGTGTTTAAAAAACAAAAACAAA
Organism: Nezara viridula; assembly: GCA_928085145.1. NCBI lineage: Eukaryota > Metazoa > Arthropoda > Insecta > Hemiptera > Pentatomidae > Nezara > Nezara viridula. The sequence continues at coordinate 48,005,903 of OV725082.1, read as the reverse complement.
TTAGATGTATGAACACCTGTGAAAATGTATTTTAAAACTAAAAAAAAAATTCCTTAGAAAAAAATATATTATTAGAAATTATAAAACATGGATCACCACAAATTTATTACATAGGCCACTTGATTGCGCAACAATATCCTAAATATACTTCCGCGAATTTCATTCATCTATGCACAAAAATTAATTCAAGGAACGACTCAGAGATAATTTGCCATGCAGGAAACACACAGCACAAACTGTGCCAACGACGTTCAAGAGCGGGGGTTCATGACACTAAATTATATTCCTCTTTGGCAAGAGGCCAACTCTTTGTTTACAAGATAAATATAATGTTGATCAGTTTGCATTTTCCCTCGGTTAAATTGCAGTGTTTCCCCAACTTTTTCCTTGACTCGCCCTTCAGAAACTGGCTAAGCTATACGTATTTTTTTTTCTTTTTGCGTTCTTCACTAATGGAAACTTATATTAGGATCTCAGGCCCAATACTAGACTTAGCCTTCTAATATTTTACATGTTGTGTTACTCATGAAGACTGAAAATAGAACCGTATTTTTAGTCACGTCCTAACAGATTACCAGGACATACAAGCCTACTTATGTTTCTTTGTATACGAACGCTTGGAGACAATATGTATGCAAGCTACCAATGTCATACGTTAAAGGAATTTGAATATGGAGAATAGCCCCTAATCCGAATAATGAAGCTCGTGATGGGTAAATCCTATCTATTGCGGAATGATAACGATTGTATTGCGGATTGATAATGTATATCATAACTCCGGTGTATACATTATGGTATGAAATTGTATTTACCATTATTGCTTGGATGCGAAATTATTGTTCATATTATTGGATTCATTCCTTCATAAAACATAAATGTATTCGTCCATATGGGATTTACAGTTAAGATTTTATTAGGTTTGCCGACGTTTCGACCCAAATTAAGCTGATCTAATACAAATTCTTGACTGTAAATGCTCACAATTCTGTTACGTCCTAATAATTGATCAGTCGACTAAATTACCTATCTATAAAATTTCTTGTACATAGTTGTGATTAAAATGAAAATTTTCTTATGCTGGTCATGTAGCATTCTGCCGTTTGATTTCTGATAGCCAAGTGCGGTTTAGATTTTATTCTTTTCCGATCAGCTCGTAATTTTTTCAAATGATCTGGAGAGATATGTTTTGACCAAAGGGGATTAACTAACTTAACTCTAGTTTAAAACTTGGTTAACTACCCTTTCAGGTATTATCCTCTTAAAGGATTAATTATAATCCTGATTTAAGTTTATTTAAGATTTAAGATCCTTTAGATGCTTGAACTAATATGAGTTGCTGTATAGATCACAGATGGGTAATGTTTTTATCATTAGATGCCGCTGTATGATTAGGCAGTGTTAATGGGAGCCGCAATAAATCTTTATATTTTACAAAGGAAGGAGATGGTCCGGGGTGGCGGTCATAAATAGGGTAAATAGTGGCAAAAATATTTTATTAAAAGCCAACGTTTCGACCCTTCGACCCGACCTGTAAGTCTCTATTTTTATTCTTCTAATTTTATATACTTCTTTATTAATTTTTTGGTTTTCTTTTCTTTCTTCACAGTCCTTTAAATCTATTATTTCATATTATATCCTTTTTCCTTTTCTTTCTATCTCTCCAGTAGATCTGTAGAAGTATATTCACGTTTGCATATATTATAGATTATACTTCAACAATCGTTATCATCTATTTACTTCAGTGTAGGATCTCTTTACTTAGCTTATTCTGTTTATATTTTAATGTACTCGCTGTTTATAATTTCAATAAGCTTATTCACATTGTTTGTAATTGTTTGTCTTAATATTATGTAACTTCCACAATTCTCTATATCTTTTTGTATCTTGTCCGTTCTATCCCTGAAGAAGAACTATCCGTTCTTTTTCTATCCCACTTTTTTTTTTGTCTTTAAAAATGTATTTTCGCCTGTCAACTTATTGTTGACAATCAGAAAATGTGATGGCTATACATGAAATAATGACATGACAGGCATGGGGAAGTAAAGTACTCAGCAGTACCTCTTCCCTAACTTTTTCCAATTACTTCGGTTGTTTAAGGAAGGAGATCCCTCATCCAACGCCTTTTTAGTCTCCTCCTCATGTTCTGCGGTATGTCAGCTGTGGCCATGTTTTTTATTAGTCTGTTATTATGTCCATTTAAATTTGTGCAAAATCGTTGATAAAGGGTCTTCATATGTTGGCCAACTGTTGGAAAGTGGAGATTTGTATGTAGAGTTTTGTTAGTCACGTACCAAGGTACTTTTGTTATGAGTCGCAATAATTTTGATTGGAATGTTTGAAGTTTTTGTAAGTGGGTCTTTTTAGCGTTGCCGTATATTTGTGATGAGTATGCCCATATGGGCTTAAGTAAGTATGTATATGTATTCAGTTTCTGTTCTAGTTTTAGTTTTGAAGATTTAGAAAAAAAGAGAGTAAAGTACTTTGAATAGTTTGTTAAGTGTCTTACGTTTCATTTTAACTTGCGGACCCCATGTCATCCTTCTGTCGAAGGTGAGTCCAAGGTAAAGTACCGTGTCCGTTTGAGGAATTAGATTGTTGTCAATATAAACTGGAGGGCAGATTTTTTTTCGAAGAGTGAATGTTGTATGTTTGAAGTTGTCATGATTAGGTCGAATTAAGTTATAATTGTGTTTATGTTTAGTTGTAACAATAATTATAAAATGTATTAGTAAAGGTGATGGGTGGTTCAGATGTTCGCTAAAACGTTATATATCTGCAAGTGGTCAACTAAACATATTTACCTATTTAGCCTATTTATGACAGCATCCTTTCAGACCAGGCCACCTTCCTTTATAATGCAACGGTCAACTGTTCAATATTCAATCTTTATATTTTACCATTGCTATTTTTATTTGTCACTAAACAAACACAACCACATACATACATATAACTTAATTCTGTTTACTTGCTAAATATCGTTACTTAAATAATTAAATTTTAATTAAGTCAACCATCGGATTAATAAATATCGCACAAAAATGAGGCCGCAATTACGCCACAGAGGCCACATGCGCCCTCCGAAGCTGCGGTTCCTCACCTATTATTTTAAACGAACATTTAAATTCAGCTTTGTTTTTTAAATTAAAATGATGGGAGGAAAATAAAATGCCCAAATCAAAGGAATTTCTTATTTTTCATGTTGTATCACCAAACCGCAAATGCCGAGGATGCCTCGTATATTGCTTAAAGAGGACTTCTTTCGGCATCGTTAGAAGGTTCTTTCAAGTTTTGCGCCACTTTAAAAGCCGCTACTGTAATAGCAGTTAGTCCTTTCCACAATCGACGACCTTGCTACTCGTTACAGTTGCAGATCTAAATGAACCGAGGCACGAGCACATGCAAACGACCTTTTCCTTCCGATTGCTCGTGGAGGTGTCAGTTGCGAAACCGGGTTACGGGAAGTTTTATTGTCTGAGGTTCTCGGTTGCGAACTGTAGCTTTATTTGACGAAATTATGGTGATATCAGTAGGATTATGACAATATTGTTGAAACAAACTGTGGGATTTCACATGACCGCTCTGTACGAAGAAAATCATCGAAGAAAATTTTAAATTAATCCTGGGCCATTGTGCATTATAACTAATTAAGTGGATATTAACCTAGTTCTCTGAAACATAATTGAAATACTTTACTGATGAAATTAGTTAGCATTTCAATTATGATCTTAATTTTAAGCCTTTTTATTTTTATTGTAAAAAGTAATTTAATTAATAATCAACAACTGGATTACTTTCTCTCATTTCAAAAAAAAAAAATACTAAACAATATAATTCTATGTATAAAATATTATAACAATCCTTTTTTCTCAGCAGGATGTAGTTTTTTAATTAATTCCAAGAAATTGAATTTGTTTTCCAGAAAACATAATATTAAATTAAAAACTTATTAAAATTTAATAATTTTAATATTCAATTCCAGGAAATGCATTTCAAATTTTGGCCACGAATGTAGAAATTAATAGAGACCAGATACTTAGCCAATGCGAATTACTGGACACTTTGTCATATTTTTGGCAGTACCTTTAGAGAATAATTTAATTTAATCATTTTATTCTATTATTTTTATGTCTCACTTAATGAATGCTTACGTCTTAAATAATGTTTTTTTTTTTTTTTTTTTTTTTTTTGTAATTGTCGCTGTTTCGTTTTTCTAAAGCCATCTCATTGTCGATTAATGTTCCGCAAGTTCACAGTCGTGAGGAGTATAATGGGAAAATAATGAGATATACATATCTTGGGAAGTTACTGAAGGCCGAGTTGAGGAAGGGAATAGAATGTAGGGGAACAATAATACTGTAGAGTAGATTGTAGTTTTGAGTGTTGTTCTCTAACATTTTTATGCCGTGCGAATATTTAGTTATTTATCGTTATTTTAGCATGTTAAATCAAGAACGATAATAGTTTGGTTGATTTTTGGCATCTTATGCCTTGAATTGTACGCATCAAATGTATTAGCATCTATAATGAAAAAAACAATTCAATTGTCAGTTCTGAGACATCGTTATGTCATAGCCTGAATAGCTCAGCGATATTTACTCTTACACAGTTACTTCATCTGTAGAATCATTATATTCTATGGATGTAACAGAGTGATGCCTGTATATATTATTTTTCTAATGGGACGTTAGATCATAGTTTTTCTACAGACAGGTGTCGAAAGTTCAGTTGGAATTTTATGAAATAATTATTTTATTTTTAATCTTATTCCGCGCATAGATGTTGTGATAATATAATCTGTTAAGATCTTTGGCTGTGATGGCCCTGTGTGTTGCATGGACGAGTTGCAATTTATTTCATGGCTGATCTACGGAATAGATCTCTATCTTCCAACTCTTGCTATAATACGCCCATAGTCACCCTGTACGCCAGTTATTGTAAGGTGGGAGTAGAAAAAAAAAAAAGGTGATTTATACCTTTTGTTGATCAATTTTTATTTTAAAATCACTATGAATTAATTAACTAATGTTAAAATTAGTTAAATGATCGATCAGAAGGTCCTGTGATGCTATTATCCGGATGTAGCAGGTAGTTATTTTTTCTGTTACATCAGACGTTGACTCTAGGATCGGGAGACCCTTTCAGGACACACCTAAAGTGGGTGCTATTAATTAAATAATTAATCGAGGACAAGATCTAGCGGTTGAGCGTGATCTAGTTCAAATCCCTTTTGTTGCACAACGGTTGACAATGAAACGGTGGTACTGCATGGCCACTTTTTTTTTTTTTAATATTTGGATGTTAAGTAGTTCCTTATATATAATTTATGTTGCTAATACCTTGTGAGTGATTTCTCGATAAGAAATCCTAGGTAGATTATTCTACGTTATTTAAAGAATGTAGCTGGGTTTATAGTTTTTAAGGAAACATTGAAATTTTTTTTAGATGTTTTCTTATTCTGTTATCAGATAAGTACAGTTTTAGTTTTAAATTAAAAAGCAATTAACATTTTTGGTTTCTTAATTTAATTATTTTAATACAATCATATTTAAAAAACAAAAGAAAATGATATAGGAATTTTTATTCCCTTTTCTTCAAACTATAACCCAAAGTAGATTTCTTTATTTATTAATTATTATTTTAGAATTTTATTTTTAGAGATCTCACATGGTTTATAAAGAAAGCGCCACTTTTCATTTTCTAAACTGGCTCCACTCGGTGTATTTAGAATAATTCTTATGTAACCCCGTATATCTCTCTAATTAGAAGTTATTATTTTATTTATTTATTATTATTTTGAAATCTTATTATACTTTTAAAGAAATGGATATTTTTTTTTTTTTTTGGAGGTCCTCCCAGGGCACATCTAGCCTCTTTAAAGTGGGTGCTATTAATTAAATAATTAATCAAGGAGAAAATCTAGCGGTTGAGCGTGATCTAGTTCAAATCCCTTTTCTTGCATAACCGTTGACTATGAAACGGTGGTACCGCATGGCCACTTTTTTTTTTTTTTTTTTTTTTTTTTTTAGTATTTAGATTTTAAGTAGTTCCTTATATGTAATTTATTTTGCTAATAATCACAAGATTTGTTGATAAAAAATCCTAGGTAGATTATTCTACGTTATTTAAAGAATGTAGCTGGCTGGGTTCATAGTTTTTAAGGAAACATTGAATTTTTTTTTTAATGTTTTCTTATTCTGTTATCAGTCAAGTCCAGTTTTCATTTTAAATTAAAAACAATTCAAATTTTTGTTTTCTTAATTTAATTATTTTAGTACAATCGTATTTAAAAGAAAGAAAATGATATAGGAATTTTCATTCACTTTTCTCTAAACTATACCCCATAGGATTCTTTATTTATTTATTATTATTTTAGAATTTTATTTTTAGAGATCCAATATGCTTTTTAATGAAAGCGCTACTTTTCTTTTTCTAATCTGACTCACCTCATTCTATTTAGAATAATTCTTATGTAATCCAGTCTATCTTTTTAATTATGAGTTCTTATTTAATTTATTTATCTTTATTTTATTATTTTGAAATCGTATTATACTTTTAAAGAAATGGACATTTTTTTTTTTTTTAACCTGACCCCACTCGGTGTATTTGGAATAAATCTTATGTAACCCCGCATATCTCTGTAATCTTAAAGCAAACTGTACTGTTCCAATCTTTAATTATCTTTCTTAAATAGCGTCTATAATCTAATATCACAGAAGACAATAGAAATTAATTATAATTTTAAAGAGGTTTTCAATAGTTAGGACGTTGCCCTAAAAAAAATTATATATATATATTTTTTTAATATTCGATAAATATTAATAAAGGACTATTGTACGGATACTATTTGAAATACATAACTAGGGATACATTTCAGATAATTCTGGCTTCTGCGAACACTACTAGTACACAATTGCTATATTTTAGAGCGGTGCGGTTCAAGTGGTCCCCGTATTATCTTGTAAAGTTACCGAATTGTCCACTTCCTTTTCCCAGTAACCGTCTTCATAGCATGATGTCCTTCACTCGGGTCATCTTGCCATAGCATTTCTTAATAATAAAAAGTATATAAATATTAGTTTTAATATAAATTTTCATTATAAATGTATAATGAAATTTTCAATATAAATTTTTATTTCGGTGTCTTATAATATTTCAGTTTATATTTCCTTAAGCCAATAGTAAACCAACAATGTTTTTGTTTCCAACCCTTATTTTGGAAATAAAAACACTATTGGTTTAAGGAAATATAAACTATAACTATTAAATTTAGATTGCGATAAGTCAGTTTTTTTTTTTTTAACAGGCCAATTTTATTTTTTCTAACCGAAATTATATTTTGGTTTCACACTTGAAGAATCTCTATATTTATAACAGTTGTATTTTCTCATCCCCATCCTCTTTCTTAAATAATTTCTCGTAATTTTAAAACAATGGTCTTAAAAAAAAAACTATGATTACTTGATAATTTCTTTGATTTGAATTATGTATTATTCAATAATACATAATGTATTATTATTCAATAACCAAATAATGTATTATTTGGTGGAGCTGATCTCTGGGCCATTTTCTTTTTAACTTGACCGGATAACAGGGAGAAGAGATACGATAAAACAATTGGATTCGTGTCATTGTGAATAGAGGAAAGGAATGTTGTATATTTGTGTCGAATGTATGGTTTTATTGTTTGGAATATTCGTGTCGTATTAGCTTGATTTATTATTTATTGATAACAATGGGAGACTCCTCAACCTCTTACGGGTCATTTTAGCCCTTACAAAATATTTATATTACATCGGATGAAATTAAATTTAACAATAAATTGAAAGCACAAAAAATTAAAAAAAAAAAAAAAGAATTAGCAAAATTTAAATTTTGTTGTGTAGGTGCGTTATTTGAAGGAATTGGCATGATTTGAAAGAGACTTTGACGTATTAATAATTTTTCGAAGATACAGCAGTTGATTATCATTTTTAATGTAAATAGTAAAGTGAGATTTACTTATTATTAAACTGGTTAGCCCGTTCGAATAATTCGAATAGTTCACTTGTCAGTGTACCAACGGTAATGTGATATGGAAATAGATTTACGCATTATATTATTGAGGAAGAATTAATTTCTTCGTCGGTTGCTATTATTCATTAAAAGTATTATGCTCATTAAAGTGTGTGTACAATTTAATGAGGGAGTTATTGTTGTATTGAAAAACTTGATAGTTAGAAATCATGGAGAACTCGTTGCTGACAGTGGCTATTGATAATCTCTGTATCGTTGCTAACGTTGGACGCATGAGATAGTAGAAGTGTTCATGCAACCAGTTCTAAGTATTGTAAACCTCTTAAATGTTTAAAGTCGAGAAAACTATTTACGAAATGTGTGTTAAATATGGCCGCTAGCACTCTCGATTTTCGTGTAAAGTGTTGCTAACTTCGTTAACGAAGGTAGAATGTTATTGTAATGTTTTGATGTGTTTCATTCTCTGTTCTACTTTTGTGTGCAATTTGCAGAATTTTTTTTTGTGCAAAATCCACATAATGGAATGTAAAGTCACACATAATTTGATTTATGTTTTCATTAAGTTCTTTGACATCTGAATCTTCATTCATGCTTTCTAATAAATCATTCTTAACCAAATAATCCTGAAACTCATTTTTCTCACTTCCCTTTGACTTTTTAAAAATAAATCAAAACGCTTTTAGACCAATTAAGAACACATAAACTTTGCTTATAGTACATACATAACCTTACTGTAACTAATAACATTTTAGCACGTTAGCACAGACAGGTTATTTACCATTCATTCAAAATTTATGCTGAATGCTTACCATGATAGCACATTAAGCATTTACAACAACTGACCCTATACGTCTATTATCTTGGGTATAATCAACTATTAATTGTACAATTTTTGAGTTGTGCTCAGGCCATTTTGCTTATCTTCATAACTTTTTATCCTGAATTTTCTGAGACATGTGCTTATTTTTTTTACCTGAAAGATATAATCTCTAAATTATACCTCAATCATTATATCCGATGAAGATTATAAATAAAAATTACCTTTTGTTCTAAATGAAAATATGCGACAAATCTCAAGATTCTTTACACTAAAAAAAACTCTTGTAATTGTAAAACTGAAATATGTATTTTTTCTCTCTAAAAAATATTATTTTTATCGTACAAAATTAATTAATAAGGGGTAAAGCCATAGGGAAATAGCTCTGACTATATCGGAGCTTGGGGATCATCTTTGAGGGTTTTAATAATTGTCCTCCAAAACTCTGGAGGAGATAGTGTCCCTGAAGAAGTCCCAGATCATGTAATCGGGAAGTGTCGGAGGTGAAAGTGAGGTCACCATGAAGAGGTTGAGGTTTTGTAATTGTTCAACTTCTATCGATGGATTTTGTTGTTGGAGATGCAGCAAAATTGCATGACCATTAGCATAGTTGCTGCCTTCACGTACTTGCAGCGGGAATCATGTTACGAGAAAAAAAAATGATGCTGTTGCGTTATGACAATTATGTATTTCCTTCGTAGGAAGTTACGCAATTGACAAATATCGTGTGTATTGTGTATGTGTATTTACATTTTCTGAGCTGTTATATAAAATCATTACTGGTTATAAAAGAGGATTTTTCAAGGTGCTTCGTTGTATCTATTCAGTCCCATACTGTTCATTTCTCGAATCGATATCCAATTTTTAATATTATGAGGTTGCTGCTGATAATTGCGGAAGTCTAGAATTTTTCAATATTATTATTTTTTTTTAAAGGGACTTTAAAATGGAGAGTGTTCTCCGTTAAAAAGTCTTACCAAGGCTTGATTATTACCTAATGTATAGGACTTTAAATATCGTGTTTTATGCTTGAATTCAATAAAATATTTTTTTAATATTATAGATAGTCAGAATTTTTAATCTGCTTTGGTTGCTGACGTTTTGACCGAGGAATATCGGTCGTCATTAGAACATAAATTGAAAAATTACACTAGAAATATAAATAATTAATTATTAATTAGTCACTACTTATTATTTTAACTTTCTTAATAACTATACTATGATTTTCTTTTTTTCTCATACTTATTCAATCATATTATTTTTATTTACTAAATCTCATCTTATATTGATGTTCTATTGCATTCCAATTCGTTTTTATAATTAAAAAAATTAAACAATTTATTCTTAATTATAGTTGTTTGCTTTATTTAATCTTGGTATACTATTTAATTTATATGTACTATTTATCTTCTTATCTTTGCTTATTTACTTTTGTCTATATCTTATATTTTTGATATCATTTTTACTTTCATAATAAAACCATTTAGACCAAAAATATTTATTATCTACCCTGGGTAATTTTCAAAACTGTGATCAGGGTCATGACCTAATGCAGAATTTTATGATAAGCAATTTCCTGACGACACGGATTATGCATTGTTGAGGATTAATATCTAAAATTGGCTTTTTTTTAATAATAAAAAATCTGTGAACTGTATATCCATATGAATTTGAATATTTTCTATCCCCAAGCTTAAAAAATCCGTTCTAACGTGTTTTAATTCACCTCACATCACGATTTTATTTTTTTTTTTTTGTTTTTTGAATTTCTCACACAGTTACATGAACATGAAAAAAAAAAAAATATATTAAATTGATAGAAGGAAATTAATATTGAATGAGTTCTTTAAAATCTATGAATGATGTAAAAACGATATTTATTTTTCTTATCAGCTATTTTACGTAACTATTGATTCCTTGCACGTTTATTTCATTTTTAAATTAGGGAAGTGGTTTTAATCAGTTTTCTTAGTATATTTTTGTTCCTAAGTGTTTTGTCTGTATGCGATAGCTTATCGATCTATAAAATGATTATGGAATTATTGTTAATCGCATTAATTTATCTTTTTTATGACATTTTTGAAACGTGATTGATGGGGGAAAAATGCAAACATCCTTACACTCAATAAAAGACATTGATCAATTAATCGAGTGAGCTGGTTATTATTAGTGCATCAGTGGAAATGTATTCCTCAAGGCCGGTTTTTGTTGTTTCCTTAATAGATGAATTTTTCATGTTTACGCTCATTTAAGCGCACTACATTGTCGATGTAAAGCAAAAGTGGTAATTCTGGCAACTAAAAGCATTAATTATGCTAATATTTAAAAGGAACAACAATTCCCTTACAAATTGGGAAACTTTCTAAATAGCGTTCTGAGTGTTCAAATACCACTAAAGGACATTTTTTTTATTTATTGAATAATACAACATTCTGTTACCAGTACAGTACAATGGTTGTAGTGAAGTAAGACTACATTCACACTATTATGTACAATAAGTATAAATAAGTTAAAGATAAAATAAACAGAAGAAAAGTAACAACTACAATGTTATAAAAAAATATATACAATAAAGGAAAAAAAAGTAACTTAAAGATAAGTAAATTTAAAAAAAAAAACGCAGCCATACCTGTATACACTATTTAGAATCAGGCGAGAAAAATTCAAGCCAGGCTACTCCCTCCAACTATAGAAGGAAAAACAGGACTCTTGGAGATCCCTGCGCTACTCCCTCAACCAATCCACTGGTCACTAGCGGATCCAGGATTTAATTTTTTTTTTTTTGGAGGCGGGAGGCTTCAACCCGAAAGATTTTTTTTCATATATATAACGATAATTAATTTGAAAAAAAAAGAAGTGAAAGAAATAAACTACCTATATGAAATGGTGTTGAAGTGATTTTTGAAGTCCTATTAAATGTAATTACATGAACAATAATACTTTAAGAGATAGTTTTTAATATTTTTTTCTATAAAACATGGTTATATTTTACCGTTTTTTTGGGGGGAGGGAAGCTTCAGCCCGAAAGCCCCCCCCAGTAAATTCGCCTGTGCCACTGGTGCTAAGACCAGTGGAGATTGAGCAAGAGCGCTTTAGCCAAATAGGGATAGGAATATTGAACCATAAGAATTCCGCTGAAAAACACTATAAATTTATTACAAACAAAACTTAGGTGGAAATTTTCGATTCGGAGCACAAACTTTTTTTTAACTTATCACACGAATTTTATCCTGACATTCTATAGTGAGGAAGCAATTTTAAAATATGATTAAACATATAAATAATTGATTAAATACTTATAAAATTACTTTTTATAATTACAGTTTTCTAGAATTACTCCGCTTTGATTTTTTTAATTTTCTCAAAAGCTCAAGTGACACCAAATCGTGTCAAATTAGTGAAATTTATTTTTTTTTAATTTTTTTTTTTACGATTGGTTATTTACTCGAGTGATATCCGTTTTTACCATTAAATATTATAGATAAGTTGGGATGTTTTAATATTGTTCATACTAAGGTACGAATTGCTTAATTCAATTCATATATATATATATATATATATATATATATATATATATATATATATATATATATATATATATATATATATATATATATGTTTTAATACATCATAGGATTTCATATATATATATGTATATATATATATATATATATAGAGAGAGAGAGAGAGAGAGAGAGAGAGTTAGAATTTTGTTGGATTGGGTTAAATAAAATTTGTTGTGTTATAGTTGCTATGATAATATTATTGATTTGTTGATTGGGTACATGATAAAAATAAATCTTTCTCGCTTCAGTCCGTGAATGACGTTGGTTTCGGTGTGTGAATGACCTCATGATATTCTTGGACAGAATATAATTTCATATTTTTTTTTTCTTTAAGGATGAGAGCTTCCCATCCCTTACAAAACCCATTATTAGTAAATTTAATTATTACATAGACAAGGATTATTCAAGATTACTGTTACTTAGTGTAGTGTTTTGCTAAAATTTTAATTTTTCTAAATGAATTTTTGTATATAGGTTTGCGTTCAGTAGCATTCTAATTTTAGTTAGTTTTAATTTAATATGTACTTATAGTAGAATTGCTATGACTCTCCTCTTTCGGTGGTATTATCAACACTTTATTATTGTGCTTATTCAAAACATTTAACGCGCCTGAGAAGGGTGAAAAAACAAATAAAAAAAAACAACAAGGGTTGCAGAAAGTTCTATTGATGTTGTAAGTGGAATTTTCATATTGTTGAAATTCGTTACGCTTCTTACTATAGGAAATATTCTATTATCTTTTAGACACTGGATAGAAAACGTAATTCTGTCCTGAAAAAAATTGCCGTATGAACTTTCATTATAATTATCCGATCTTTGGATTAGGGATAGGATATCGATCCATATTGTCAAAATATCTGACTTAAAATATGAAAAGTCCATATTTTCATCGATATTATAAACAGGTACATAGGTACATCAAAAATTGTTTTATTTTCCTCTTTTAATTACCTAATGGAATTCTTCTACTCTCTTTAGTAAAATTAATTTTTTAGTTCCTCTTCATCTTGGTTATCCTTAACTTTTTTCCAGAAATTTCCATTCAATCCTTTATGCCTTACATTCACTCATACTTCGGATTAAGCGAAATGTTAATTTATTTGCATCATACTTATATTTCATAGACAATGCATGACATTGGTTTGAGAAGGTTCTAACTAACAAATTTTGGCAAATTGAATTTACTGACAGGGCCCTATGCTCATTATTCAACTCTACTTTGAGGGACTTTTCGTAGTCAATATCGATATTTTCTTCTACTAATCACTATATTGTATATGAAACAGGCAAGTTGAGTATAATTTGTTTTTATTTTAACGATCGAATTCATACATAATTTCTATCGTTTTCTGAAAACGATAGTTTTAATTTTAATTTTGAAATTAAAATATTAACATATCGAAGGGACGATATCAAATATGGGAAGGAAAGTCGATATTATCGTTATTTCGGTAATATCGACTTTCGATGGCCATTCCTACTTTGGATTCAAATATAATATATACCTTAAATAAAATAAAAATATATACCTTTATTCACACTTCTATATCTCAACATACCAATCACCTACTCTGGAATCAACTTGCTCACTCTTAGTATAGATATAATTTTTCCAACTGGGAATATCACTAAAATGACATTACTTTAAAATCTTGAAATTGGAGTTAGTCATTCTGTCAACTGAAAGGCTCAGAGACTGAAATTAATTCCCCAACATTGTCAGAAAATAATTTCTTTTCAAAATAAAGGAATAAGTGAAAGTTGAATATTGCCCGCATCAGATTTTTTTTATGGATACTTTCAGCCATAATACCTGTTGCCTTTGAATGGTTATTAAGTCGATGGACTATGAGCACTATTCTTGTCATTAATAGATAAACTGGGTCAAATTTTTATAATAATAATTTGTTATTTATTATCAGAATTGATATATTTTTTATCAAACAAGTCATAGTTTATAAATTAATAGTGAAACATCCGTCATTATCGGTCTGATAAGTAGTTCATGACGCACGTCGCATACAGCTGTACTAGGTCTGCTCTATCTTCAAGACATTTGTCTTTCTTTTCGTTTTTCATTGTGGCACCTCAAATGTTGAAGCACCGGAGTTCTAATTCATGGATACGGGTTCGAATCTCGTCATATCGAAAAAAAGTTTTGTAAAGGACCTTTCTTTCTGGAGCATCCTCTCCCTCTGTAAAGTAGTTTATTGATTCTTCTGTGACATTGGAGGAAGGGGAACCTGGCACTAGAGTGTTTATGCTAACCATGTCCCCTCCTGACGTAACTGTTGGATAAGAAACAGGTCTATAATAGGTCTTAGTACCCAAAACCCATCAAGGTCAGCAGTGGTACTACTCATAAGACCCAACAAACCGTGTATTTTTTACTTTATGAACTAGATTTTCTATATAATCTATACAACTTGCATGAAATAAACGATTTGTTGTTTAAAATAATATTTTCGATTACTATGTCTGAATAATTACGAAGCCAAGTTCGAGATCGCTCTTACTAATAAAATTCTACTCACAGGCTTTTGCAGTGTGACTTTCAATATTCTTGAATTAAGTCTTATTATTAATGAAGGAGTAGATATCTGTGTCACTGTATTTTTAATTTCCATGTAGATCCACCATGCAACATGGAGAAGACAAGTGATAAAAAGAGTAGTGAAATATGACGTATGTTTCTTTTCTGGAGATATGAGCGTATCATAAGGCAGTGTTTTAAGTCCCCTCTTCTGTTCTTCCTTTGAGCCGCTCATTTTTCTGAGTACTCTTGCCTCACCATCTATAGTTTCATAGAATATAGGATAGGATTCATTTCCTTAAAAAAATACCGAATTTCTTCGTTCAAGAGACAACATAAATTTAAAAAAGTTAATTAATCATAAGAATGCGATTACAGTTACACTTTAGTTTATTTTTTCAATAGCATATTCTATAGACTTTGTAGATCTTTTACAGCCTTAAACAGACTTCACCATCTTTGCCTCTCTTGTGCTCTTGCCTCTCCATCTTGCTTTCTGGTTATCTGCATGTAGACTAGGAGGTACTGACCATTTCATTTAATGGAAGGACTTACAGATAATAACTATTTTAAATTCTAGATAAACCTTATCTGAACATACAACTTTGGTCATTCGGTCGAAGGGAATTGCTTTCTATATTAAAATTTAAATACAGAGGCGTAATTTTGCGGTTCATTTAACAGAAGAACTTACAGCTAAAATTTTGATATGATGTAAAGAATATGTCTCTAAAAGAGACCTTGACTGACGATGTACTCCGTTGGGTTTTGAAAACTGACGTCATCAACTTGGGCCTGTCGGATGGTAGTAGGATGAGGCAAACATTTAAATAATTTGTTTTATTTTCGGTTTTTGGATTACTAGCTATAAGTCCTTGCGTTAAATTAAATGGTGGTTAGCTCCTAGTCTAATGCATCTTTACGGCATCTTAATTTTTCTTTTACAGGTTTTTCTGGTTGTTAATATTTTTTAAAGAGAAAAGAATGCTCTTATTTGCATTTGATATAGGCTGGTCTGTTTCTGATCATCGGTCATTTATTTACGATATTGTTGAGGTGCTATATTCGGTTTACTATCGTATATTTTGTTTTACCTAAATATATAATATTTAAGTTATTCCATTTTTTGATTCGTTAATTTACACATTCTTTTATTTAAACTGGCATTATGATTTGTTTATTTTACTATATTGTTTTTTTTTAATAAAATATTTTCTTTTGGATTAGTAATTAAATTCAATTATTATATTTTAAGTCCCTATAATTTAATTTTATAACTAATATTATTGTTAGAATTAAATTTATTTTTAATTAAATAGCTTAACTAATTTTTTTTTCGTTTTCAGGTGAGTTATTTGTTATGGTTCACCTTCTGGAATACTTCGTAAATTATGAGGTATTTTCACATTTTATTTAAGTGATGATCATAGTCTTGTGTTGTAATCATGAGTCATGTATGCAATATGTAATTATCGTAATAGAACCCACTGAATTTAGATAAGTAGAATCAATTGTTATTAGCACCGCTCACCGCAATAGTTGATAAACCAGAATATCGTAATTTTCTCCCTCATACGTAATGAAAAAAAAAAAAATGCATGGATTGTAATATTCTTTGAAAATTATTGTTGATCATGCCATTTATTGTTGCCAATAAACTTTTGTCATCCATTTAATCAGTAAACTTGAATTTAGTGTCTTGTTCATACTGACATATCAAATGAATGTTGGTTTGTAGTTCGATATGAAATGAATTACTCTATTATGAAAAGATTCAATATGGAAATATGAAAAAAAAAAAATACTTATATATATAAAATAACGTTATACAATAAGTGTTGGTCGGAAATTAACCGATTGACAGTTGGCGACAATATTTTTAGTAATAATTGTAATCAATACTTCTAATTTATTTTTAGTCATAATTACGACTGATATAAAACGACTAATTGTAAAATACATTTTAATCACTTTTAATTACGACTACAAATTTATAGTAAAACATGTATTTCGATGAGTTTATATCTCTAATTGATTTCAGAGTTTTATTTATTAGTAAGTTATTTATTTTTTATTTATCAGCGACTCAAAGCTGCTAATTATGCATAATTGTTTCAGCAACAAAATTCATCTTCAGTTTTATTCCTAAATTATTTACATATCATTTAAAGCGTTATTTATTATGAAGGAAGAATTTAGCTTTGATATAAAAAAATGAAATAAAAAACGTGATAGAATTACATAAAAATCTGGGGTTACGAAAAAAATAAAATGGATTGATCATAATTTTTACAATACAAGATTATTGTAGTCTTCTTGCCTTGGCAAAATAATCTTTCACCATTTTCATTAGTCACCAGTTTCAATGTTATTTAAATCCTAAACTGTATTTTGTTATTTAAATTATTTGTTACTAATGATTTTGATTAATATTTTTTCTTGTTTGAATAAGGTTTGACTCACATTATTCTAAAAATAATTTTTTTAAATCTACTGGATTTTTTTTTATTTTTGACTTAATTTTTTTTACTGATAGAAAATTTACAATTTTTGTTTTCTCAATAAAATATAATATTCCCTATCAATTGGTTTTATGTAAACTGATATATCCTTACAAATATATATATATGTTAAACCTTTGAACTTTTATTTAGTTTTGAAAGTCCTTTGAAAGGACGATGCCATCTTGTCCCGTTTGAGGATCTGGCCATGAACTGTCTATGACATCTCTACATGACGTACCTAACAAAGTATGCTGGCGTTTCAAAAGAAACTTTTCGAAGTTTTATTTGCATAGTTTACGACGTTTTATTACTGTAGTCTTTAATCATGTATTTTTAATCTTTAGTTAGTCTGTCATTATCTAAAGTTTTCTGCCCGCTATTTTATATATATATATATATATATTTATATATATATATATATTTATATATATATATATATTTATATATATATATATATTTATATATATATATATATATATATATATATATATATATATATATATATATATATATGTTATTATTTTTCAAATTTATACCTATGCTAGATCTGAAATAATTTAAAATGATAATGGTGCCAATTCCTCATACTCAGGTATCATCTGGCGTTTTTATACTGGTGCGATTTCACCATGTTATGCACAAACGTTCCCTAAGTGTCCTAGAAATGTGTAAAACAGGACTGTTCCATATAGATTGTGTAGACCGTTGCAACGTGGTTAAAAAACACGTTTTTACCTCCTAGAATCTTCGTGTGTGGCGTTCACTATATTTTCTGAAAGTCAACCATTTGTCTGAAAGCCATCATGAAATTGTGTGTTGTTCTGTTAAGGACAATGACATTTATTTTTGTTTAATCATCAAATTATTCCTTACTTTACTACCAATTAGGACTAGGCGATGATAATATAAAACAGAATATATTATAACCAGTAAAATGTCTCAAAAAATTCAAAGCAGTTCTATCATTCTATCTTTGGAACATTACACAACACTTTTCTATCACATTCTAACGTTTTCCTTCTGTACATTTTTTTTTGACGATTTCACCGTATTAGAAACACTTATACTTAGAAGAATTTGATTATGGACACATTATCAACTTTGTCGGAGTCCTATTCAGATATCAAATATGTATAGAAATGAACAGCTTTTCTTTTTTCGTTTTTTTCTGGGAAATTGTCTATTTATTTTAGTTGTTTGGCAATAATAACTTCCAGTTGTTAACAATTGAGTATATTTTATTATCAACGTCACGTGTTAACAAATTAGTTGACGTTTCGGGACATTTATTCCCATCTTCAGAACTGCAATCCCAATACTCTTGTGGATGCAAGGCTAAACATTTTTTGAGTTATAATATTGTGCTTGTTACATTACATTTTTGAATTTTGTTTGTTACAATAAGTTTGTAATTACCTTAAATTTAATAATAATAATAATAATGTGCTCCATCGTCAAATTTCTAATTCATGTTCTAAAATGTATCATCTAGAGCAACATCCTCCTTTTGACCAATAATTGGGTTTCTGCCATTGTGAAAGAATTGACCTTTGGATCTGACTGTTTCATCTGACTATTTTTATTGTTGTTGTTAATGTTTATTTTATGTGTCTGTGATTTCACTTCTATTAAATTTTAATTTTGTTCAATATGTCCGTATAATGGGTTCCTAAATGTTTAGTGTCTGTTTTGTAGTTGACTGTTGTTCTGTTGTTTTTTGTAATGTGTATTGCTTCAAGTAATTTTCTATTGGTGTTTTTTGGTTCTGTGCCTATTATCTGTGGTTTGTTAAAGTTAAATTTATACTGTAGTTTTATACTGTGATGTGCAGCTTTTTGTTAAAATGATCTCTTGATTTTCTTTCTTCGATTAAAAAATGTTGATAAAAAACTAATAAAATCAATGTTGGTGAATTTTTCTGTGAAATTAGGACGTTTTTTAACTTTATTCAATATATAAAATCCTGTTACTAAAATTTACTGATTTACTAATGTCCTTAGTAGGGGTAGAATCTAATATTATTCAATGAAGAAATGTTTTAGAATTTAATATATAAAAGAGTTTGTATCATTTTGATGTGTTTTTGTATCGATTAATAATGTAGAAATTCACTAAATCGTAATTAAAAGTTACAGCTCCATAAAAAAAATACTTCGTGTCTTTTTGAATTCATTACCTACTGTGGGCCAGTTGCAAAATTCACTAGTTTTTAACATAGATTCAGCTATCTGAGCTCAATCTACGAGTAACAGCTCAGCTCTGTTATCGCCACTTTCGGTCGTTGGTTAAAAGTTAAATCCAACCGACATGTAGAAAAGAAGTAAGAGGTATATGAGCTTCTCAACGTCAAGTGTTTGTTTTAGTTTAACTAAAGTCGAAAGTTAAATTAATTTTTATTAAATCTATCAAAAAATTCATCATCAGACCAATGGAGAAAATGATTTATCCGAGGGCGATGTGCTTTATTCTCCATTAGTAAAAATGCAATTAAATCGAGGAAATCCTTGTTATATGTGATGTCAAAATCTATCATATCTATTTTTGCAAGAGAAAAGATAAATAAAAATGATTAATACAATCTACGCAGCAAAAACAAATGAAAGGTTGCTATAGTTGCCTATGGAAACCCTAGGTAACTAAGTTTTTCATTCATTGTAAAGTTTAAGTCCCCACGATCGACCGATCAAGATTAAACTCGGTTCCGAAAAGCTGAGCTTCGTTTGAGCGGCGGGTGAAACTTGGTCTAACCTTATTAGATGACACTTAATCTAAACATTATTGTGTATGAGCAACTGGCCCTGTATCTTCTTCTATTGAATCCAAACATTAAAATCCTCCCAATGTTTCGGTCCATCCTATACGTAATTTAAAAATATATATATATAATGTAAGATCTTATCTATAATATAAGATCTCATATGTAATATAAGAACCGAGATTAAGATTTATCAATTTTCCGTGAAATAATCTTACTTTTGATACATCATTTGTCAAAATACATCACTGTTGAGTGCCGCTCTGTGGTGTTGAATTGATATATAGTAATGATTCGTCACATTGATAATATAGTCTGTACCATGTTAAATTAACGAATATGAATCTGCCCCATGTTAACTTTCTATTGTGATTTTTCGATAATACAACATGTACATATCAAACAAAGCTTCAAGTTCGTAAAAATTACATTACTGATTTCTCTTGCGTACACCGTTCAGATTCGACATTTTGTCAAGTTAGGCCTTGGAGTACTATGATAAAAGAACGAAATTAAAAAATGTGATTTACGATATATATATATATATATATATATATATATATATATATATATATATATATATTTAATATCTATAATATTTTTTACTTTTTCCATATTGGTCAAATTCAGTCTTGATCCTGAATCCGTTATCAAATGGCTGTGTGAATTCGATAAAATTGAGCTGAACCAGGAAAAATAAGGTTGAAATAATTAGTTCAAATTATTAATGAGAAAGATACTAAATTTATAAGTCGGGGACAGTTTGATTAATGTTTTATAATAATATTGGCACTTAATGGTATGCTAAACTAAAATAAATGGTATAGTACGAAAAAGCCTTGTTGTAGAGTAAGGAAATGGTCTGGGGTAGCGGTCATAAAAGTAATGAAATAATAAAAACAATTATTTTTATATCAAGCCAACGTTTCGACCAACAAGGTCGCCTTCGTGGCTAAAACGAACAAGGTTCAAAGAATATAAAAATGTGATTGTTTTGTGTCTTGTTCGTTTTAGCTCGGAAGGTTTGCAAAGTAGGGTCGAAACGTTGGCTTGAAATAAAAATAGTTTTTTTCACTATTTTATTATTTTTATGACAGCCACTCCGGATAATTTAATTACTCAATAATATACAACGGTAAACTATCAAGTATTCAATCAAACCTGCTTATATGTTGTTTTTTTTTCAATTTTTTAAAAATTAGTGTGTTTCTTTTTCGTTCGGTATACTCCAAACCTTTGTATTAAGTTTTGCTTATACATTAATTAAACCTTTTCAATATTTTTTTTTTTTAGTGTGACAGCCAAAACGAGAGTTCGATTCACCAAGACTCTGTAATCACTATCCTGTAATAAAACCTGACTATTTACCTAATCGTTTACCACTGTTAGCTAAGCTGTTGTACTGAGAATGGAGTAAATATGTAAATTGGGCCCTTTAATTTAAATAAGAGAAAGTCTTTGGTGGTAAATGCAGAGGTCATCAAGATCGGATGACTCTTCGCATTATCGTTTCTTCATTAACCGTTTTATTGGCCAAATCCATCGCGTAATTAAAAAACAATATTGGCGAAATCGGAAAAACGATAGCGGCGATACAGGCACCGGTGGAAAATATTAGCGTGCTAACGATTACGAGACGTTGCTAAATATTTTTGCACAAGCCTAGTCTTCGGCAATAATCGGGGAAAAAATGCTATTACATGATCCCTCTGTGATAAAATCGCTCGGGACGTGATTAACATTTTAGGTAATGCAGGCGGTTTTGAATGCAGATTCATATTGTGATTTTACCTGATGGTTTTAAAGGAATTCGAGTATTTAAGTGTAATTGGATTCTGTGGGACCCGTTACTTCGGTTCAACTTTTTTTAGTGAGTTAACTTGGAGAACGTTTTAAAAGCAATCATGTGTACCTGATTTGCGGTCTGAGGAACGGTGTACTGTTTCAGTCGAGAAGTAACATTGCTTCTCTTATTGCTGTGAATCCGTATCATTGTACATAATCTATTACTAAATTCTTGACAGCTTTGTATATTAATTAATTAAATTGCATAATCATGGGTGATGAATATTCAGCCTTTTAAAAAAAAAAAAAATTAATTTTTTATTTGTGCTCACGTTTCAACCCAAACATGTGAGTCATCTTCAGGTCGTGGTTTGAGCACTGAGGGTGTTCAAGTACTGTATTTAAAAAAAAAAAGACTGCGTCCTGAGTATTTATCACCCATGATATGTAAAACAGTCGACTAGCTTTCTTCAATAAATTGCATAATGTTTAAAAATTGTATATTGGTGAAATACGTATACTTCGGGTCACGTATACGTATACTTCGTGTTTTTTTCAATGCTCTATAGCTTTTAAGGCAACAATGATTTTTAAAAGTTCAAAATATGCTTTGAAGATGCTACTTTAATTTTTAAAATACTTTATCACCCGATTTTGACTACGAAAAAAAAAAATCATTTTTAAAAATAATAAATGACTCAAGGTACAGTTACTACAGTTGTGCCTTGGGTCACTCTACGTCGCATCTTGGGCAATATTTATTGTAATAGAAATTATAATTATTATTCAATATTAAGTATCATTTATCTACACTGGTTCGCTAACTTTTTCATGTAATTTGTGAAAAGCCCACAATATAGTACCTTTGCAGTCAATAAATGACCATTTATAAACTTCTTCAGTAAAAACCACGAATCAACGATTTGATTTATTCGCACACGAGACATATTTTGAATTTATATTAATTTCAACCTCAGACCAGACCAAGGTACATTATAAAACAGTGGTACTAGGTACAATGATATGACTTTATAATTTTTAAAATTTAATTTGCTAAGTATTTTGCTCATAACTTGCCTTCAAATGAAGCTAGAGAGATTAGTTCAATAAATTACATCAATCGAATAATAATTTTAGAATATGTTTATGTACTTTTTTATTAAAAATTAGTGGATCTAGTAAAGTTAACTCTTATCAATTTTATTTAAAAAAATGGAGCGGATCAGAGGCAGCAAAATAAGCTACAAAGTGTCCCAGTAGTGCAGGCTACTCAATTTTGCTACAAATCCTGAATTTCTCTTCCATCCATTTCTTTTCAAATCCATTCTTCTTGCAGACCATGTCCCACCATTGACTCTTTTAGTTGCTGATTTATGTTTTTCTGGACCGGTCTCGTCTTCCTCCAATTTTCCACAAGTAAGTCTCTCTTGGGTCTTAAAATAAATCTCTATTCTGGCATTCTTTTTGAGTTTCTATTCTACCTGAGAGATTTCATTTTCGATCTTGTATAGAATGTTTTTATTACTTCAATATTTTCTCGGTTTGTCTTTTATTTTTTCCATTTTGAATATTCTAGCCGCTCATTAAGATTAATCAATTTCAGTTTCCAGGTGAAAGAAGTTTAGCTAACCCTTTCCCGTCCAATAAAGAATTAACGAAATATCTGTAAATTACAAAAACATATTCTTAAATAAAATAATTTTATTCGTATGAAATTTCAGGTTACAATTTTTATTAGTTCTTATACAAATCACAAATGCAATAAAATTAAATCATGTATGCTTTCTATTTTAATTAATTTTTTTGCTATGTATTTAGTTGTATATTTTAAAATAGTTTGAGGATAATGAGTCCACTTTAACACATCAATAGTACGTTTCTAAATAAGTTCTGAACAATCTATAACATATTTTAGGCACTTGGTTTTGATAGTCCCACAGGGATGCTGTAAGTCTATTAATATTTAATATACATGCATTGATTTAAACTTTATTACCGATAGTTAGTTGGGTTTCATTTAACGGTTATTCGGTTAGTCTTGTCTCTCTGGGACTTAAGTCTATCCCATTCCAGTACGACACCATCTACATCTGGAGTGGTCTAGAACTTGCAGCAGTAGAAAGTGGGATTCCCTTTCTTCTCTGTTGGAAATCTTCGCAGGCTGGAAGATGAATAGATTGAGGTCATTAGTCGGACCATGACAAATAAAGAAAAGTAGGAAATTAGTGATGATTCTTTCTTTTTTTTGTAATTGAAAAAACTTTAAAAAAATCTTGCTTGTTGTTTCAAGTTGTGATTTTCGCACTGTTAAATGATTTAGTTAAGTTTTTATTTTTGCTTTTTTACACATTCAAACTAGTATCATTTTGTTTAATGTTGAGATATTTTCTAATCTGTATATTGTTTATATACGCTTAAGATCCTTAAAAGGTTTACATGAATTTTAAGGATTGATTTCCTCACGTAGAGTTTAAAAATGAGAAACTATTACTTCCGCTATATTAAATAAACGTGATGAGTATATATTCGTTTCAATAAATATTTTCCAGTGTTATCTACCGAGCAATAGATATTGCCAGTTATCACTTAATATTATACAGGCATGCAATATTTGCAGATAGTACATTAATGATATGTTTTGTCATATGTTATGTCTCAAACTATTATGTAAAAATAATTAAGATATGTCTAAAATGTCTTTTGCCTACAGCTGCGCATGATTAACATTCTATGGAGTTGAATAACATTAATGTTTTATCAATCCTTGTTTTCTATTTTTTTTTTCTTCATCTATCTCTATCCTATAATTATTCTATACTGAAATACAATTACTTTTCTGTATTAAATATACCTACTAGAGAGGAGACGGGCAAGATAACACGTTTGCAATTCACGCGTTGCCTGGTAACCTAATAACCTGAAGATTATGAGTTGAAGTCCCGTTACAGGGGGCATATAACTATGGCATTAATCCTCCACTTTTTTCCCTAGCCTGAGAAAAACGCCGTTTAGTCTAAAAGACGAGGTAGGAGCGTTATAATGTTCAAGATTTGAATGCTTTCCTAATTCTGTACAAATAAAAAAAAAGATATATATATATAAAGTCGGGGTAGTTAGAAAATATTATACCGTGTTCCAGATGAATGTTAAGTATTTTTTTCTTTATATATTCTTTATTTCCAGATCGGCTTAGTGAGATATATATGGGTTTATTAACAATAGGTAATTTTTTAACAGTTGTTAAAGTTGTTGTAGTCTCGAAAGTTAAATATGAATAGGTAAAAGTAAGTTTTCTTCTCTCTGAAATCCATTAAAAGAAAATCGAAAGGTATTGGATGATAAGTTCACGCTCTTTAGCGACCTCTGCTAGCCATTTACTCCTCTGCTGAAGACCTTGACTTGACTATTGCTAAGTTGTGCATCCTCTGACATTTATGATAAATATGACATCATCCCAATGATGTTCCTGCCAGGGACAATTGGTCAAGGACTTAAATCCGCTTGTGAAACGGATTCTTACTAGAAGCTGTTAGGAATTCCCTCTTTAGAAAATTCTTATCATGCCAGGAACTGTCAAGAAATTTATAAAAGGATCAAAATTGTTCAGGATGCTTCTTAAATTTCAAATTATTATTTCTAAACTAACTGTGCTAAATATTGTATATTTTTTTCAATACTTTATTGAGAAATATTACAATCTCTCACATCTAAGGACGATAGTAATAGTGATAGAAGAGTAGCTCATTCACACTCTATGTACAATAAATAAGAACAAATAAACAGCAAAATAATAATACTAAAAGTAAATGTATATAAATTAAATGTAACTAAACTAAATCAAACAAAAAGAAACTAAACTAACAAAATAACTGCTTAAATACAAACATGCTTATTATAATTTTAATAAGCTATATATATTTACCGAGTCGGTATAATGCGCACCTAGAATTAAAAAATAATTAAATATTTAAGTAATTCAAATGAATAAAACTACAAGAAATATATTGAGACAAGAACAATGCATAATCATTTTCTAAACCATAAAAAAAAAAACTATTTACATTCAAGCCTTCAAAGACAGTACCTAGTATCACTTAAATGTCTAATTATTTCACATTAACCTGAATATGTGAAACAGTTATATCTTGGTTCAAAGAATTTCAACCTCTACATTTTCTCCCTTTATCTATGGGAGCAGAATACCTCAGTGAGTAAGGCACTGGTCTACCAGGCTGAAGGTCGCAGGTTCGAATCCGGCTGTCAAGTAATTTTTCATCAGCCGTGGATCGAACCTGGAGTTGGGAGACCCTCTGGCATACCCAGGCTCTGTAAAGTGGGCACTCTTAATTAAATAATTAATTAAGGGCGAAAACCTGGCGGACGAGCGCAATTCTGAACCGAATACTTCCTGCACAAATGTACTACCTAACATTGTGTTTTAATCAAAATAAATAATTAATTAATACAATTAAAATAAACATATGCATTTTTAATCAAAAGCAAAATTGAATCACAATTTATCTAAGAATTATGAAAAAAAAACAGCATTGCAAGACCGGTAAAAATACTGACTACTCCATATTGCGTATCTGTTACTTAACGTTGCTCAGTAATTGATTGTAAAACTTTCAGCTACTTCACAGAATTTTTGTAACATCATAAAAAAAAAATAATAAAAATAAAAACTTGTTACTAATGACCTATTTTTCGAATTTCGACAGCTCAGGGTCTCCACCTTGCCCTTGGCTACAGTTCGCTTGCGATACCTAGCAATACAATAGCATTTTTCGGTCTCGATTGTCTTGTAGCAGAAAGTGGTTAATTTATCGCTACTGTACTTGGATTAAAAGCACATCGGATTGAAAATTTGACATGGTAGTATTTCATTAATTTTGTTAATCTCGTATTTTATAAAAAAGTTGTATCGCTATAGTTCATGAAGGGTCTTGAGTTCAGTACTTTTTTAGGAATTACTGTTCCTACGGTTGTGCAAGAAGGTGATTGGGCGAAGATCACGCGCTGCCGCCAGGTTTTCCACCTTAATTAATTATTTAATCAAGAGTACCCACTACACAGAGATTGGGTGTACTCGAGGAGGATCTCCTGATCACAAGGTCGTTAGCCTCACATATAGCTCATTATTCCGCAGCAGCACACACTAAAAGATTAATTGAAAAAAAATTCTATTTATTTCAATATGTAGCTATTAAGTAAGATGAAATGTTCAAACAGGTAGAGAATTTTAGGTATCTAGGATCTACCATAACTAGAAAAAACAAAATTGGAGAGGGAATTAAGATTAGGTTAAAGGTAGTAAATTCTTGTTATTTTTCTTTGTCAAAACTACTTAGGTCGCGCCACTTGTCTCGAAACAAAAAAATTAGACTTTACAAAATTATTATCCTTCTACGGTTCTTTATGGGTGCGAATCATGACCGGTTACATTAAGGGATGACCAACGTCTCAAGGTTTTTGATAATAAAGTATTGCGCAGAATATTCGGACCGAAGAAGGACGAGCCAAACGTAGTATTTAGGCGGTAACACAATTGCCGGGTTGCCTTGCGGACTAATTTTTAAACCATTTTACCGAGTCTTAGTGTTAGTGCAAAAAAAAAAATACATATAGAGGTCACAAGTCAAGTACTCTGCACTGCTATTTCCTTGGACTTAGATTTTACATTCTGCTACAATTTAATATAAATCGTTATCACATTTCATTGAAATTTACTCTCCCAATAACACCAATTTTGGAATTAAATTTCACTATGAGAAACATTTTTATATTGATCATACCTGGTACATTCGATGTCACCAGTTATTTGGCTCTAAGAAAATATGAAACTTTTTCAGAAAATACTTGCAAATTGGTATTTTGTCCCCGATTTTAGCGCTCTGTTGTCGTCGCCCGGCAACCTGATATATGAGATTATTTGATTAAAATAATTACAAGATCGCGTCCCGGTGCCGAGGGTTTTTTCGCCCTCTGGTATTACCCTCTGGCCAGGCAAAAACCACGTATAGCCTAAAAGGCATGGGAGGGGAGGACAAAAAAAATAGGTAGTAACACAACGCTGAATTGCGGCAACTCTACTCGGTTAATATAATTGATATGATTAATTTGAGGCGAATAAAATGGTCATGTAAACTCGCTTGGATTAGTAACGAATGAATTACTTAAAAAAGTAATATGGGCTGTGCCGATTGGCAAGCGCCCGAGGAGTAGACCGATACGAAGGTGGAAAGATTGCTTTTAGTTTGATCTTGCGGTTTTAGGTTTAAGACGGCGTTCGGTAGATGGAAGAATGTAGACATCGATTGGTGGTATCGGCATCGAACCTTCGGGTTCGCTAAGCCTTCTTATTCTTATTCTATTATAATCAGCTATTAAGTAACGAGACTGATATTGTAATACATTTTATTTCGATTTCATATTAACTTATATCATCATCATCATATTCCTGATCCCAAAACCGCAGCGCAGTGTGGGCTATGTCTTGTTGAGCTTGGACCAGGTTTCCCTTTCTTGGGCCTCTCTTCTCTTACTCCAATCCATACCTCGCTTCCTGAACGCCTCTTGTGCACTGTCTTCCCAGGATATGCGTGGTCTTCCTCTAGGTCTCCTTCCCTCTACACGGGTCTCGTATGTCTTCCTGGCTGTTCCCTCTTGATCTATTCTAAGAAGATGTCTGAACCATCTTAGCTTGTGCTCCTCTAGGATTGTTTCAGTCGGTTTGACCTCGAGGCTAGTTCGTACAGTGGCGTTCCGGACCCTATCTGACCTTTCCCTTGACCTTCCGAAGGTAACTTATATTATTATGATATTATATTGTAACTTATTATCACTTTCAATATAGTACATACCTATCTTCCATTGTGTGAAACACTGCTGGAAATCTTGTGTCAGCCTCTTCAGGACGCATGACACTTTCTCTTTCACAGCTTCATCAAAATCAAATCTTGTTTCTTTTTTTTTTTTTTTTTTTTTATTTTATTGAGATTTACAACTGTATTACATGGAAAATACAATAAGTAAATGTGACATTGGTAACATGACATGTACGGCACGAAGAGAAACTATCCATTGGTAGAAGAATATTGTTTTTTTAATTAAGATTCTGAAACGAAGCGCATGCAATGGAAGACCCAACCTCACAGAGAGCCAAAAAAAGCTCGAATGAACAAATCGGAATTCGAAGCCACGATAATTGTTTCTTTTCGGTATTCATGGGATTGTGCTCCTCCAATGGCTTCCTGAGGGTCAAACTATTAATCAACATTACTATACATTCACGTTCTTGCTGAAAGAGAAAGCGACACGCGTCCTAAAGCAGTAGGCAGAAGACGTTCAGCACTGTTTCTGACAATGGAAGATTTGCACGGAGCATTGTAGGGATAGGTTAGGGGTGCATATTGAAGGTGATAAGTAAATATGTATGAAATCAAAATTAAATGTTCAAGAGTATCAATATTGATATTTAATAGCCCAATATCATTATATCTTATCTTGAAATGATTATTAATGTCAATTAAAAATATGTTTCTTCTAGATGAGTGGGGATTTTCATACAAATCAGTAAATAATAACTCCATTTAATCAAATGAATTTAATAATTTATCAGTGCTCATTAAAACGGCAGTTATAATTGTTATGGAGTTTATCCGCCCTTTTAAGGCACTGAAAGAATAAAAAACAAACCTTCCTTGTAAAAGTACATGGACGTAAAACTAAATAAATAAACAACATATGGAAAACAAAATCTTTACAAATAAAATAAGCAATGATGCAATTTCTGTTGTTTGTGGCACAATCTAGACAACTTAATTTATGCACTGGGTGCGTCCCGGAAATCGTGGAAGACTGTTTATTCTTGTAAGTCTGCTGTGTGCTGTTCTATGTATTACATATATATGTATATATATATATATATATATATATATATATAGATAGATAGATCGATAGAAAAAAAAACTTTATTCTGGGACTAAGTCCCTTCAGAATAACAATAATGTACAAAATAATAGAATATTACTGGCCTGAACGTTGAAACAATAAATAAAATTGATAAAATAAAATAAAAAGTAAAGAAAACCTTAGGTGCACAAGCTATATACAAACAGATAAATCTATGTACAGAGCATTTAAAATTATGAACAAAACAATTAAAACTATGAACGAATCACTTGAACTATGAACAAAATTATATTTAAGGGTTGAACAACATAAACATACACTTCGAGAAATGAAGAACGAAAAAGAGATACAATGAGTTCATTTAATAAAAAAAAACAAAAAAAAAAAAACTTTACTTGAATATATATATAAAAATAAACAGTTACTTATAATTGAATAAAAAATAACATAAAAAAAAATGTATGTATTGAAATTCCTACGTCGATAGTAGGAAATGCATGTACTATCTCTTACCAAGTGTTATGATTATATGATTGCTACACAATACATATATAATATCAATAGTTAGCTGGTATCGGACTGTTTTTGGAACAGGAATTGGAATAGGAGGTTTTTGAATGTATACAGGGAAGGGGCATGTCGAATTTTGATCGGGAGGGAATTCCAAAAGTTGACAGAGCGTATATATATATATATATATATATATATATATATATGTGTGTGTATAATATACCATTGTGTGATTCTGTACGTCTTGTTTACATGTTAAAATCCTTTCTTTTTTTTTCTAATATTTACAATGGCCATCGAAAGTAGTAGATGACTGACCGAATTTTTATTTCAATTTCCAATTGGAATGTAATAACGTTATTGAACTTTTTTTATGGAAATTTATTTTATTTAACCATAGGATTTCTTTTATTTAGACATTTAGATCTTTATTAAAACATGAATGGTTATTACTGTGCCGGTTTTATGGAAATGAAACAATAGAGTTGTCCCTCCGACATTTAAATAGAAAGTAACGTGCAATGTTCCTTACGAGTATTTCATAATTATTTTTTGCGGAGAAGGGTGTAATTACCACATTTTGAGTTCGCCGCTGGATTCATACAGGTTAGGAGCGGAGGTTATAACGCTATACTTCGCATAATAGCAAAATAATCAGTTTATCATCTTTATGTTAAATAATCATTACTTTTTTCCTCGATTTTTCGTATATTCGATTTACAATCAGGCGAGGTAACTACGAGGCGGGCTTGTCTCTCCAACTATTGAGGGAAAAGCACTACTTCAGGAGATCCTTGCGCTGCTCTCTCAACTGCGTCACTGATGCTTAAGCCAGGAGATGATTAATTCCATTCCTTTTGTTTTTGTTCTATGTAATTATAGTTATTAAATATATATATATATTTTCTGTTGGCGCTACAGACCATGAAGATCTTTGACCTCGAGTGTGGTCTCCTACACCACACCCCGATTCCCGATTTAAAATACTGGGTAGGGTCATCAATCCTACGCCCGGTTGATGTGAGTTGCCTTCAGTAGGCTGACGGGTCTCACACACCCGGAAGGGGGGGGGTTGATCTCGGGCAGCGTGGATTTCCTTGGTGGACGGTCACCCATCCAAGTGCTTGCCACGTTCGGCGTTGCTTAACTTTGATTACCTATTGCAAGCGCCTTAGCCCGTAAGGCTACCCCAGCCCCTATATATGTATATGTATATATATATGTGTATATATATATATATATATATATATATATATATATATATATATCAAGGTTTAGTATTCTTCATGATTGAATGACATTTTCTTGGTCAGTAAAAAAGATTTGATAGAAAAATAACTTTATTCTGGGACGGAGTTCCTTAAGAATAACAGAGTGTTACAGAAAAAAAAAATCATCTGGCCAGGAAAACTGTTACTTTAAAAAATAGGTAGATAAAAAGCCTTAAGTAAACAAATTGGAACTAATGAGACTATTTACTAAATACTGCATTTATATGCAATACAAATAAGGAATGAAACAAATTATGAAATATAATAATCACTGTTGACCTAAAAAGATAAAATAAAATAATGAACAAAAGAAAAAGATAATTTCAATGTAGGGTGTGAGATTAAAGGTGTTGAACATTGCAGGTGTAGGTTATTAGAATGTATTCTAATAACGGGTATTAAGTAACTTCAAAGATAAGAATGATACGTTTATTTTATTTATTTTTTATTGGTCTAATTTATTACTTTTGTACTAAAGTTCATCCATTATAATTGTTACTGTTATTAATTATAGTAAATAAAATTTATTTTCGATAAACTAAAATTTATTTTCATGAAAGAGCATTGCGTGATTTAATTTGACCTTCATTATATATTTCCTAAATGTTTTCAAAATGGCTGTGCGAACCTGACTGACATTAAAACCACGTGTTTCTTTCATAGTGATTGAAATTTTGTCTTATATAATTTATATTTACGAAATTCTAATCGGTTAGTGATTGATCCTCAAGATATCAATATATTATATTTATTTAACTAATATTTAACCGTTGTCGTAAATCTTTTCAAGTGAACACGAAGTGTTGAGTACATATTTTGTCTTTTTTGTTTTCGATATGCGTTATCTAATGCGTAGGTGATGATACTATACTACAAGCTCATTCGAGGTTATATTAAACTATTTTAACATATCTTTAAAAAAAAAAATGATTATTTTATGTTCTTTTTTTAAATGGTTTTAATCGAAGTTTGGGAATGGTTGAAATTACATTGTAAATAATTATGTTAGATCATTCTAGCGAATTCTTCCTTCAAAAAAAGCACTGAGATCATTCCTTATTTACTGATAGATGACTGAATGACCAAGCTTAACATTAGGGCGAATGAATTGGCAATGGTTCAAAGATACATCGCCATTCTTAATTCTCTTCACTGGAATGGAAATATTCTCTCGAAAACATGATGAAACTGATACATGAATTATAGTTCACTGCTCGAAAGTGTAATATTATAAGACTCTAAGACTAATTGAGTATAGAAAAAAATGCTTTTATCAGTAGAGATAGAATTTGATGAGATCTATCATTGCATTGAGAATGGAATATGGCAGCAACAGCGAAAAAAGGAAAAGGTTGGAAGTGAAAAGAAAAATCTTAAGTGTGATTGAAGGTAGACTCGAAAAAACTGATATAAGAGGAAAAGACAAAATCGGCTTACTCCTAGTGGGTATTATGAAGGTTGAATATTTTTAGTTTCAATAGATCTATCTAATTCATGATTGATAATAGCTTAAGCAGACCCTACACGGTAATTCATGAATGAACATCACAAGAAGTTCCAAGATCGCTTTGATCATGAAGACCCTTACACGTTCAATCATTACTGATCATTACTTATGTGAAGTTTCCACTTTTTTTTCTCTCCAATTTATTGCCTACTTGACTATTTAAAGAAAAAATAGTTGAAAATGGTTAATAATAATATAGACCGGGGATATAAACAACTATTTACTTTTATGAAATTATTTACTTAATAACGAGACCTAGGTAAACTAACCTATCTAGTAGTAAGGTTAGGCTCATAGAAAATCGTTTTGACAAAAGTTAGTAAAATATAAGTCTACTACTTACAAAAATTAAGGAAAGATATTGCGAAAATAATAAATTTGTGGAGGAAAATGGGAAAAGAACTGATAAATATACACAACGTTAAAGTTTTTTTTTAATTTGTTGCCCACTTGACTATTTAAAAGAAATAGTTGAATATGGTTTGTAAAATATAAACAAGTGATATGAAAAACTATTTAACTATTTACATATAATGAAAATCAGAAATTTATAATGGTTGTGAGGCCTAGGTAACCTAACCTATCCAGCAGTATGGTCGGTCTCTCCTCTACTTCTCGTGAATGAACCTTTGATTTCCGGATGTTCGGAAATCCGCAGCGCACCACCATCAGTACTTCATTCACTACCTTACACGACAATTCGGAACGTCATTAGTGCAATTCCGATTGACCGTGTAGGGTCCCCTATACACATATTTAACAATTTGTTAATCAATTCCGATCTCATCATATCGATTTTATGGACTTAAATAGTTAAAGATAAAAGTATACTATCACAGAAAGCGAGACGTTTGCGTTCAAAAAGTGAAATGAAAATTAATTTTATGAAAAAACAAAACAAAAAATAAGGCATGTGCTTTAGACCACAGAAGTGATAACATCAACAAGGCGAGATTAATAATATGAAATATACCTCATAAATAATAGCTCATTATAAACATGATAAAATGTTGAACATTTCCCTCGCTTACAGTTTACTGGTCCGATTTTTATTTTCTGTTTTATTTTAATCCATATCTGCAATAAAACTCGTTATTATTTGGTTTTCGACACTATTTTTTCCCCTTTCGCCTCTCCAACACGTCATCGCGTTAAGATACAATCTTGAATAATAGCTCATTAAAAAGGGGATAAAATGATGAACATTTTTTACGCTAGCAATATGCAGGTTTGATTTTTAGTTTTTGAAATATTTTAATCAATATTAAAAAACGCTGCAAATGATTTCACAATGGTTTATTTTCTCCAAACAATTACACATCTAAAGTAACATTACCTTCCGAGTTACAAAGAAAAAAAAACAAAAGGTGATTCCAATTATTTGAAGAACTGTTTTTCTTTAATTATTAGTAATATGCCAAAAAAAAGCATTATTTCAGTAACACATTTAAAATTTAAAAACCAAACCAAGGATATAACATTTGGAGTAGAACACATAAAAAAAAAACCAGAGACCATATCTTTGCTCCTAATTGTCCGATTTTAACGATTTTTTTTTTCTTTTTTTTAGGAAATTTCATAAACTTTATAGGAAATATCAACAAAAAAGTAATAACTTTTCGAGTTATTCGGAATTTAATTTTATCATCCCTCGTAACTTTTTTTCCAGCTTCTTTTCGTTGAAGTATGTTATACTTTATGACTTTAGCGAAGTTTCATTGAAATCTGTACATACGTTTAGGAGCTACAGCCTATAGCAACGCAGGTTTTTGGGCCGCCATTTTGTAAGTTAAAGGCGGAGAGTAATGTCGATGAAGGAGGATCATCCTCGGGTGACCTCTAATTTTATATCAAAATTTGAAAAAAATCGGTCCAGTAGTTTCGGAGAAAAGGCGCGGACGGCGGACGGACAAAAAATGTTTTATTCGTTTTTCAAATTCCACACATCTTGAACCGTAAAACCTCAAATTTTGAGAGGGAGTTATGTTTTTGAATTTTTTGGTCGATCACAATGTTTCATTATTGAAAATAATAAACCAAAACATTTCAATTAGTCGACTCCGTGGAAACCGACTTTACCAGAGCGTCGC
This sequence comes from Nezara viridula, assembly GCA_928085145.1. NCBI lineage: Eukaryota > Metazoa > Arthropoda > Insecta > Hemiptera > Pentatomidae > Nezara > Nezara viridula. Next base: position 47,970,638 of record OV725082.1, on the reverse strand, counting down.
ACATCGGAGATCTCACGGCTCAATCTAATTCACTCTTCAAAAAAAAAAAAAAGTGTAAAACGCATTTTTCACTTAAAAAAAAATATATATATACACACAAAGATGTAAATTACTTTACTTAATTAACAATTATTTTATACTAGAAGGTACTCCTACAGCTTACTAATGTTGATTTAATATTCATGATAATAAAAATTCAATATATTATTATCTTTCACATTCATCTTGTTGATAAAATGGCCTGGATTTAAATTCAACACCCTTAAAAATATAAATGGGTAAACTTTGAGCAATATACTGTAATTTTTTAAGTGATGTCCAAAGAACCTATACGCCCCAGTGTGAGCGGGTTCGAATCTTTCCTGGGCAGGTTTTCTTTTTTTTTTCTTTTTCTTTTTTTTCTATTTATTTATTATTTTATTTTTTTATACGGGATTTTCCCGGGCCGGGGGGTGAGGGCGGGGAATTCAAAATCCCCTCCGGCACCGGGACGCGAACTCGTAATTTTTAAATCTTCTCAAATCTATAATCCGGTTGCCAGGCAAATCGCGGTGCTGTGCACACTCTTTAGCCCATTCAGCCACCCCGCCCTCCATTTTCCTGGGCAGGTTGAAATTTATTTCGTTGAAATGAATATAAACAAGAAAAGGTGTGGGAACTATGTTTAGAACACGTTGGTTATACCTGGAGAATACCCCTCCCTACCTGCATGACAGATGGCCAGATAGGGATTAAAAGAGAGAAAAACACAGGCACATATTCGAAGTATTTAATCAATTTATTAATGTAATAAATAATAATATTGGCAGTGCATGATGCAGAATTACTTATTACTCTAAAGTGAAATATTTCAGTAATAATTATATAGTTTCACAAACACACGTTGTGTGTTAAACACAAGTTTTAGTAGTCAACATGGCTCTGCTATCATTCATGGAAAACAAAAGTGTATTTAAAGATATATTTCCACAGTCTGTATAAAATTCAGCAAGACCATATCTTGCTTATTATTCAAGTTGTCTCAGTACAAGAAATACGTCTCAATATTCAGATTAGGTATTTGTGTTAAAGTAATGTTTCCATTTTTCTATGTTAATATATACTACTAGAAAGCTGTTTATGTTTTATTTAAAGGGACAAAAATTATGGGAACTTTTCGACCTTGAGCTAAGCATGACAACAAACAAACCTTGTGTATTTTTTTATATATTTTGAAACGGCGTAAATTATTTTCGCCTCGAAAATGAACGGTGATTTTCGTATTTCATTTGTTATTTTCTGTTCACACTTAAGTGTATACCTTGAGGTCAGTTTAATAAAAATTAAAATTAAGTTTTGATAGTTATTTAACGTTTCTGTATGTTACTTAACGAGTATCTGTGTCCTCCTCTTCAGTAATCTAAAAACTATATCAATATATATTTGGTTCAATTTAGAAACCAGCCATCATTAACTAAAATACATAACATATACAATTTTTTTAAAAAATAAATATAAATTATTTTACAAATATTGTTAAAAAATATTGGTTGCTTACATTTTATTCTACAAAAAAAATTGGGCGTCACAATGATATGGTTTCAAACTTATTATATCATTGTGACTTGCCCAATTTTTTTTTTTTGGAGAATAAAATGTAAGTATCATATATTTTTTAACAAATGTTTGTAAAAGAATTTGATTTATTAAAAAATTGTTTTATTTGTTATGTGTTTAAGTTAATAATGACTGGTTCCTATATTGAACCTAAAATATATTAGTATATTTTTTAGATTGCTGAAGAGGGGGATACGGAGAAGAGGAAGACAAAGAACTCTGAGAGGATAATGGAATTGTGGAGGAGGAGAAAAGAAACTAAGAAAAACGAAAAGATTACTACGTCAAGAAAAAAAAGAATACATTGCTATTCGTTCGATGACAAAGCCCGTAAAATTTACTAATGAATTTAGCAATAATAGTTGTTAAACATCAAAACTCTAAAAGAACAATACAATCAACGTTAGCGTGATCATAATCCTCCCACACACGTCTTGTTCACCCTAACTCTATCTCCCCGTTTTTTAACCTATGGTCAGCGCAAATTAATAAATATTGAGAGAAAATAAAAATTTGTCATAATCACATTATAAAATTCCTTGGCCATGTTTAATTTCATTCTTGATTATGAAGTATAAGTAAGTTTTTTAATAATTACTTAAATATATTTATATATTTACTTATGTATTTATATATTTATGTATGTATGTATTATGTATTTATATATTTAATTATATATTTATGTATATCTGAATTCTTGTCAACAAAAATAATATCTTTGTTGATTTCAAATGTCGAAAAGAAAGAGGAACCTATACTCACGTGTCTTTATAAAAATAGAAAGTAAATATGTGGTTTGTGTTGGAAAGAAATAGAGCACGTGAAGAAAGTTGAGCTTCCTTGTTGTATATGGGTGGTGTTCTTTCTTCTATGGGAGGCTGAATAAGATTGCTTTCTTCTGCCTAATGGCGAAAAAATGGTTTTCTTTTTCCTTTTGGAACATTTGAATGAAGAAGAAATAACCAGTAGTAATAAAAAAGTTTGTATATTGTTTATATTAATGTATTTCACGGACCAGAAGTTTTATTTCTCATTTACGTACGCCAGTCTACCACGTAAGACTAAATTGCACAATCCAATAAAAATACTGCTAACAAGTCATATTAAGTTTAAAAACTAATATAATTTCTCATTCTTATTGTTCGCTGCCGTCTTCATTTCACAGCCATTATATTCTTAATAACTACATTAATTTTAGTTTTTGAGTTATTGTTGACAAAATTGAAGGAGAACGTTTTTATGAAATAAAGGCGTAGAGAACAAAATACGTTTGCGCACCAGTAAGCTAAATAAAATGGGAGATCAAATTGATACTAATTAATTGTTTTCACTAATCTCTAACCTCCCTTAATGGAGCCTAATGAATCGAGCTATTTTTGATGTCTATAGGCGTATTATAATACATGTACTCATGCGGAAGCGGAAGTAGTGTATGGAATCTGATGAAACTGATATGGAAGATTCTTGACACCAACCCACTCAATCCCTGAAAAATCCATCTTTATCGGATTAAAATTAGTGTGTGATATTCTTTCGAATGGATTTGAGTACATACAAACTTCTTATCTGATGATCTCTCTTACAATGCATTGTAGAAATGTTTGCTCAAGGAGTGCCATCCTTCTTTGTTCGAGGGCTTTTCTCCTGGGTTCTGGCCATCCGATCCCATTTTCTTTAAGGATATTTTTGATGTTATCCTCCCAAGTAATTCTCGGTCTTCTTTAAGGCTTGGGTCGTTTTCCCACTGGTTTCGTTTGCATGATTTTCCTTGTTGAACGGCAGTCATCCATCTTCATTAAATGACCGTACCAACTACGATTTGAACTACAGACAAACATGGGACCGAATTCGTTCCTTGATGTTCAAATAAGTAAAACGCGATTAGTTAATTTCTTCTTGTTGTCCTTGTTTTAATGGCAATTTTAACTTATTTTGCTGAAAGCTATAAGACAAATAATATATATGTTAATTTATTTTGCATTTAATCTTGTTCCTTTCTTCTGTATAAGTAATACTGTGTTAAATTTATCGTTCCATGTTTTTGTACTTCTCATAACTTCATCTCAATAAATAATGTGATCTGTGTAAAAGGGCCTTTATATTTGCGTGCACAATAAATATTTATGATAATTAAAAAAAAATAATGATATTTAAACATTTAATCTTTTAATGTATTATATCCTTTATGTTCCTTTTCGCAGAACTGCATTACCCAAGGACAAATGTGCTTTGCTTACACTCCTTCATGCCAATACACAATATTCCTCCCTTTAAAAAATCCATTTCTAACATCTGTTTGCTGTCATGTGTAAGTTTCTATATAATTTTTCTTTAATTCCTTTCTTATACATCTTTGTTTCCTTGTAAATTTCTTCTATTTTTTAAAAACGTATGTTAATATATAGTTATCTAACTATTCTCGCATTGTTTTTATCTGTTTTTCTAAATTTAATGATTTCTCATGTATCAATATATTACACCTCCTTGTATTCCAGCCTAGTTATAATAATAGACTTTTATTTTTTCCAATTACATATATTGTGATCTCTGAACACTATTATAAATGTCGAAAAGGAAGGCAAAAATAAATATCATCATTTATTTTTGCCTTCCTTTTTGACTGACCACCCCAACTATTCTCTTCATTATCCACGACAGTCAACCAATTACCAATTATTATAAATGTCATTTGAGACAGAAATATTTTTTAATAAATAAGTTTAATATATATATATATATATATATATATATATATATATTTTTTTTTTTTTTTATAATCTAATATATATATATATATATATATATATATATATATATATATATATCATAAACGCCAATTTTGTTTCTTAAATTTCAAGTTCATAAAGCTTAATGCCCCATATTTGGTCACGAATAAAACCATTCATAAAGACCTTAATGTCCCATATACCGCTGATTTAGCCCGAGCCAGATACCTATCCTTTCATGATAAACTCCAGTCCCATCCGGATCCATCTGTTTCCAGCCTTGATTCTTCCTCGATTCCTGATTATCCCCCAAGGCGTCTCAAAAGAAGATTGCCTCGTGATCATCTCACCTAGAATTAAATAGGGAGTGCTACCGCTGGGCAATATCTCTTCAAGTCTGTTCATGTCATTATTTCTAATGTGTGCATTTTTACTAGTTGTATTGTTTAGACAATTGTAAGTTTCATTAAATAAATAACAAAAAATAGTTCATAAAGATGTGAAATAGAATGCTTTTTATTCTTCTCATTAAAAAAAAAAAATCAAAATAATATATTTCAACATAATAATATAATATCGTCAGTTAATTACCAAATTATTTCATTATATAATATTTCATAAAATTTAATCAGTAAGTATTTTAATGAATTTTCTTTCCGTAAAATAAGACCATTATACATCAGCGTTTTGTATCTTAGCAAAACGGTTCAACTTTTTCTCATTTCTTCTTTTGGACTATACATTTTTGGAAAATTAGACGAATTTTATTTCCGTGCTATTTTATTATTAAAATTATTTATTTTGCTAAATTCTTGAAAGAACTTGTCACAAAACATAAAATTTTCTTTCTTATATAGGAATAGCTATATCTTCTGTTTTATGATTTTCGCCTTGAAGTTTTACCACATATTACTTCTACTAATAGCAACATAAATAAATCAAATTTACTTCATTTTAATATAATACCAAGCTGTAAAACAGTATTGTTATTATTACTATTCTCTTTTTCAATTTCATGTAATAATATTTTTATACATATTCCTTTTAAAATTATACGATATAATGCATACCATTTTTTTCTTAAATGTAATTATATTTTATTTTATCTCATTTTATTATTTGCTTATTATGAATAATTTCTGTGTTGTAATCTTAAATTTACTTTGTTTGTTTCAGGTGAGCAGTTCTTAAAGTGTTTCACATGAGTTATTAAGTGATGAATGATTCGTGAGTACTGAATACATTTTTTATGCGTTAGATATAAGAATTTGTTTCAGAATTATTCTGAAAAAGAATTATATTTCTGTTTTATAATTGTCCCTTAGGCCTTTTTGTACGTTAATTTTCTCGAGCTATTGGGTAAACTTTGGTCTATAAACTTAGTCATGTAAAAGGGTTTCATTAGGTTGCTGAACCAAATTAATCCAACACGTAGGAAATTTTTGACCTAACTATAGCAGCACTCCTTGTGTTCAGGAAATATACCATCCCGTCATTTTTCTTATTGATTTACTATCAGCGTGAATCTGCGTTTCGTTATATTCTTTTAATAGTAAAAATGGCGGGGTGGATCCATAATAAATTTTAAAATTGATTGAAGTGATAAGAAATATATTTCTGTACGACATTTAAACTCTTATATTATTCTTGAGTTTTACTATCTCCTCTTTAAACTTGACTTGAAATGAACTTTTGGGTTGAATAGGTGCTAATGGTTATTGATTCTTCAAATTTTTAACACGAATAACAAACAAAACTGAATGGAACAGTACTATAAGTAAAGTTGGAAAATAAAGTTTCTTTCCTGATATACCTTGCTGAAAACTATGTGAACTGTAATCTCAACTTTATAAGAGAAACTTAATCGTGTATAAGGGTCTATAAAGTATGTGGTGATCTTCCCTGGTTGAAAACCGAAGTACTCAGCTATAATATCTGGGACAAATCATTGATCGAGAAATATTACCATGTAAAACGGTCTTAAGACTTATATTTTTTTCGTTAAAGTAGCCGTAACAACAATGTACGAAGGTACACATTACCTTTGATTCTTTCATTAGTTACTTTTTTTTTTTTTTAAATACCTTAAACCCGCGACCTAAGTGGGGGGATTGTATGTCTTCCTGGGTCTCCGCTAGTTCACTAAGACCGGTTCTGTTCTTGTACAAGGGAGTGCCGTCCTTTATCTGGCTTCTTTAATCTCTTGTGATGTCGAGACACCGGTGTGGCTGTTGATCAATGGTCCTTCATCAGTCATCTACATCGTGCAAGAGGACCTCTTCTTGAAATGTCACGTTGGAGAAGAACAATCGTCCGCGTACTTAAATATTCGGCCTACTTCCCTGTGGTGCGTTTTTCCTTTGACTTTGACTTGTTACTTTGATACAATGCTATTATTCACTCCTTATGATTTAAAAAGTTAGCATTGATTTAGAATAGAAATTAGGCCATTGATTTGAATTTTTTTTTTTAAAGTCAGAAATATAAAAATGAGAGCGCAAAAGAAACACTCTTATAATATTATCTATGATATATATTGTAATTTGTTTAATGAATCATTACATATAATATATATAATTATTAGGCTTCATTTAATATTTATGAATTCGGACGAACAAAATAGTTTTTTTGAACATTCTTTTGAAAAAAACATTCTGGAGTTGAAATCACTCCAGATACTCTGTATTGTCAGTCATATACATAAGTTTTACATAAGTTGTACGTAAATAAGGTATTCACAACTATAAGTTACGATAGATTAAATTCATAACGTGATATGAAGTCTAATATATAAAACTATATTAATTATAAAGTATTATAGTCATGCATAACCGTTAATGAATTTAAGTAATTGATCGCACTAAAATAATGAGAAACTTGAAGTAACAAAGCAAAATCATAATTTATGATTATTCACGGTAGATTAAAATTAATAATATATAAGGGATGAAGATCATATACCAGGGATATGGAATTCAAAATTAAAATAAGAAATTAAAAAAAAAATGATAAATATGCTGGGGAATCAATTGTTTATAAATGATAGCCAAAATAAATATAAGAAAATATATGTAACTATAGAAGAATACATAACTAAAATTTGAGTGAAGTTCAATATTTTATAAGTTAAATCAATTGAAGAAGTTTAAAGATCATAATAGTCATTGCCTCACATATAGCTGAAGAATGAAAGTTTTTTTTTTTGTTATTTAAACCAAGAATATTTAATTCTTTTTTAGATATGGTTGTTATATTTTTATTGTTATTTCAACTAAAAATATTTTTTGTGAAAAATGCAGAGAAATAGTTGTATTACGTAATTAATTTCGATTTATATTTAAAAGTTTCCAGGATTTTCAGCTTCGTATAATTTTGCAATACTGCAAAGAAAAAAAATATATTTCCCTAATAAAATTTATTTTAAATAAACTTGGTTACTTATAGTGAATTGAAATATATCCCCTCTCCTCCACTCCCCCCCCCCCCAACTACTGTTTATTTTTTTTTATTGGGCGAAATTATTTTGAAATAACATGATATCGGTTTTTAGATAAGGTGTATAGAATTCTTGTTACATTTTCCTTTCTTAGAATGTTAACTGCGCTAAAGGCATTAAGCTCTTCAAGTAGACGACAAAAAAACAAAATAAGATATAACTTTCTGCTCTATATTTCCTCTGTCATGACCATCACGAGTTGTCGAGATATTAACTGTAAATCCATAGTGAGGTTATACATCCTCAAGGGTTAATACAATTCATGACGCCTTGGGAATCATTTTAATAATTTATTATTATTAAATGTTTAAATAATCACAACTGAGAAGGAAAGAAACAGCGAAGCGTCATCAACGATTTTCTATTACGGTAAAATGACTAATATAATCACTTTAATAGAGTAATCTGTGTCTTAGGTCACTGGCTTGCTAGACAAAAGAAATTATTTATTCTGCGGGGTTCTGGGTTATCATTTGATTGTTTTATACTATGCCAAAAATGTCTTATTAATTATTATTCGAAATTTAAATATATATATATATATATATATATATATATATATATATATATATATATATATATATTACTTGTTCTTATCAATATATGTATATATATATATATATATATATATATATATATATATATATATATATATATATATATATTACTTGTTCTTATCAATATATGTATATATATATATATATATATACATATATATATATATATATATATATATATATATATATATATATATTACTTGTTCTTATCAATATATGTATATATACATATATATATATATATATATATATATATATATATATATATATATATATTACTTATTCTTCATCCGCGAGATGTTTTATTTTTCTTCGTTGACTATGAATCTTTAATTAATAAAATATTCCAGCATTTGTGAACGAAAACCCAAAATGATTAGAGATGAGTGAGAATTATATTAAATAAATATAATAAAATCATGTAGTTATTATTAATCTTCTTGATTCAATACAATTTGACTTAATAGATTATTCACTTTAAAAGACTAATCACTTTATCATTGACTGTAATTGAGTATGTTACTACTGTATGGTCCCAATAATATTATAGGTTCATATCCTATAAAAGCCTAGAGGTCTACAAACTACTCCCCACATGCCCTCAGGCAGTGGAAGGACTTTATTATATGTATATATTACTATTGTTATACTTCTATATGTAATTTATTAAATAAACGTTTTGGGGATCAGAAAAAAATAAAAATAAATAAAAAAATAAAAACTACGCCCCGCGAAATTTTCTTGTATTACATGATAAAAAATGTATAAGTAACTATAAAAAAAAAATAATAATAATAATTGTACCACTCAATACTATTCAGGGAAAGTAATGTTTCTTAGTCAACGGTTGTACAAGGAGGTGATTTAACTGAGATCACGCTCACGTTTTCTCCCTTAATTAATATTTAATTGAGGGTACCCACTTGATAGAGGCTGGGTTTGCCTCAGAAAGGTAAGGTCTCCTGAACCTCAAGGTGGCCCCACGGCAGATAGAATAGAATAAATAATTTTTCTATCATGAGCCGGGGGATTCGAACCTTAGACCTTGAGCATTGGAAGATCAGTGCCCTGCCACTAAGCTACCCCACTCCCCAAAAGCTATTAAAAAATAAGAAATTTTGGCAATTACTCATACAAGAGGTTACTACAACAGTGATTCCATGTTTTTTTTTCTCTTAGAAAGCTTATTTTACAACTATAGTGTCATTTTTAGAACACGATTTTTTTTTTTATCACAAGTCATCCATGGCCCTTGGGACTTAAGTGGAGGTCTCAATGTAGCCCACTGTCCAAAAATTTTAGAGACCTGGATTAACCTATTTAATTAAAAATAAAAAAATTGAAAAGGTTTTATTTACAAGTCAATAGGATGAAGTTAATAGGAAGTTAATGAACAAAAAAAATTTACGCAACTCTCATTTTTGAATTGAAGGTATACAATTCTGAAAAATATTTCTGCTTCTAGCAAAGATTTAAACATAAAGAATTTTATACCCTTAAAAAATTTTCCACCAATGATGCCTCCTAAAGTTTTTAAGCTCAAACTTGACAAGAAGGAATAAAGATATTTTTAAACAGTTTAAACATTAAAAAATAAAAATTTTATTTTTTATAATTAATATAACTATAAATAATTACGCATTGCTTTATTATTTCCTATCGGATACAAAAATACTTCATATAAAAATATCTGACACGACCACTCACACAACTTTACTAAATACATTGAGTGCGAAGTAATATATAGAAAATTGTTTACTATAACTATGGTAATAGTGGTCCGATTAAGTATTATTTAAAAATGTATGTATTTATTATTTTTTTAATTGAAAATAAGTTGGTTGGTGTGTTCAGTGAAAAAAAAAATTATATTTATTTGGTGATATTTGCCGACGTTTCGGTCCAAAGTTCAGGCCTTGCCTTCATCAGGAAACTCACGAAAGGTTCCCGTAAGACCAATGTAGTTAATCTTATTTAATTAATTAAATTAATACTTTCGTGAGTCCAGCCCTGATGAATGTCTGAACTTTGAGCCGAAACATCGGCCAATATCATTTATTTATTTTGTTTTTTACTGAACATCCCATCCAACTTCTCTTCAATTATTCACTATAGTCTACCATGAATCCACTAATGTTATATTTTAAGCTTTATAGACAATTTAATTACATTTCATGTAATTAATCATAAGAAGTATCCTTTTTACTATACATTACTTTTATCTCCTCAACAGTTTCCATTTAGTTTTAATTTTTTTTTTTTTTTTTACGAATGCTTGATATGAATATTTTCAGCTTTCTAAGGATTTTAATAAGAAATACAAAATTGTTAGTTAAATAGATACATTTTAAATTAATGTATAAATATTATTTTAAAAAACAAAACAAAAAGTATTTCATTATTATTAATCGTATAGCAAGTTTGTAAACAAGTTATTTTGCACTCTTCTTCAGCGTACCACCGCTACGCTCGAATCGGTAATTTATGCGTCCTTGGGGATGAATCACGCACAAAGACATCCTTGTATTTCTTTATGATCCTTGCCGTTATTCATGATTATCCACATTTGAAATTTAGAGAGGAGTGAAATATCTGGCCTGCTGAATACATTATCTATTTTCTTTATTTATCCAAACTTGTAAAAAAAAATAAGATGTTCAGTAGGTACTAGTGTATACCACATGCGAGACCAAGACTCGTTTTGGTCTTGCGCAAGAGTCTCGTAGTTACCTATCAGCTTATTACTATAGAGATGTTACTATAATTTTTCAGACAGGGGAAAGATAACTAAGCCCGAATGAAAAATTGGAAGAACTAAATGCAAAAGTATATTTTTTATACCAATTCTTTACATATACCAACAAAAATTGTCAAGTATTAGTGACTATTGTATTTTGTATTAATTAATCATTAATAGAAAGTAATTTCGTTCTGGGACAAAAAATATGCGGGGATTGGAATAACAAAATTAAAAGATCTGGCCTGAATAAAAATAAATCAATAAATAAAAACAAATTTTATTCACAAAAACGATTTTTTTTTTTGGCTAATCCTGGTCTCGCAACAGTTAAGCGACCTTGGTCTTGGTCTCGTAAAGTGCAAGACCATGACCGATTTTGGTTAACACTACCAGGCAAGTCGCGAAATAAATTGTTTTTGTTGTTTAGATCAATGAAGGAGAATATTACCTTAATTTATATAAATAAACTATGTCGGATTACGAAACTTCTGAAACAAGGAGGTGTCATTCCCTTGATTAATTACAAAATAAGTCAACTATAATTAATACAAATTATTTTTAGGACTGTATAATTATTTTTTTTTGGTCGAATTTCATATTTTACTTCACATATCTGTGCCCCGAATTTAATGGACACCATGTCCATTTTTTTTATTAAATAATTTAGTAACCAAAAACAAATTGTAATAGCTCAAAGTTATGGAAAATTGGCTTCCCTGAACAAATACAAAAATGGATATTGTGTTCTTTGCCTCCGGGATACAGATATTTGCTTTAAAATAAAATGGAAAATTTACTTTTTTTATTCTTTTTATTTAATTTCCTTTGTATATGAGTTTGGAAGATAATTCAGTAGATCTTAGAGACTTCCACCTCTTCAGTTTTTAATATTTATTTGCCTACTCCTCGATATATTTACTATTAAAGCGCACAGAGAAATTATGTAAAAGGATGTACTAGATTGGTCGTCATTGAAAGGCAAAATTATTGCTACTGTTGCCATGCGCCGAAGTGGCATCCGTTATGTAAGATAAATATGACAACCTCGTTGTCTTTGTCTTGCCTTTCTGTTACATATCTGTCGAGGAAGATGTGTTGACGACCCCGTTGTTGTGGAAAGCTCACATTAGATAACGTGTTTGTGTGCATTGTTTTTTTGTTTTTTTAAATGGTACATAAATATTAAATGACGATATGTAGATTCCTTGTCAGGAAGCAACAGATTCATAAAACTATATCGTGGTTAATACGCAGTAAGTTTATTTTTAATACAACTATTTAATTTTGTATTAAAAAAAAATTATAAAAAACTTCATCTAAAATTATAACAAGCTATTAATAATAATTTAAATGATTAATTATTAAAAAACGGTGCTCGTTGGAAAAAAAAAGTATATTCATATATAATGAAGTGCGTAGTAGAGGAAAATATATTTTGATAATATTGACTCCCAAGTCAATTAAGATCCTCCTCACTCAGTAAACTCAATTAGCTCAAATTTGTTACTAAGCCCACGAATTGACAAATAAATCTATGCAGGATGCAAATGAATTAACATTCCGCTGAATCCGATCTATGGATATATTGAAGCCATTATTGGTTGAATAGAAATTTCTGGGAAAAAGCTGAGGATGTCGAAGATGGGGACTGGAACTAGAAATTAATTTTACTAAGGAGAGTAGAAGAATTTATATTTCATTAATTTAAATGAATATTAAAAATGATTATTATATCAATAGAATTATCCATATTGTGCCTTCGATATATCCTATTCGTAACATTTAAATATGTAATTATTGATCTTTCAGTGTTTACTTAAGAGGGAATTAAATTAAAAACTTAATTTCAGTTGGCTAACTGTCATTGCTGAAATTTAATAAAAGTGGACATTTTTTTATTTATTTTTTTTATTATTTCCAAATCTCCATCCTCATCTGCCATGAAACCATGAAAGTGATAATAAGGATATTTATTGCTATGTTAGAAAATGGAATTTTAGGCATGAGGAAGAATAGTGCCCAGCAACACTAATTTCCTGGTCTTTGTTTGCTTCCTTAAATCAAGAAAGGATTATCTTACATCCAGCTCCTTTTTTAGTCACCTCCTGATGAGCAGCAGTCGTTGTTAATTCTGTTGTTATGTGCGATTAGTTTAATAAGAAGTCGGGAGTTTGTATGTGTTGGTCAATAGCTTGTTGATGAGTTGGTTGCCCTAGCTGTTATTAATCTTAAAATTTTGGATTGAAAATACAGTAGTTTTTGTGAGTGTTCTTTGCTGAACCTGTAAAATTAATTTTTTCTCCATACATTTGTAATTTTTATTTATTTGTACAAAAAAAAAAAAAAAAAATCAAATTGGGTGGTGTTTTCTAGAATATATCTACATGGTCGTCCTGTAACGTTTAACCATAAAAAAATAAATAAAAAAATACGTCGCAATTTGTTTTATATCTAAGGGTACTTAATATTATTAGAGGTTTATTCATTATAATGTAGTAGTGACTATTAAAAAAATTGTAATATTTTTTCTCTTCCATAAATTTCTTTTATTAATTTATTTATAGGACTTACTGCCGGACTTAAACCTGGGCTTCTTGAGTGTTCACAATGCCTTATTCAGTTAGCTATTAGCTGTTAAACAAATAGTAGCTCTATATTAAAAAAACATCTGGTGCAGTGCGCGCATCACACAACTTTCACTTACCACCTTCTGAGCAGAAATGAGTATTTTAAGACAAAGCGAAGTGAATGTAAAAATTGTAAACTCCATATTTATTTATATTTCATTGTGGTTATTTTTATTTGTATAAGTACCCTCATATATGCAAATTTTAATATTTATATCGTTGTAATCTATACAATTAAATATTAAATAATATCAACAATAGCATTTATGAAAACCACATATTTATATTTATATAATATTGTCGAAGTCCATATTATATTAATCTCATGAAACGTATGGAAGCGTGTTCTAATCTTTCGAGCGAGCTTGGGTGGACTCGTAAACCTTTGGTTCCTCAATTACAACTATTCTCCGTTACGATCTTTTATTTCTCCTTAATTTATTTATCAAATTCTTACATATTTTATATTTAACCATTTTTCATACTAGAAATTAATGTGAAATGGTTAATTGTTTCAAATAAAAAAAATTAAAGGTACTTTAGAGGAAGCTAACATTGAAAATTAGCCATTTAAGCCCTGTTAGAGAACATCAATCAGAATAATAAACACATTTTATTTAAAACTGCTTAATTTTACACTGATTTGATGAATATAATTAAAATCGGTAGAGCGGTTTTTGAGATAAAGTTAAAAATGTGTTTAGTGCATTATATAAAGGGCCACTTGCGGTTAGCCGATTTTGACGAAAAAGTTGCTGTAACATCCCTAGCATATAAAAACCTTAAATATGCAATTTCACTTCCATACAATTTTTCGTTTTTGAGGTAGACTGTTAACACAAACACACAGACCATTTTGTGGGACTTGGTTATTTGGACTCAGAAGACCTCAAAACGTGTATTTCCGTTGAATACTCAGATTCAAAAAATTTCATGATGGCAATACTTACCCTTACTATATATCACATATATAGGTAAGTGAAAGTAAAAATCAGATTATTAAAATACAAAAATTCATATTTAGACGCCATTTACGGAACCTTTTTATTTCACTCCATGTTTTTCTTGTGACGAAGGTTTATAAAGTGTCTGGAAATTTAATAAAGGTTTGAAAAATATCATAGTAGCTAATAGATAATTAATAGCCATGTATAATGATGATGGGATTTTAATGATTCATTAATATTGTAATAACAATGGACCATAATAAAGATATAAAAACTAAATTTTAATTATTCTAAACAACTTTTGGCTTTTCTGAACCCAACTGGTTACTTTTTCTATTTTCCGATTCAATAGTTTCAACTTTTGTTTAGAATTATTTATCTTATAATATTTTGAGGCTACCATTTTTTTTAATGGTTGCAATATGAATCCTAATTTCACTAATCCAATTATGGAAATATATTTATATTTTTATTTTTGTTGAACAGCAAATTTTAATTTGGTTCAATAACCAACATATTTACTTTACTGCCTACATTATTCAGACGCTTGTTATGCACGCCTTTCGTGCCGTCGTTGCAGAAATACTTCGTCGCTGCAGTTATATTTCACTATTACGTATAAGACTTTAAAGCAGCAACTAGACCAGAACTAATTTCACGACATTGACTTAATGACTTAGCTACCTTAAGTACTTGGCGAAAAAAAAAGATAACGGTTTGCGAAAGTAGCAGGAGAATACTTTATACAAACGACAACAAAAAACTGTTAATATCATTTCTTAAGTATCATTTTATGAACAGTAATTTTGTTAGTTTGTAATGCCGAATTACATCTGACATCCTTCCACAGGGTATTGGAAGCTGTACCAAGCTATATTTCTGGCTAACTCTCTAACAAGCTGAAATTATATAATTCGGTATTGCTGATAAATCTTCCCGTTTGCTCCTAAACCACAATAAACGTGATTATTATTGGTCAAGGCTGCACGAATTACCTATTTTTTTTTTTTTTTTTTTCATAAGTCCTAAGGGAGATACTTTTTTTTCTGACGCATGTAAGTAAGATTTGATAACAGTATTTATTATCCCCACAATTTTTCTTTATTTTATTATGACGTTTCGGGATCCACTTTCTTATCCCGTCTTCAGACTAGAAATTAGAATGTTTATGTTATTTATATTTTTACTTTCACTTACGTATATATGTAATATGTGTCTGTCTGTTTGTATGTTAGCAGTCTAGCTCAAAAACGAAAAGTCCTACGAAACTGATATTACGTATTTAAGACAGGTATATGCCTTAGATGTGACGACAACGTTTTCCTTAAAATCGGCTAACCGGAAGTGCCACTTTATGTCAACGCTGAGACACATTTTTATAGTATCAATACAATATTTTTTATATAACTTTTAACAACAATAACAGAAATTGCCAATCTAACCACTTTCTCATCCTAATATCATCTCATTTTTTTATATAAGATTTGTCATAATTATTTTTTTATTTTTATATTTTCATAATTCATTCCTAAAATGTAATAATTTTTATTTGTTATATTATTACTATTTTTATGTATGCAGCAAGTTTCTATGTCAGTTTTTTTTTTTTTTTTTTTTTGGCTGGGGTCGAGGGTAAGAGAAAACCTCCTACGAGGTCCTAGATTTCGAAAAGTGCATCTAATAAGTGAAAAAAAAAATAGTAAAATGTAGAGTGAAATATCCAATATATACATTTTTTTTCAATTATTGCTTGGGTTTACTCTGACGGCGGGCCAACCTCCGTTTCACAAATTATACAACTGTTCATTTAATTTTACTATTCGTTGCTCAAATTGTATAACTTTAATTTACATGAATTCCTTAGTTCAGACTGTATTATTTTTTATCAACATAAAACAAAATTTTTTATCAACAGAAAACGTTTTTTTTATTAACATAAAAAAAAAAACATTTCCCTTACAAATTTTTATTATCTTTATTTCGTATTAAGAGAGTAAAAGGTAACAGCAGCTCAACACATATTTAAATAAATGAATAGCTGTATAATTTGTAAAATAATTGCCGAGTTTCTGTTATTCTCCTACTATCCTATTACTAAAATAATATAAAATATGAAATTCGCTACAAACTTTTTAATATGATAGAGAGATCTCATCTTTAAGTATTAAAAAATAAATAAACCATTGAGTAAAAAAAATAATATCTTCAGATTACCATTCGTCTTTTAGGGGCTTATGACTTGAATCTTGAATAAAAAATAGAAACATTTAACAAAGAATCAGGTTTTCCTTTAATGTATTTCTTTAAATTATTTTTTTCTAATTAATAGTTATCAATAAAAATATTATTTATCTATCTACACCACACGTGCAATGTCTATTGAGTATTTCTTCTTGCGTTTATCTGCTGATAATAGTTTAAAATTAAACAAGGATAAATAAAATTAATGTGGAATAAAAACTTAACGGATATGAGTGGAACACTTTACACACATATTATACAAACACTTTACTAAATATTAATACAATCAAACGTTACTGATCAATTAATAGTACACGTATTATCTCTTTACAGAACTAAAAAAAAGTTTGCCATAACATTGTAATGGAAATAAATAAATAAAAAATAATACTAATTGCAGAAAAATAAATATCGAAATATGAGACTAATGAAAAAAAAAATTTACTGGCTTAACTTTTTATTTAGTTTTCGTAATTTTTTGTTTATAGTTAAAAATATTCAGGGGCGCTCTTTTAAAAATGATAGATTTATTTTATTGTTTATCCTAGGATACAACGTATAACCGTTGTTTGAATAATGTAAATATGTGAAATGAACAAAAAAAAGTACCTTACTTAGTTTCCTGGAAAGTGTTTTCAATAAGTATTGTATATCTTATTTATTGACGAGGTAATGAAACTTAGTATTCTTGTAATTTTCGCATAAATATTTTTTTGCTATCGGTATCGTTAATTTCTACTCGTGTTTTACGTTCCAGACAAATTTGAGTGAACAAAAAGAAATTCAAAAGGAACAAATCCGGTTTCGTGCATGGTTTTAATAAGTCCATGAGGTGTATACTATCTAGTACCGTTAATTAAATTGTTATGCTTTTTATTTAATTAATATTTTTTTAAATAATTAAATTTTTATGCCTTTTATTTAATTAATAATAAAAAATAATTAAATTTTTATGCCTTTTATTTAAATATTATTTAAAAAAATAATTAAATTTGTATGCTTTAAGTTTCAGATATTTTGTTACTTGGTGGTTTTATTTAATTATCCATCAATCAAATTCTATCAATCACTTCCTCATACATATGGCTGTAACTCAAAACCCGCATGTTCGATTAGGCACAAAGTTGGAACAATCTTTTGGATTGGTAAAAATATACTTGAGTAGTCATCAATTTTATCAAATTTGATACAGTACATTCAACAAATATTTTCCTAACGGATGGTCAATCATGTTTTCATTGAAACGCCTATATTTCAAAAACGGCTTATTCGATTTGATCCGTTGTATATCGGTATATATATCTGCATGATTTATTATTAGACAATACAAAATATTGTTGTTATTCTTTAGATGCAGAAAATTCTTTGTTATCTATTGTGACCTACAACTTTTGATAAGATTGACTATCAGCTGATGTTCATTATCAGAAAGTGAATGCAATTATTGTTATTATTCTTTTTTATTGTTATTACTGAAAGGGTTTCGTAAAATGGTTAAGTTATTATCGGTTAAATATGGCGTCATTTTAAAACCATCGCTTTATATAAACTTTCTGTTATATCGGTTTTCCTTCGTATTTCTGTTATTAGTCCATACTTTCTTCTTTGTAGGTATAGATTGTAATTTTAAAAAAGTTTCTCTCAGCATTTTAGGTTGTCATTAGGACTAATTGAACTCAGAAAAATGTACCAAGCGATTTCTCGATGATTTTTGTCATCAATGTAATTAATCCGTTCAGAAAATCACTTGAGTATCTCGTGTGTTTGTTATAAAAAAAAATAATTTAATAATATTTCACACTGAAATCAGAACATTGTGTGCTTAGTTTAACCATATTTTTCAAATTTTATAAGAGTTTGTGCATTTGATATACTTATTTTTTTTATTTATTTATTTATTTATTTTTTTATTTGAATTTGTAAATATGGCGTGAATGTGCTCTCAGAACTCTATTATAAATGTCCTTTATTGAGACAGATTGTAATATTTATCAATAAACAAAAAAAAATTTTTTTTTTTAAATTATAGTTAGTTTCGAAATTCACAAAAAAACGTATTTATAACTTTAGCTTTATCAAAAATATACTTGGTGACTTTCAACAATAAATGGGTGATATGCTATAGTTAGGTACCATTTTTATTTATTTACCTTTATGCTGCGCATGAGGATACTAGAGTGGGAAATCCCATTTTTATCCGACAACAATTATTTATAATCTTAACGTAACTTCTAAGAATATGTCGTACTACCATAATAGCCGTATCATGTGTTATTTTCCACTTTCGAAACGCAATAGTTTCTGCATTTCATAAATTAAAAACTATTACGTATTTTGGAACATTGAATATTAAATTATTTATCCACTTATTATTTTACCAGGATGGGTTTTTTTTTTAGACAAAATGTATTTATTTATTTTTTTGTTGACGTTGCTCTGTGATTCCAGATAACAAGACACATTGTAACTACGAAAATTGGGCAACTTGCTGCTAAGAAATTTATTTTTATTTCGTAAAGATTTATAATTTTTCTGACAAAACGTTGCTCTTGGATTAAAATGACTGAGAGATGGATGATGAAAAAGTCATTGTTCATGTATAATATTCAACATTGTCCAGATGGAATTGTCCTTGAAAATGGGAGCTGAAAACTTAGACAAAAAGGAAAAAAATATATTAACGGAAGAGATACCTTTCTTTAAAAAAATCCAGGATAAATTATTTGTACATTATTTCTTGAGAGGGAATATCTAGATAATAAAGCCCGAAACCAGTCAGCTCAGTAAGTAGGACAATGCCCCCCCCCTTTTTTTTTTTTTTTTTTCTGTGGCGCTCATCTCTGACGAGATCTGGTCCTTTCTAACGAATCTTTCCTGTTGATTCGATGTCTGATGTCTATATCATTAACAAAAGAAAGAAATGCATCAACTGCCATGTAATGTTATTTTTAGGCTCTTATTACGTTATGTTACATTTCTGCAATGTTACGGTTCACTATACAACCATACGATTTACTGTATGTAATGTTTGAGTGTAACCTCATTGGGGAAAGATCTTGCCATACATAGGCGTCCCTCCAAACATATGTGTATAATATAGTTGTATATAAATATTTTTTTTTTTTTTACAAATTAATAAAGTATTTACAAATACTGCCATGCCTGGAATTAAAATGAGAATACAAACAGATTCGCTATTGAAATTGGTTGTTAAATAGCGACTGTGCTAGATCTTCCTTTGGCTCTTACGAAAGACGCTGTCCTTGGAAGCCTTGTGTTCTGATCACTTGATCAAAGTGACGATAAAATGTTCAATCGTTAGTCGTTAACTGACACTTCCAGACGGTTCCCGTCAAATCTATGAACCAAAGGATAAAAATAATAAAAGATTAATAATAAAATGCAAGATATGTACATCCGATCGTCTTATTTATTAAAAATTTAAAAAATCTTGTAGAACTATTAACTATAAGTAGCCAAAATTGCCATTTAATATTCTCTGACCCAAATATTTCTTATATTTAGTAGCATTGTTATTTTGGTTTATTATTTTCAATAATCGACCATTGTGATCGACCGAAAAATTCAAAAACTTAACCCCCTCTCAAAATTTGAGGTTTCACGTTTCAGGACGCGTAGAATTCGAAAAACGAATACAATTTTTTTTGTCCGTACGCCGTCCGCCGTCCGCGCATTTTCTCCGAAACTACTGGACCTATTTTTTTCAAATTTTGATATAAAATCAGAGGTCACCCGAGGATGATCCTCCTTCATCGACATTACTCTCCGCCTTTAACTTTCAAAATGGCGGCCGAAAAACCTTCGTTGCTATAGACTGTAGCTCCTAAACGAATGTATAGATTTCAATGAAACTTCGCTAAAGTCATTTTCTCGACGCCCTGTAAATTTATCTATATAACATACTTCAACGAAAAGAAGCTGGAAACAAAGTGACGAGGGACGGTAAAATTAAATTTCGAATAACTCGAAAAGTTCCTACTTTTTTGTTGATATTGTATATAGTTTTTTAAAAGTTTGCGAAATTTCCTAAAATAAAAAATAAAATCGGACAATTAGGAGCAAAGATATGGTCTCCGGTTTTTTTTATATATTCTACTCCAAATGTTATATCCTTGGTTTGTAAATTTTGAATGTGTTACTGAACTAATGCTATTTTTTTTTAGCATATTACTAATAATTAAAGAAAAACAGTTTAGTCCAATAATTGGAATCATCTTTCGTTTTTTTTTTCTTTGTAACTCGGAAGGTAATGTTACTTTAGATATATAATTGTTTGGAATTAATAAACCATTGTGAAATAATTAGCAACGTTTTTTTTTATATTTACAATTATCTCGTACTTTGCTTTCTCCTTGAGAAAAATAAAATCCTTCGTAGGTGGTATCTTTTAGCCTTCGTTTTCCTCTCTTCTACCGCGTTCTTCCGTTTCCTCCTGTTCCTGTCGGAAACAGTTCCAAAGATGTCCTGTTCTTCCTTCTTCTCGTGCTGGGAGCAGGAGGAAGTGACCCTACCTGTCACTTTTACAGTCCATTAAGAGATTGAACTGGTTTAAGCGCAAAACATTATTTTGCAATTGAAAGTTAAACTTCCTGCAGCATTAGTTTAAAAAACTGATAAATGTTTTATTCATTTAAATACTTTTATTTCTCTAATAAAGGTTTAGATTATCTTAAAAAACAAAAAAACAATTTAGGCTTAGTTTTATGTTAAGTTTTTTTGTACTTATTTGACCAAAAGAATATATCGTCGGCTTATTGCAAGAAGTCACAAAGTGTGTTTTTGGTGAACAAAGATACACAGTTGGTACACCAAAATGACACCGATGCTTTTATATATCAAATATAGTTGTGGTAAGTGAACAATATTTTGATGTCATCGACAGAAAAATGATCAAAAACGTAATGATTTTCTGCAATAAACTGTATTTTATTCAAAGTTTGTCGCTTTATCTGCCCGGCTGTATCATACCACACAATATATCTATGGTCTCTGGGTATAACTAGTTAAGTCGAATAATGGTCCTCACGGGTTTTGTAAATTCTATAAATCATCTTCCAAGCTTTGTGAACAACGTAAAGAAATATGTAAATTCACAGTTCTCGTCTAAACCTCTGAAAGTTTTACTTTATTGGGGTTCTGGCAATGGCCAGATTCTCCATTCAAGTCATGAGTGTCTGTGGTTGTAGCGCCCTTTCTCAATCTCCGCTGGCTTTCAATACCAGTGAAGTGGTTGAGGAACAAGCGCAGGGATTTCCTGAAGCCTCGCTTTCCCTCCACATGTGGGGGGACAAGTATGGTTCGGAATTCCCATGGCCGACTGTAAATAGTGTAAATAGGTGTGCCTGCGTCTAAGATGTTTATTTTCATTACTTTTTTTTCAGAGATAATTTTAATTCTATTTTATTCATTTATTTTTATTCTATTATCACTATTATTTATATTTCCTTCCTTCACTATGATATTTTATTTTGTTCTTATTTAGCTTTATATTACTTTGAAATTACCTTATATATTTTTTTGAATTTGTAAATATGGTGTGAATGTGCTCTCAGAACTCTATTATAAATGTCCTTTTTGAGACAGATTGTAATATTTATCAATAAACAAATAATCCAGAAAAAAAGTTTTAAGTACTGTGAGTTACCAACTTCTTCACGTTGTTAAGAACGCTTGAAAGATGATCTCAATTTAAAGAACTCTCATGATCACCATTTTTCCACTTAGTTATGGCCTGAGACCACAGATATAAATTTAATATTAAGCTTTCCATAAATAATAATGTTTTAATTTCTATGAATAAATCATGTTTACAATTTTCTATTTAATAAATTGTCTTAAGAATTGTTTATAACAATTTTCTTTCTAGTAATTCACGTTCCAAGTTTTACTGTTGCACTTGGCATAATTACTTTGCCAATAGATCCAATGTTGAAAATCGTTTTGCAGCACTTGTAGTCCGTTTATGA
This sequence comes from Nezara viridula, assembly GCA_928085145.1. NCBI lineage: Eukaryota > Metazoa > Arthropoda > Insecta > Hemiptera > Pentatomidae > Nezara > Nezara viridula. The sequence goes on along the minus strand of OV725082.1, from coordinate 47,947,721 downwards.
AATTGATGTCGGATGCGGTAACTCTTGGTTAAGTAGGACAAAGAAACCGAAGACACGAGCTTCTGCCTTTCGAAGGCCAATATCCAATAATCGTGACCTGTAATGTTCAACCATTTAAGGTTTTGCAGTTTTTTAACCAGTGGTTATGCCATATAGGTATCACATGTACATTTTGCCATAAATATTTTATTTATCAGGTTATACTTGATAACTTATGAGATGCTTACGGCTTAAAAGTGCATTTTTTACTTAAGAAGATCCATTGTCTTATGATTTAGTAATCGCGTCGCGCATAGGGTTTAAATGACTGTGATTACCTCTTTAAATTCTCATTTTTCTATCGACTATTATTGATTCAGTATATGTCCTGTTCCTCACCTTGAGACTTCAAAGGGATCATGAATCTAGCTCAATCTCAGCTATACTATGCAGGTTCTAATCTAGGAAGAGTGGCATAAATAACAACCCCGCGGAGGGACGCCCATATCTAAGGACGCAAAAAAAAAAAAAATTAAATCTATTTTTTTTTTTAATTTGTGAAGGTAGAGGTCCTCATTTCAACTGAGGTGTACTATGAGTAATACAGTGCTGAATGCTCTTCGAATCCTTAACGTCAGTCCCTAGCTCATGGCGTAACGTAGGAAGAATGCACTGAAAGCATTTTTCATCAATGGAGGAATAGAAATAGACAGCTTCTAGGAATGGGGATAGTGATTCGAGAAAATGATTTTATTTTTCAAGGCAAACGAGTCGAGGAAATTTACTTTGGAATGAACTTAGAAATCAGGACGTTATAGGAGATCTTGATGAGATCACGGTATGAAAGTAAGGTTACAGGATTCCGAGAGGATACTGATTGCTTACTACTAATAATTACGCTTATAACAATGAAGTAAAGAATGCTTAAAAGACATTTGTTTTCCATTTAATTAAACTTCCTGCTCTATTGTAATAGATGATAATTTTGTTATGATAAATCATGGTTAGACATCTATGTTTTATTCTATTATTGATCTGCCATATGTAGATAGATATGTATGATTGGAAAGGGACGGTAGCCGGAATCACTAGGGGATCCAGGATTTAATTTGGGGAGGGGGGCTTCAGCCCGTAAGCTTTTTTTTCATATATACAGAAAATCAAAAAGATACCTGTATGAAATAGTGTTTAAGTAATTCTTGAAGTAATATTAAATGTAATTAAACGAGCGATAATACTTTAAGACATAATTTTTTAATATTTTTTACCATAAAGCATGGTTACATTGTACTAATTCAATAGGTTACATTCAATTAAGAATTCTTCTATACCCATTGCACAATTTACACTGAACCAGAATGAACTAATTTGAGAGGTTGTGCAATGAAAACAAGCAGATAACATTATATATATATATATATATATATATATATATATATATATATATATATATAACTTTTCTTTAATCGACCTTTGAGTATTAAACATAATTATTTAATTGGGAATCAGGTCACTTATTAATTATTCAATAAACCACTAAATGTTCATTGCTTCTGTGTTTATTCGACGTTTCGATCCCGGTTTTTTCTTTTTATAAGTTAACAATGGGATCCTCTTCAAAGTTTTAAAATAGATCTTCGATACATTAGGCCAAGGACTCACCGACAGTCTCAGCACCGTCCACCAGCACATATATTAAGCTACTCGAATATTTTCTCTTACACATTCGATTAAGAATTCTTCCACACCCATTGCATATTTTACACCGAACCAAAATAAAATAATTTGAGAGGTTGTGAGACAGTGATGAGTAGGTGTTGTGGGGTAAGTTGAGCCTAGCGTATATATGATATAGCGTATATCAGCTTCCAAAACAGAACCTCGGTCGACTCAAAGCTAAGCTGAGCTGACCTTTGCTACGGAGGTTTCGTATTTACGCCACTGTCTTGAAAATAAATAAAACGTGGTTTTATGACCGAGTTACGTAACATTAACTTAGATGATAATTCGCTTGCCTGTGAAATATCGGTTGTTTCTCGTCTTTGATAGTTAGTTGTGCGGCATGGTATACCTAAAACGCCTGTAGAAACTACTAAACAAGTACACAGATTAGTTAATATATTGTTGATTCATGCGACACATTTTATATAATCATATATAAAAATCATTCAATCCCTGTTTAAAATGAGTTTGGTACGGGTTCTAGTACTTTGTTTTCGAACTCATAAATTATCTTAATAAAATATTTCTTAATTTCTATTAGCAGTTACATTGATTAGAAAATCACTGCCTATAGAAAGCAATTATCGGTTTGTCATAACACAGAAGTTTAATTACTGATTACTCAGATTAAAAGATGGAGGAAAGTATCCATTAGTCTTTAAAACAAGAAATTGTGTTTTTCAATCCATGTATTACAGAGATTTTCCACGATGACGTATTGTAGTGTCATATTTTGGAATGTGACCGATTTGCGCCACTCAGAAACAGACTTCTGGGAGCAGACAGAATCCAAGAATGCAAAACTGCCTCCATTAAATGGTCCATCCTTTTGAACTTCATTAGAAGAACAAAAAAGGTTTGAGACAGAATAGAGGTACAATAGACAACCACTTGCCGGACTAAGTCCCCCCTCCTGTACCAGTACCAGTGTCATATTTTACACAAACATTACTTGTGTTAAGTGAACTTCAACATTTTGTTGTAATGGTTTATGAGTGCTTCCTATTTTTATTATTATTAATTTAGTTTCTTTCGTATGTCTAATCTATTAACATGTCTTTACATACTTGATTATTTGTTTTCTCTAACACATACTTTTAGGACGTGGTACCCTTTTTATCAAGTTATTAACATCCGCCTGAAACTTCGTAAATAGCTTCATCTCATTCTAACCTACAAATATTTTACTAACGAAAATTCTCAGAATTGAGGCGTTCGCAAACCTTTCTCTATTTAATTCGGTACTAAAACCAGAGATAGGCAAATGCTGCTACTCTGAGTACCGAGTACCAAGTATTTTACTCAAATTAGATCACTGTTGGGAATTCAATTACTACTTCAGTTAATCGTTTGACATCAACTGAAGTAGTGATTGAATTCTCGGGTACTAAAAAAAAGGTCAATGTTTGAGTAAAATACTTAGTACTTCGTATTCAGAGTAGCATTTGCCCATCTCTGCTAAAAACTTGAATCGTAAGATAATATGATCACAATTTACTTTGATAAAAGATGGCCTACAAAAATATTGGTCCGTTTGGTGCGACCTCCACCTCGAAAAAGTTAAAATAACGAAGTTATAAAGGCCAAATGCCGCAATATTTTTGTAGGTCACTTTTTTTTCCGACTTTGTGATCATATTATCTTACAATTCAAGCGGAATGTAAATGGGTACTCATGAGTTTTTAGTACCTAATTAAATAGAAAACGTTTGCCGATCTCCAGATTGTAAACTCCCCAATTCCGAGAATTTTCGTAAATAAAATATTTGTAGATTTTAGTGTAGATTCACGAAGTTTTTGGCGTATGTTAATTTCATAAAAAAGGGTCTGTACTCCAGCCTATTTGAAATATTAATTGCATTTGTCATCCATATTTCAAATATATCATTATTATTGCTGATATGTTTTTAAAAATTATTTAAGTTGATTTTTTTTTCACTTATTCTGCATTAGAAAATTATTTTCCTTTTTATGTAATTGATATCTCACTTATCTCTTGACATTTCTCTTTTTAGAAAGTCTTCAATTTACATATATTCTTTGAACATATTTAGCATTTCTTATTTATTTTAATCCACATTATTATTAAAGTAAATAGAATTACGTTGGTAATTAACAATCTAAAATTATTTAGTTCTTATTTCCTTTTAGATTCTTTCAGTTGATTTTTATAGCTGCATTAAGAAAAAAACGATTATTCAATGATTTTTATTTTCTATTACGAATTACTATGAAGTCGTTTTCTCATTCCATATTAATTATTATATATTTATTACGAATACCACTATTAATTGAAATAATCTGTTTTGCTCTTATTGCCTTATAAGCAATTATTTGACCTCACAAATATAATATAATTTCATTACCTTAATAAAATTATTCAATTGTGTTGGATTGGTAATTGGCAAAGCGTTCTCACAAGTCCATTAGATAATATTTTAGGGGAAAAAAACACTAATTAAGAAATTGAAGCGGGGCTATCTGGAAAGTGTAGATAGAAAGTTAAGATTTTTCAAATTTTATTTTATTTTTCTGTTCTGAAGACTTATAAAGTAAAGACCAGATTTATATAATTGGTGATGAAAGATTCCCAGCGAGTCCATAATAATGTTTTTCACCATAATTTCTTAAATCCCACCAAAGGATCAGTTCCTTTCAACACCCAACTTTAAAAAAAAATAATAATATATATATATATATATATATATATATATATATACACATATATATATATATATATATATATATATATATATATATATATATACACACATATATATATATATATATACCTCTTGTAAGAGGGATATCCTCTCCGAACCGAAACAACAAAAAATATTTACTATTCGCTATACATTTTTTGTAAGCAAATAATGCATTTATTATAGATTTACTCTTTCTCTGCCTATATCTTGAAGGAATTGAGCCTCATTCTTGTTGAATCTTATTATAGTGTCTACTGCTTACAGACATTTTTCTACTACTACAGACGTTTTTCTTTCGTGTCTAATGCTAAAATATCCAAGAACCTTGCTGATAATTCCGTACCTATGCTATAAACCATTAGGATACATCCGTAATTTTTCATCTCCAGGAGTTCGGTTCTTCGCTTCTTGTATTAGCGGTGACTAAGAACCTGTTGTTCGAACATTTGTCCAATATATGGGCTGGAGTTTCTCGACCACATTTGCGGGAGGGGTCCAACAACCCAACTAATCCATTTTCCTGAGCTCCGGTTCCCAGAAATTCTCTTCTCCCGTCCTCCCTAAAAAATACTTAGAAGAAATGTGTCCATTTAGTTGATTAATGGTCCAAGATAGCCAGGAGGCAAGACTTAATGAACATGAAAATAAGTGAGGGAACTTAGAAAGATCTCCTTTTTGAGAGACAAGTAACAATGTGTTACTCTAATAATTTTCTAACGTAAAATTAAGTAGAAAACAGTTTAATGTAGATAATTGGAAATGTATTGGGAAATATTTTCTCTAATAATAGCATAAATAGAATAGATAAAATAAAATAGAAACAGTAAAAGGTGTTATTTTGTTTTGCTTATCTTTATTCTATTTTTTTATTTTATATTTTTTTGTTTTCAGTTTTATTGTTATTTTGCTTTTATTTTATTTATTTATATGTCATTTAAATACGGTGTGAATTGAACTCTTTTCCTATAATAACTATTTCCTTTATTGTGACGGAATGTTATGTTACTCATTAAAACTAGAAGCCGGATATAAAATTTATTTTTAGGTTGATATTTTTTTAATCACTATTTTTTAAAATACATTTTTATTATTCCTTCTTTTTTCATTTAGTGTAAAAACGGTTTTAATTTGCTAATTTAATTTAACAATCCGAATAATTATTGCTGGTTTTGATCCTTGTATATCCTTTATTTAAGATTTGTTTCTGCTAATAAACAGTGTTTTCCCTAAATAGTACTGAACCTAAAAGACCCTTTATGGGTTGTAGTTGTACAGGTTTTTTTTCTGCTAAGAATTTCTTAAAGTTAAACCATACTACATTTTTAATTTTATCGAAGTGTTTTTTTTGCTTTTTATCAAATGATTCATTAAAAATTGAAAAAAAAAATCTGCTCTCCATATTGCAAATTTATACATACTAATATGCTTATTTTGATACTTCCATTAGGTTTACTATATTTTAATATCAATATCATTTTATTTGTCTTTAATTTTTATATTTTTTATGCCAGTTAACTATGTATTATCACTAAACTTTGGCATTGAACTTAACGGTAACTTAGTTCTATCTATGATGGTCTTGCTCAAAAGGTGCATTTTTCCGACTCGATATCGAGTATTTTGTTTTATCTTATGCCCTGTTGTGCTGATTGCACCGATTCGTTCTGCTTATCTTATTCAGCAAGTTCTTTTATCTTATTGCTTACTAACATGAAGTATGAATAGAACGTTCTTATCGGAAATAGACTTCATATTCATGCCATACCATTAATTTTGTTGCTATATTGTCATATGTTAGTTCCGAATTCAATACTCTTACCAGTGTTAGGACTAATCATATGATAAGTTCTCCTGTGATTATATTCAATTTCTTGGCAATATATATATATATATATATATATATATATATATATATATAATATATATATATATATATATATATATATATATATATATATATATATGTAATTTGTTAATATACTTATATACTCTGTGAATTTAATTCATCTGTTAATGTTCTTCTGGATTATGCCTGAAATCTTACTTCTAGATATTGGTAATTTTCAACAGTAACCATTTATTATGAAATAAATCTCTGGTAACGAAATCGGAACCACAAGAAAAGGATAGTATCCTTGAAAGTTCTTTTCGTAATGCATTCAGTAGAGAGAAAAGGCTTCAATTATAAATTTACGTTGACGATAATCTTTCTGACTTGGTAGCAATTAACGCAATTTCAGAATCAAGAAAGGCCATCGTATTCGTTAGTCGTCTTAATCTTTTTTATAAGTTTCTTGCACTTACTGATAATGCAGGAGTGTTTCTACAATTAGAAATAATCAACTCCAGATAATTTATCTTATTCTTGATAATCAAGGATTTTAACACAATATCTCTTTATAGGAAATCGTAGCGATTCCAAATACTCGTGATCATAAGGATAAATTTTAATTGCTTGGCGTATGGGGTATGATATGGAATGGGGGATAATATCATGTGTGAACGAAAAATCGATCACAAGAAACCCCAATCATAAATAAAAACCTACACAACTAGATGAACCTTTCCAAAAAAGCTATGATAAGACATTATGAAACTGTAGTTAAACCTGTAGCATTATATGGAAGGAAACAATGGGATTTAGGAGTAACGAAAGGGTGGTGCTGAAAACAGAGAGGAGATTCTAAGGTGTATCAATGGACCAAGATAGGTGGGAGATGACTACTGGGCTAAAAGGATCAAGAATGGTATGAATATGTCGAAGGTCGAAGAAATATCAACAAAGAAAAGAAGAATGAAGCTCTTTGGTCACACGAAGGGAATCAATAAATACAGGATAAGCAAACGAATATTTGATAAATTAACGGGAACTAAGGATATCCTGAACAGATCGAGGAAGAAATAGTAAGACTTGAGATAAAAGAAGATGAATACCTAGATAGAGATTAACTTAAAGGAACAATGAATAAGATGAAGGTCCTTGTAGTAGAACAGATAAGAAAAAAAAAGGAAGGAAATGGATATAAGAAATTAAAAAGTAAATGAGTAAGACAATGAAGGAAATTTGGAGTAAAAAAGTAGACTTTTATGTGAGATATTGTTTTCTATAAATAGTTTTTGATGGTTAAATAGGCCCTTATTATTACTAAACAAGACAAACTTTATTTTTTTCATGATCGTAAAATTACGCAAAACGTGTGTAACTATGTAGTTATTTGTGTTTTTTTATTTTTATTTATTTTTTTTATTTTTATTTTGTTGATGGTTTCTTAAATTTATGGTTCTGAAGTCACTTTTGGTCTTTAAAATCGCACAATAGATATTTTTTTCCGATGTTTATTAAACCTTTTTTTTTCTCGACTCGTATAAGAACTTCCGTGCTCTGTGTGATGGGCAACGGGGCTGTCAATGACATGGATGTAGGTCAGAGAGGAAATAGGAGTTTAATGTTGACTACATTATTCGTGACTGTCACAGGATAGATTCCTCCATGTATATTCAATACAAACAAACAAAAAAAAATACAAAAATTATAAAAAATATGCATGAGCACCTTGTACTAAGGGTTAAAAATATATATATAAAATGCACCCCTAACATAATCTGAAGATGCAATATTTTATCATTTTCGCGAAATAAGCTTCTGAAAAAACTATTTGAGTTGTTAAGTTTGCTATGTTCGGAAGCATATTACAAATTATCAATAACTTATGGAGACAAGTTTACCAAAGTTTCTCAAAAGATCAACAACTAGATAAACTAAGGGTCGTTCCCAAACTAATCTAAGTCAATCCAGAGACCGCCTTCAGTGAACCGCAACCATATTGAATAGTTTATTAATTAAGAGGTTAATGATTAATTATCTAATTATTCTAGTTTCCAAGCAACCGAACTAATTGGGTATCGACAATGTAATGAAGTCATAATGAACGTTGTCAGCGAAACATATTATGGACAAACACAGCAAACGAATTTCTCTGAACTCTGCAATTGAAAGTTAACCGATATTTACATACAAGCTCCCACTATTTTCAATATTGAACCTTTTCAGTCGACTAAGAAAAAAAAATCTGTAACTTGCTTTGTAAGTGTGTGGTTTTCTAGATGTGTGGAATCCAAAAATCGAATTAAAAAATTACTATTAAGATATTAGGAAGATTCAAAAACTAATCTTAAATGTTTTGGAGTGATGCGCCTTCTATATTTGTTTAGCATTGCTTACACTGTCGATATGGGAAGTGCTATTTCTTGTCTGTATTTTTAAACTTATATTTAACCTTTTTTATGATGCTGCACAATAGATTTCCTTGCCTACTACTCTATTAATGCTGAAAACTCCGCTTGCCAGAGCTGTTGGAAAAATAATAATAATAATAATAATAATTAAATAAATACTGGTATTTGTGTAACTTCAGGATTTGTTTTGGTATGTTCCCATAGTTCCATATTTAGAATTACGGATTTTTTTTTTGTTCAATGTTAAAAGCATCAAGCTCACACAATAGATTTTTTTAGTTTGGATGAAATGGAAATGGCAATACGTTGCTTTATTTGTAAGTTTTACAAGAAATGAGAACATTGCAAAATTTTAGCTATTTCTTAAAATGAGGATTCTTTTTGTTTCTGATCCTCCTTTATTCGAACTTTATTTAAACCAATTACATTGTAGTCATTAGTGTTGCCCAATATAGGTCTCGGTCTTGCAAAGTACAAAACCAAGAACAATACCGTCTGACTGTTGCAAGACCAAGACCAAGGCTAGTAAATACAAATCGTTTCTGTGAATAAAAATTAAGGAAAAATATTGAAGGAAGATAGTCGACTGTTCTACATATCATGGGTAATACATATTATCCTGTACATATCTGACAACATAAGTTATTTGTCGCTCATTTCAAATTTCATTTATAATTCCATAGCTTATTGTTTATAGCAACTATTTTGCAGTATTAGGACCTTATTGCTCATATTATGTCTTTACTATATCTGTACAGTTATGTAAATACTTCTTTTATTACTTATTTTTTATTTATTTTTTATTGTAATATGCATTTTGGCCAGATGTAATGTTAATTTTATGTAAAATATTGTTCTTCTCAAGGGACTTTGTCCCAGAATAAAGTTGATTCTTCTATTCTATTCTACACATTCAGGACGCAGCCATTATAATGTTCAGGCTTGGTTAGGTTTCCGCTATTTGAAAAATTACAGTCACATTTCTATAGTAATAAGCTAATAGGTAACTGCGAGATTCTTGGGGAAGACCAAGACTGAGTGCGCAAGACCAAGACTCGTCTTTGACTCGCATTTGGGCAACTCTATTTCAGTCGTCATAGAGCCTTCAACAATGCCTGACGGAATGCCCTGAGGATGACCTACAACGTAGGTCGAAACGTTGGATAATTTTTTTTTTCTGTTGGTAGTCCTTGTAGACCATTTTGCCATCTCAATCAGCCGTTTCCATCTCTGTCTATGGGTACCTAACTGTCTAATATTTACAATAATACATGTCTAATGATAATAAATCGATAATTTTAATTTATCATGCTAATTAACACTCTCATTTTCGTTTTAAAATTGGACTGTATTGGATTAACTGTTCTTAAATTTTGAGGTTATCCTTGGAATAAATCTAAAAAGTTGTGGCAGATTTTTTATGGCATTATATTCTTTACTTATCCCAGTAAACCGCGGCAATTTAACTTTCAAATTCATGCCACCCCTCGATAACAGGGCTATCTATAATCTAACTTACTTTCAAAGTGCTTGTAGGCTCTGCTATCTGCATCGGAGTTGGGACACCTTGAGACTTGTTTCATCACCATTTAACATATAAGCCTTTTGTTCGATGGGATTTCCCAATGGTACTTGACTTTCAGATTGGAGTTCTCTTAAAAAGGTACTCCAAGTACGTGCGGTAGGTTAATAATCTCAGTGATTTATGGATGCTCGCATCGATAACCTGTCTTTTTCTTCGACTAGTGCGCAATCGCGTCCACTCACGTATATCAGAGAATAGTTTACGAAGGATGCACAGTATCAAAAAACTAAAGATTTTGGTTGAGGCTTAATTTCTACTTTTAAAACCTGATAATCAGTAAATAATACCTCATTATTGCTCAAATTAAATATTCTATCAACTATTCAGAATCATATTATCTATGATCTGTACTTTTTTTTTTAGTTAAAAAAAATTGATTGTTCCTGCCTACTGCAACCTCTCCATATTCATAATAATGTATAGATAATAAGAATTTATAAACAGGTTGCAGTATACTGGTAGTTCGGAGATACTATCGTTTGCTTTTGGGCATGACAGTAATAGTCCGAGAGCTCGTGGGAAAAAAGGAAAAAATAAATAAATTGATTATATCCGCAGGCCTGATGAGAAAAATGCACGTCTGCCAGCATATAGCTGCCGGAATACAAAATGGCGCCATTGTGAAGATAGGTAAAGGCTCTGCATAGGTTGCAAGCCTACATATATATATATATATATATATATATATATCATCCTTATCCACCTTTAAAACCCTCTTATTCCAATTCCTCTTCACAATCCAATCAGACGCTGGTTAAATACATACTATGTTATAAGGATTTAATTTTCTTTAGACATTATTTTTTCTCTTATTTTTATTGTTTTATTCTGTGTTGAACGTGAATTTTCATCACCACTCACTAAGCATTGTGAGTAGATAAAATTTGTTTTCCTTAAGTTCTAATTTGTTATTCATGGAATGTATTTCAGTGAAATGTATTTTATTTCTAATTATCTTCAACATACTTCTCGCTATGTGTATATATATACTTTATTTTATTTTCTCTTCTCCTAATCTTTACGTATAATCACTTAAATATCTTAGGGAACATATGTATATCATTATTTGTTTTTTTATATATTTTTTTGTTTTAGTTTTTACAATTTCTTTCCCTACATATTAACAGTTATTATTATCTATTTAAATTTTTATATTCCATCACTACAATGCTTTATCTATAAAATAGATTTTACTTTCCTTATAATTTCATTCAGTGATTATTATGCAATTATTTTAGCTCCAATATTGTAGTACTGAACCCCTATTACCAAACTGTCCTCGTTAATTTATCCTAAGAGCTTAATTAATACTTAATGTATTACATGTATTTTGTCATTATTCATTGTAATAAGTCTTTTGACCAGATTTGTAGTTAATATATATGAACAATACTGTTATTCTGAAGGGACCTAGTCCCAGAATAATGATGATTTTTCTATTCTATTCTATATATATATATATATATATATATATATATATAGGTATATAAAGCTACCAAAACATTCAATTCATAGTATTTACAGTCTTATGACATGAAAAAATAGTCAGTTACCTCATACTCGTGAATTTTAAGCACAAAAATTGAATTTACGATTCAAAAAGTTCACCTCTCCCGGTTTTCCCGCTTATATCAGTGAAACTATGCGTTCTATCTACAATGATGTCATTTGTGAAATTAAAGCTGACAAAATTTGCAATAGAAGTGGTTTTATTAGTTTTTCGCTATATTTGTATAGTTTCCGTGATATCCGTTCTCAGAATTCACTTATCTCGAAAAAAATATGTGTTTTTCGCATTTTTATCATTATTTAACCCGCCAACTCTTTACTTTTTCATTATAAAAAAAGTGTCATATGGAAGAAAGTTGTTTAATATCAAATTTTCTTTAAGTATATATATATTACTTTACTATCTTATCTTTAACCATTCAAAGGATAGAACAATTATAATTTAATGAATAAACACCGAAACTATACAGAATAACTTACTTTTCGCAATTTTCGATATTTCACACCTTTTAATTTGTATATAAGACAACATACATGGGCTTACATAATATACACATATATACTGTCGTATGTAAACCTTAGTATGAAATATGAGACCTTTTTTTCCACGGGCTCTGAATGAATTTGATCACGCCCGACTCATTTGGAAAGGAATAAATCTTTTTTATTCCTTTAGAATGTCTCTCTCAAAATAAAGGGAGTCATTATTTTTCTTTTCTTTTTTTGAATGATTATCAGTGATTCGAATATCCATAAACGCTCACCGCATAAGGGTTTTAAAGAGCCATATTTTATAGGTTCTAAATAATAAAATGGTCTCCAAGCCAAATGAACATCGGCTGGTTTTTGTTGTTTTCCTTTATTTTTTTTTTTCCTTGCTGGTTCCCCATTTCCTAGGTTAACGAACTCGTGAATCGAATTTAACCACATCCTTCAGTTGGACGCAGGTCAACAAGTCACAAAAACGTTATGGTAGTTCTAGAATTGCACTAATTGTAACCGAATAATTCATTGTAAATTAATTATTCGGTTATCGTGGTATATCACCTAACCTGTGTGGCTGGCTTATCGTCATTATGACTTAAGTCTTTTATTTCGGACAAAAAGGCTCATAAAACGCTTAACGTTCAAGTGAGCCTGAAGTTAATGTAGCACCATTACATTTAAAAAGTTAATTAAAAATTAATAATAAATATACCATTTTTTAATTAAATTGTGTTTATCATTTTTGATTAAATTATATAAGAAAAAATAATACATAAAATGTAAATGTTTGTCGAGAAGATTACAGTGAAAGATGTAAATAATATGGGAATTCATGTAAATAAATAATCCGTGGTACAGACCCCTTTTTACCAAATTATTAAAATCCGGCTGAAACTTCGTAGATAGTTTCAGCTCATTTAATACTCAAATGTAAGTACTCAACTTGAATACGAAGTCGAGAAAAAAGGTGGCCTTTAAAAGTATTGAGCCGTTTGGCGTGACCTACACCCCCAAAATTTCAAAATAATGAGGTTATATAGGTCAAACGGATCAATATTTTTCTCGACTTTGTGCTCAAGATATCTTACGGTTAAAGTGGAAAACAAATGGGTATTTACGAGTTTTTAGTACCTAATTAAATAGACAAAGTTTGCCGACCCCGAGATTGAAAACTTCCCAATTCCGAGAGTTTTCGTAAATAAAATAGTTGTAGGTCACGATGAGACGAAGCTATTCACGAAGTTTCATGCGGGTGTTAATAATTCGATAAAAAGGAGTCTATACCACGGGCCAAAATAAAAGATGGTCTGTGCTCAACAAATCTTGTGTAATAAACCTATTTTTATGCAAACAATTAAAAACTGTGTGTGTTTTCCTTATCCTATGTTATTCGTTTAAATATATATTTTTTTATTATTATACAATATTTAAACGTGAAGGAAGAAAATGGTTGTCTTTAAATAAATTTAATTTATTTTAATCAAGAACTTCAAATGTGTAGTATCATTTAATTAAAGATTAAAAAAATATTGTTTTTGAAGAATCAATGTTTTCCAATTTGTAACTCTAATTTGATTTGATTTCTATTCCTTAAATCTTCATTTTTTAAAAAATAAAATTACTTTTTTAATTAGAAGAAAATTTTAATAAACTAATTTCAAGTATTATTTAATATTTTTAAAATAAATGCTGTATTGGAAGAATAATATCTCTCAGTTGTTGCAATTATCAATTTTTTCAATTTTATTTTTCCCATTCTTTAACTGTTCTTTTGAAACCTTTTAGCATCTGTTTTTCTGTTTTTGTCACTCTTTTTTTTTTTTTTTTTGTTCGATATAATCTATTTTAAACATAAAAAAAAAAAGTTGGCATAATTATTTTTCCCATTTATTGTGTCATTTATCTAGTACATTTCTTGGATTATTTTAAAAACAAAAACATTTCTCAACTAATAGCGGTAATTGTTTATTCTTTCAAGTCTCCCCTCTCTTAACTGAAGTCATAATTTGTAATGTTTATAATGTTATATATTTTTTTAATAAGAAATAGTTAGAAAGGGAATAATTTTTCGAAAAAAAAAGTTTTGTTCTAACATTTTACATATAAATATATATCTTCCTCAGTCGCTTGCCAAATGTGGAATTGGTGAGAATTCAAAAATTGCATTTAATCTATTCGCCTTAGTGGGAGTCTCTGTTCTTAATTCGTTCTAATCGAGCAGCTATCAAGCCATTACGACATTGTGAATCACCAATTGTGCAGTGGCTTAAACGTTTATGGTTTTAGAGGTCTGTTATCTTTTACCACTGTTTCTTCATTCAGTAGCAGTATTAGCCATTGTACCAAAATTACTGTAACTGTTTTATTGATTATTAAGGTGCGTTTAGACATTTCACAAACTATGGGACAAACAAATGTATAAATGGTTATTTCACTATGATAGCATTTTTGTGTCTTGTTTTTAATATTTTCCGCCTCAAGTACCAGTATCAAGAGAAATAAAATAAATATTTTGGTTTAGCAATGATTCGCTGTTAGCTAACTTTGATAATTGTGTTTCCCATAGTTTGTGAAATGTCTAAACGCACCTTTACTCGCTTTCTTAATCAAATACAGTGATGGTAGTGAGAAAAGATATTCATACTCAATATAAACCTTCACATCGTATTTACAGAAAGTATACATAAATTAATTTATAGCAAAATAATAAATAATTATTAAAAAAAAAAATAAATAAAGTAAAATAAAAATCTTAAACACAGTCATACTTTAATACAATCAACCAGGGTAACAACTGCAAACTATCTTGTGAAATTATTTTCATAGGTAGGTCGTAAAAGTAGGCATGCTAAAATTGAATCGAATTATTGCTTTAATTTTAACACAACTTAAAAGTATCAATTATTCGTTGACATTGTACATTTGTTAATATTAGAATATTGAAGTTTGATCAACAAATTTGTTGTTTAAAATTGAAGTTTTTAGTTGAAACTTTCATTATATAATTAAAAGCCTATCATGTCTTTTTTTACTTTATAATGTTTTATTTATGGTCTTTTACGAATATTACTCTTCACAGTTTTTTAGTTTTTTTTAAATGGAAAAGTGTATAACAAGACTTGTTTCACATGTTTTGTTCCATTTATACGTATATTGTATATGTAAGTAAGGATACTCAAAATCATATCTGTCAGAACGTAAGATAATCAATGTTGTTACAGTAGTGTAATAATGCAAAATTATGTGTTATTTCGATAATTATTTAGATGAGGCCTAAATAATAACCGTTATTTTGCTCTAAAAATGCAAAATAAGGTCCTATTATAACTATGCTGGACTTGAACTAGATCGTATCTTACGATTTGCTATGTGTGCGAAATTTAACCCATTCATTTAAAAAACTATCATATAATTCGTAAAACAAGGATTATTTCTAAATAACAGTTCAATATTTTTAGTTTTGAAACGGAGCTTTACTTCGAACGCATTGTGTGTCATTGATTGTGCGTCAGTTACTGAAACTAATTCTTCTGAACGCTCTTCAAAAGACAGATTCGTTTCCTGGCTTATTAACTTTCGTTTATTAACAATGGAACTACTTTCTAACTGTTTCTAACTGAAAGAGCAATAAAGATACCAGAATTGTACAATGACTAATGGAGGAATGAAAAGTTCCGCTTTTTCATAGACAGTTCTGCAATCAAGCCATGATAAATACGAAGGAAGGCAATGTATTAAAAATACAATTAACTCAAAAAATCGATCAATATGCTATCAAAACATTTGTTCCTGATAATTAATCAATAAGATCCTATTTTCTTTTACTAATGTCTGTAGCTTTTCATCCTCAAGTTAGTTTATTTTTCAAATAAGTCTTATAATAAATAGAAAAAAAAAATATTATGAACCAGACAAGAGAAAAAGGAAGCTATCTTTTTTACAATCCTCAGAAAAATATTGTGGAGTACATATTGTTATCTTATGATAATTTTACTGCTTATTGTGATATACAATAAGTGATTAATTCTTATTTCTTCACTTAGTATAATATGCATATAGATTTTTTTAGTCAAACATTATTTTTGTTATTAATTAGTTTGAAAAAAAGAATGATTTAAATCTCTATACTTATTAATAGTAATGTCTATAATTATATATTATATATTCTATTCTTTAATGCAATTGAAATGACATTTCAATAATAATATAATTAATTACCTAACTGCTGAATTATTACAGTTAAATCATAAATAATAATGTGTTTCTTGAAACATATTATGGACAAGAATTTTTATTTTTTTACCATTAAACAATTAATTATATTTTATTTTATTTTGTTACAGCAAACCACTTGCATCCACCGCTGTTCTCTGGCCTCTGGGTCCTTACAGGATTGTTGGTGTTCATAATTGTGGAAAAATTGTTTCAAAAAGAACGCCCATCAGAGGTGGAAGAGCCGATGAACAACAATGAGCCAAAAAGCAAAAGTTCGCCTAAAGAGGTATAATAATTGATTTTTAATGGCAATTTAACTTTTATTAGATGAAGATAGAATTCATTTATTATGTTGATTTATAACCTTGAAAATTACCTATAATAGGAAAAATATAAGCTTAATTTTTGTTAATACCTTATTAGTAGTTAAGGAAATATATATATATATATATATATATATATATATATATATATATATATATATATATATATATATATATTATAATAAGCAAAGAAAAATATACATTAAAAAAAAGATGCATCATACACTTGTCTAAGGTATGAATGCAACAACTGCACAGTTTATGTCTCGGCTTTCCATACCAGATATAAATTTTAGTTCTAATTCATTTTAACCTTATTAATGTTATTGTCAATACTGATTAACAGGGTACAGGTCACTGAAAGTTTCTCACGTATATAAAACTGACCAATTGATAAATAAGATTGTTGTGTTTTTTTATCAAGTCATATATGAATAAATCAAATTTGTAGTCCCATCACAATGTTCTTAAAAATAAAATGTTATATTTAATCAAAACTTATTTCACTTTAAAACAAGAATTGAATATTGAGACTGTTTGCAGAAGTTAAACTGTGACAATATGGGTTATTTTATTATTTTTGTTCAAAAATTGGCAAAACTAATAAGGCTGATTCAACATTTTCAATTATAAATTTATAATCATAAACTATAAATAGAAACTTTGGCTTAATTTAGTGATGTATAGTTTTTAAATCCCAACAACCTAATGCTAATTAAATTCGCTTAGAAAACAGAAATCAAATCATATTTAATAGTATAGATTAATGCAACTGTATTGTGGAGATATTCATCTCGATTCTTTCAATTATCGAGAAATCAATTCTTGATACAATGTGGCGCTCCTAATTGTTATTGAGAGTGTTATATTTCATTTTATAAAGTGTTCATTACATTTTTTCTGTCAATTATTTCCATTATATCAAATTACAAACACTTCAAAAATCCTCTTTTAATTTTAAACTTATTTAGGGATTTCCAATATTTCAAAGATCATAATTTGATTTTATCTTTCTATTTGGTTTGTTTGATTATTTAATAACAGAGCTTGGTCAACGATTTCAATATTCTCGAATATAGCGTAATTAAAAAAAAAAGTCCAATACTTTTGTTTTTTAAATGGCTATGGCTTTTCTACAAGTGGGAGTTATTATATAATATTCAATTGAAGTATATACATGATAAGTTATCAGTTAAGATTACTATTTAGCAAATTGATTGATTAATGGTTTGTATTAAAAATTTCATGAATAGAAATACGAATAAAATTTCCTCCCTGTTTTTATTGAAACCCCCTTTGGAGATAGATGTTTTAATAATGATAAAATATGAATCGCCTACAGATCAATACAAAAGGACTTGTCCCAACTTCAATAGCTAATATCCCTCAGCTCATGAAGGGTAAGAGGGGGAGGGTATAAAAAACTTTAAAATTATTTAAGTGAAAGTTTATTGCTGTTTAGCCAAATTTATTGTTATTTCGACTCTTTTATTTGGGAATCCATTGCAAGAAATTAGGAATATCTTAAAGGTTATTGTTTTAAAAGTTGTCTTGAATGTTAAATAATTATAAGTTTTATAAATCTGCTATATGAGCCTTTCAAATGACTGAATGACTGACTCCAGTTTCAACATTTTTGAATATTGATTTTAGTGATATTTCTGGTAGGAAAATTTTATACCTTTATTCACTGTTCTATATTTCAACATTCATTATATAATCAACTTACTCGCTCTCTGTACAGATATCATAAATTTTCCAAGTAAAAATATCACTAAAATGACTTTACTCAAAAATGTTGAAATTGGAGTTATACATTCTATCAACTGAAACGCTCATATAATAAATTATTAGAGAAAAAGTGTCCAACTTGTGTTGACAACTTCATATTCAAGGAAGTAAATTGACTTCAACCTTTAAAATAAGTGCAAAATTATTGTATTCAAACGCTCTTTTGTTAATAAAACTGAAACTTATTTATGCAAAATTTTATTATCGTATAAACAAATTTATTGTCATTTTGACCTTGCTCCTTGGGTTTCTGCAAAAAATTGGACAGAATATTATTGACCTAACTTTTATTAGGTCATTCCAAAAGTAATGTCGGTAATTAATTGTATGATATAAGAGATAAGCATGATAAATACAATGAACCTCTTCCAATTTAAAATGTATTTACCATCTTGTTCTATAACAGTTTACCACTTTGAGACCAAATTTTTTATACCTTTCCTGAAAAAATCCTCTAGTCTTGAATTAATGAAAGCCCATACCTCGTTTTTCACTTCATCGATCGAATTCAAGTTTCTGCTGCTTAATGAGTTTTGGGGACTAAAAAAAGTTGTTAATCTGAAGGTGCTAAATCAGGAGGATATGGTGAGTGAGGAATAATTTCCCACCTAAAGTCCTTCAATTTTTATATTATTTTTCAACTTATTGTTATTATTATTATTATTATTCAAGAGTTATTGTCATGGTGGAATAAAAATAGTACAGATCTTTAGTAATAGTTAGGTTAAGATCAAGGAATTCATCATAAAGAATTTCTGACATTACCCACCAGACCGACACATTACTTTTTTGGGATAAAATCGTTCTTTTACATTTTTGTCGTTGTTTCTCCAGGACTTCATTACTGTCGTTAGTTAATGACATTTTTTCCATATATTTTTGCAGATTTCCGATAAGTTGAAGCAGCATTTTCTCCTTTATCGAATTTCCTAAGTATAAAATGGCATAAGTGGTTTTGGGGGAGATATATTTTAATTGAAATTCCAGCACAGAATATCTAACTTTCTCCAACAAAAATAGAACAGTATCTAATGGTATAATAAACAAAATATGTAAACACAATTCAATTGTAAAGGAGGGATTAGTAACTTCAACATAAACAGACAGAGTTTTAAAAACCGACATTACTTATGGAATCACTTGATTTATGTTATTGCTTAATAACCTTTAAAAATTGCTTTTTATTATTATTATTATCTTTATTGTCATAAAAACCTACGATCATGGTGCAGGATTAACTTCTGTAAAATACATTTAGAATAATTGTGGTCTTAAACCGTTTCTACCTTAATATTTCATTATTTCCCTCGTCTCTACAGAAGATTTTTATTTATTTGGCGATATGCTTCTTATTTGCTCTTATAATTTTCAAGTTAGCTAACATTTTGCACTAGTATATATAAACTTTGACTATTCCTTATCTTTGGGTTATGAATGTGTGCAACTAAATTCAGGTTAAAGCAAACTTTTTATTCTTACCAGTTACTGAATTATTGTTTATGATTTAGTCATTGATTATGTTTTTCTGTTATAAAGATTGGAGGATACCTAAACTTAATGGCAAATGTGATAGACAACTTCACTCATGGGCTTGCTGTCGGTGGTTCCTTTCTGCTCTCTCTCAGGATTGGTCTGCTTACCACTGCAGCTATTCTTATACATGAAGTAAGAGTTTTGATAATTGTTAGCACAATAATATTTTGGTTGGTCAACAATATTGTTTCTTAGAGTATGAATATTTTGTTTTTATATTAATTATAACTAAGCATTTTATAATAGTTAAAACAAAATTATTAAAAAAAAGATATGTTAATAATAATAAGGCTTAACGAACCCGAAGGTTCGATGTCGATACCACCAATCGATATTCTTCCATCCACCATGCTCCGTCTAAACCTAACCCCACCAGATCAGCCTTAGCGCAATCTTCCCACCTTCACTTTGGTCTACCCATTGGTTGGCAGTCGGTACAGCTCATATTAACTTTTTAGGCATTCTTTTGTTACTAAGCCCAGCGATTTTACATGCTCATTTTATTCGCCTCAACTTAATCATCTCAATTATATTAACTGGATACAGTTCACACAATTCAGCATTGTGTAAACGCCTAAATGCTCCGCTTGACTCGTCCTTTTTCGATCCGAATATTCTGAATAATACTTTATTTTCAAAAACCTTAAGATGTTGCTCATCCCTTAATATAAGCGACCACGTTTCGCTTCCATAAAGTACCGTAGGCAGGATAGTGGTTTTGAAAATTCTAATTTTTAAGTTTCGGGACAGGAGACAAGAACTAAGCAGTTTTGACAAAGAAAAATAACAAGCATTTTTCGCCTTCAACCTAACCTTAATATCCTCTTCAATTTCATTTTTTCTAGTTATCGTAGACCATAGGTACCTAAACTTCTATACGTGTTCAAACACATTATCTTCTATATTGATATTGTAATTGTCGCTGTTTTTGTAGCTAACCATATATTTTGTCTTATCCGTATTTCTCTCGACTGTTAGTTCTTTACTGGCTTTCATCAACAACGTTATTGTATTTAGTTTTATTGTTTCCATGTCTTTGCTTAACAGTACCAAATCATCTGCATACCCAAGCACGGATATTATTCCACCCAGGTTCAAACCTGTTTTGGTATGTATCACCTCACTAGTGGCATGTTCTAACTTCGAATTAAATAAAACAGGGAGAAAGAGAATCATCCTGTTTTAAGCTCGAACGAACCTCAAATTTTTCGGATATATAATAACCGATAACAAATAATAAACAATTTCGTGTTTGTGATTCTGGTGATGTCTAAGCTGATTTAATGTACCTTTTTATATTTGAAAAAATATATGTTTGATTTGAAAAATAAATCTTTAGAAAAATAATTTCTTATACTCCTTATTTCTTTGACTTACTAAATTCGTATTGAAATACATTTATGAATATTAAAATGTAATATAATTGGAATTTGCAAATATTATAACTGAATTTTTTAGTTTGAATTATTCCATGTATTTAAAATACTCTTTTGTAGGTTCCACATGAAGTTGGAGACTTTGCTATCCTACTGAAATCGGGTTTCTCGAGACTAGAAGCTGCAAAAGCTCAACTTATGACAGCCTCTTCCAGTTTGGTTGGAGCAATGACAGCTGTAGCATTCTCTGGGTCTAATGATCTCATAAGTACGATATATAAGTACATTTAATATTTTAGATTTAAGAAATTAATTTTTCTGTCAGAAGGAAAAATCTTGAACCCCAACTTTGTAGCTATTTTAAGCTTATGTTTTAACTAGCTATAATTATTTATTAGTATTAATCATGAAAAAAATTAAAATTAATTTATACTTTGTCATATTTGATAGCTGAATTAGTTTCCGTTGTACCAGTAGTTGTGGTTCTGTGCTTGCTGTATTCTGATTTCATAGCTACCTTAATTTTGACTACCTACACTGAGCCATTACTTTATGTTAATGGATTCTCATCTGTTCTTCATTAATTATTGTGATTCCATTAAAACGTAAAAATGAACTAAATTTATTTAGCCTTTCTAGCTGAGAAAAGTGTGCAGGATTTAATGCAAAGAATTTTTGTTTCCAAAATTGTATGTATGTGTGTTATTGTTGCTCATAAACTCAAAGTCAAAATATTGGCTTAAATTGTCAGTTGAATCTTGGTTCAAAATCTAACTATTATAAAAATATTCCACTTTTGATGGATTTAGAGTCATTATGGATATGCAGATATCCATAGTTCGGTCTCCTACCAATGAGATGGCTGCTCGTATCCATGGTATATAAATAATTCTATAGTAAAATAGTTGTATAAATAATAGTTTTCTTGAGCCTGTAAACTCAAGATATATTTCACTCACATCTCTGATCTCCTGATAAGATTTCCTTTATATTTTTTCAGGTATTTTCAATGCTTAATTTCCTCATATTTTTCAAATTATTTAATCCGAATAATAAAGGAGAAAATTTAAACATTCAGTTACCATTTCTAAATAATAAATTTATTTTTTAGAAATGGAGTTTTTTTTTTAGAATGTCTCCCAATAACATAGAAAATATATGTAATTCAATTATTTTTCACTTTGAGAATATTTATCTGGAAAGGAATGATTCCAAAATAAAATAAAATGTGATGGTTTTGCTTCTGAAATGTTTCTTTGATTTCAGAATTCTCTCAAGCCTAGCAAGTGAAATTCATTTGATGATTTACTTTGTTATTACTTCAATTCCGACTATAAATCTGATTAAAAGAAATAGAGAATCGAATTTCTCAAATGCATTTGTTGCATCTAATCTCATCTATTTTTTATTAATTGATGCTCTACCTGTTATATAATATTAATTTTTCTTCATCTTATTTTTCAGAACAAAAAACATCTTGGATCCTTCCGTTCACCGCAGGTGGCTTCCTCCATATTGCCCTGGTTTCCGTTCTTCCAGAACTGATAGAAGAGACCTCGCCAAGGGAATCATTGAAACAGCTGCTGTCGTTACTGTTAGGTATATCTGTGATGGCAGCTCTGACATTCATTGTCGAGGAATAACTTTACTGTTAGAATTACCACCTTTTGGGTAATCAGCCTCTTAACCCCTCCAGAGAGCGTGTGATGCTCTGATATGTACAGATTTATTTTAGTTCGAGGTATAGCTCAGCTTCTGATACTCTGAAGTCTTATTAGTTAAGATATTTGTTTTGTTTTTCATTTTAATTTTTTCTGACTATTGGTTATCAGCTTTATTCAAATATAGGAATTTCACATTGTGGTAGTATTTTTCTGTGAAAGTTACGCTGTTTTGTTTATATATATATATTTATGCATATATATGCAATCCATTGGCCATTTGATATTTTAGGACAGATTTTCTCTATTATTTTATTTGTGATTAATATTTAAACATATGAAAATTTTCCTATTTTAGAATTAATCTAAATTCTAAGTTCTTTCCAGTGTGCTTTAACAATATTGTGATCTATTTGCATTAGTTATTGTTAGTTTATCATGATTGTTTAGGTTTTCTTTCAGTGTATAATTTATGTTTATAAATATTGATATATTTTGTTTAAGCTATTTTTTGCTTTTAATCATACTTACAGCTTAAATTGCAGACATTCTTATTTTAAAAATTTTGGTTGATACTAAACTCTCTCTGAGATGAATTTATCCTTCCACCTTGTTTATAGAAAATGTGTATATGTTAATAATTATTCATGAAATTACATAATGTTGTTGATGAATTACTATTATAAAAAATATATTGATTTTTTTTTTTCTAAAAGAGAGATCGTATTTAAAAATATATATTTAACTACTGATATTGCATGAAAATTGTAATTATTATCAATTAAAATCAGTGTTTAATATTTAGTATAACTAGTATTATGCCGTGATAAATATAATTGTACTTGAAAATAAATTTGTTATTGGATTATTACCTTAGAATGTAATCCTTCAACATAGGTTCAAATATTTAAAAAATACAAGTTAGTAAGAGTAAGATTATTGGGCATTAAATGTATAATAAAACTATTATCTTTATATCTTAGTATTGATGTATATATATTTTTTTGTTTTGCATCAATTGTAACAAAGGATGATGGTGAAAACTATATAATTGTTAGTAATGAATACTTGATGGTTGACCGTGGTATATTATTGAGTAAGAAGATGGTCTGAGGTGACATTTTTATGACTGCCACCCCGGACTATCTTCTTACTCAATAATTATTAGTAAGTTTGTTGTTATTTCAAATTCAATTTCTTTTCTTCATTATCAGCTTGATTTTTTAGAATGTCAACAAGTAATGAAATTGTAATAAATTTACGAACTGATGAATAATTATTAAAAATGCTTTTCTGAGTATAAGGTATGATTCTGTTATGAAGAGGGCCCAACTATTGTGTTTAATCTTGTTTATAATGGGTGCTACAAACATAGCCAATCCTTGTGATTCATATTTGTTTTCTGTTCGAATATTCTTGATTGCTTCTCAAGTAGTAAATTTTTTTATTGTTATTTATTATTCCTTTCAAATACTGCTTATCAAAAGATAAATATAGAAAATTGATTTTTTGTTCTTTTTTTTATTTAAAAAAAATAATATGCCTATTATCTTATTTAAAACAGATTTCTTTCAAATTGTATATGTAGTCGGTGTTTTTTATGTCTTATTATAACTGCATTTTTCTTCAATTTATAAAGTATTGTACAATAGAACATCTCTTGTTCATCTTAGTTGGCAGTAAGACAGTGGGCATAATTGCAAACATGCAAATAAATTCCTTTACTGCTGTCAAAATTTGTTAAATTGTTGCATTGATGATTTAGTTATTTGTTCTATAATTTGTACTCCAAAAAGTATATGGGGTATCAAAGACCATTATTGAATCTTTTGACTTACACGATGTTATATCTATAACAAAAACATATCGGGAGTGAGATATATGTAAAAAATTTGGTCTTGAGATATTAGCGTTATTTCCATTTTTTGGTACATATTGAAAAGTACTGTTGACTGAGAGCGAAGCAATGAAGTCACCTGTACATTTATACGACTGACAGGGCTTTAAAAAGTGGCTAAAGTGGCTAGCATTATGATGAATGTTGAAGGATTATGAGGCACTTAAACTTTTTAATTAGTTTTGGGTTTATTACTACCAAAGATAGATTAAATAAGTGAAAAGTAAACTGAAACTATTTTGAAAATTAATTTTTATAAAATGTAAACTTTATTTAAATGGCACCGTTCATAAAAGTTATTGTTCAATAAATATTTTCTGATTGTTATATTTAATCTATAAATGTATAAGTACACTTTATTATTCGTAATTAGGTTTCCAACAAGTTCTTCTAATGAGAATAGTTTTTTTTTGTCACAGATTGTTTTTTTTCATTTATCCTATATTTCGGCCTGAACTGTATTATTATTATTAACTACTCTGTTATTTCATATGATGTTTAAATAACAGAAGATACATTTTCATTTGGTCATTGAAAATTCATGTGTTTTAGTAATTAATAAAATCGGAAGTTATGAGTGTTGTAATTGTAAAGTCAGAGTTATATTTTATATAAAATCAAAACAATGATTAGATTTAGGCTGTATGTGATAAAATGTATTGTGAAGATAACTATTTTTATTTTGTAGTTATTACCACTAGTGTTATCTGTATATTATTAGGTATATTTTTTAAATGTTCAGTAGTCATGAATTTATGAAATTTATTTTTCATATTGAATAACACCTTAGGCATAGATACTATGCATATTTTTTACTTTTTCAATGTATACCTTTATTTTCTGAATAATATTTGAAGTTATTTTTTTGTAAATTGGGATGAAGGAGATTGTATAAATAAATGGTGATGAAAATATGTACATAAATAAAATCTTTGTTATAACAGTATATGTTCATGTTATGTATATATTTTAGCATATATTATTACAGTGATAAATAAATCATATTTCAGTAAAAAAAAAAAATGTTTCTATTATTTTTCCTATATATCCACTCAAATTTTCAGCATATCAGGACTACCTCACCTATGAGTGAGGTAAAATATATCAATTTATTAGTGAAAACTTATTTGTTCATTGTGTCATTTATTGGGTTTAATGTCTTCATGTATTCCAACGGGGGTGAGAGGGATGTTGTGGGAGAATTTCAAGTCTAACTAGAATGAGAGATAGCAAAAGTAAACCTTCACAGCCTGGATTAAAACTGAAACCACTTCTGACTGAAGCTAATCGGATGCTACCTGAACATGCTCAGTCTCTATATCCTCTTTATTTTTTATCCAACATCACAACTTGATTTGAAAATTTTATGATTGTCATGAGATACAGAAGCAATTAATATTTTATACTGTAGATGTTGTTCATATAATCTTATTTATTTACTCTAATGATTAATTCTAACTTAACTTCCATAATAATATTAACTGATAATATAATATATATCATTATAAATATACTTAACAGGATTTACATTATAATAAAAGGCATAATACTTTTTTATTTTTTAATCCAATTGCACCACACTACTTTTAACAACCTTAAATGCTTCTGTGTGACAAATAAAAATTAAGAACCACTTACTTAGAGATTGAGGAAGCCATTGGAAAGTTTTCTACTTAGGGATGGCCATCGATAGTCGATATTATCGGAATATTGATGTTTTCCTATGCTAAGTTTTTTTTTCTAACGATCAGATTCATATATAATTTCTAGCGCTTTCTGAAAATGATAGTTTTGATAAAATTTTAAAATTAAAATATCAAAGGGACAATATTGATAGTCGATAATATGGGGTAGATACTATCGATGGTAAAATATCGAATATCGGAAGGTAAATATTGATATTTAGATAACATCAGATATCAATGGCTATCCCTATTTTGTTCCCTGCAGTACTCTTTCTACTGACAGTGACTTAATGTAAATTGTTTTATGGCGCCCTACATTTTAATTTTCACTCATAAATTTACTTAATATTACTTCATATAATTAATATATAAATAAATTATATTTAATAAGATCTTACTTATTAGATAACCATGAAAAATTCTCTTAATGTAGATTTTAAGCAGCTATTTGATCAGTTTCTCTTACTTTTCTCTGTCTTACAAAGTACTAGTATTGCTTTATTTCCTATTTCAACTATTTTCTATCTTATTATATATTCCTTGATAAAACTGCAGGAACTTGGTGCTATGTTTATGTTGTTAATAATTGGTAACATTTAATAATAGTTTCCTTTCCTATTCGAAGCTGATAGAATGAGAGTTTATTTCATAATTTTAAACCTTTTTTTATCAGAATGGTCAACAAAAAAAATATTAATGAATTTAAAAAAACAAAACAAATATTGTTAAAAAAAAATTCATCTCCTGAATTCTTCAATTGTTTAGCTGTTAATGACTGAATCAGTATTTTAGTTAATTCTAAACTGCACTGTTTGAAATAATCATAAATTAAATTTAATATAATAGTATAAATTTGTTATTCTAATAATAGGTATAATTTGACTTTCAGAAAGCATAATTAAAGTTATAATATTAAATAAAAAATTATTTAATTTTACTAAATCATTATAAATAATATTATATATCAATAAATATTAAATATATAATGAGTAGATAGATATTAAATCAATATAAATATTATTAAAATTGAAGAAACTAATTAATTATAGAAATTCAATTACAATAAAACAAGAATTGTATATTTAATTTAATATTAAAATCTATAAAATTGTATTAATCAATGAAGATCAAAAAATAGTTCTACGTAGCGCCAATAGAGGTCAGCACCAAACGGAGGCAGATGTTTCTTCAAATTCATGCTGAAAATTTTCCATTTCATATTAGGAGATTAGGAGTTTAAAGGAGCTCAACTGCCAGGTCCCTTACTTAGGCTCGATAGTGCTGGTCTCTAGCGGCAGGTTTTAAAACCGTAAGAGTTGAACAAGTATTGACTTATCTGTTGAGCTCCTTTTAACTCCTACTGTCCTAATACAAAACAAAATTTTCTCATTGTAGAATCCGATGTTATTAGATACCTGGATTGTGCTGCTCTCTGTTAACACTAACTAGAATTTTTCATCTTTTTTGACATATGCTTTAATCTTTCCTTAATTATTTTAACTAAATCGGCTTTCATCTAATTATTTATTTTTAATATTTTATTAAATATTAAATTAGAAATGATCTAAGATAATTAGAAATTATCTTCTATTTATTACTTTTGCCAGTGTCTGGCTGACCATAATTTAATTATGGTCAGCCAGACACTGGCAAAAGTAATAAATAGAAGACAATTTCTAAATATTAAATTCTTCAAAATAAAATAAATCTAAATCTTGTTGCATTCATGGATTAGAATACAATTATGAAATATTAGAGAGAACTATTCTGTTTTTCTCTTTCTGGATTTTTTTCTTACTTCTATGTTTAGACAGATATTTTACTAATATTTTAGCTCCCATAAATTCTAATTTTTTCAATTTAATCGCATTACTATTTATTTCATTGATCTGGATCAAAATGATATAAAATTGTTCGCATATATTTATTGGCATAGATAAATTTCATTCACATTTAGATGTTCTATGATTTAGATGCTTAGTAATTTAATGCCTTTGTGTATACATTTTCTCTTTATACAGTTCATTCAAGACTTCTTCTACTGTTTTAGAGAGAAATAAATAAAACAATATACTCATTGATAAATAACATATTGAACTTCTCATAAATAATCATGAAGTTATATAGATAAATGTGTTTATACTTAAAAAATAATAGATGGTTTTGTTTTTGACATAGGATACAGAACAATCCTATTAATCTGAACTTAAGTCGTAGCCTGAACATCTGAACCAAAAAAATTATAATAAATAATAATGGTAGAAAATCATTTCCTTCTCGATATGGGAAGGGTATCTGTCTGTTCTGAATATCTGATACAATTGTGATAATTTTTTGTTCATTAGTTCCTTATTGGTGAACTAAAATTTGAGATGCTGTGTATAACCAAAGTAGAAGATGATAGGGCAGATATTTTATAGAAATGTTATTTAGAAATAACTCATTTACTTTATTTATTATCTGATGGAGTAATTATCAAGTGAATCAATGATTTAATAATTCAATCAGTTGTTTAGTAATTTAATCTCTATCTTAAACAAATTTTTTCCTCCTCTCAAAGTTCTATTTAAAACTAACTACCATTACTTTTATTAAGAATATTTGACATTTAAGCTTGTTATTCAGTGGGATCCCTTAGAATTTGATGAAGAAAATGAAATTTGTTTTTAAATGATTCTAATCATGATTTAATTGGTTTGAGAAACAAATAAAATATACAATTTTATCTCTTACTTAAATTAACAATAAATTAACAATACAAAATGATAAAAATTTAAAACTTAGATGATGATCAAAATATTTCCGATTATAGTTTGGATATATTAAAAAATAAAAAATAAAGTTCTATAAAGTATTTAATAATTGCCAGTGATAATATAAGTCATTTTCATGTTAGAATTATTACTAAAATAGCCTCTTTGGTTTGATATTTCAACCTTATCAGTAACAGTCACTCTAACTTCCTTGATAGCGGCAACTCTTGTGTTTTACAATTTTGTTATTTCGTTTGACAGTACTATTATTAGTAAAATACCATAAATATGTCTTTAGCAATTGGTGCTTCAGCATCTGGTATTCCAGACAAACTCTGGCAACCTAAGTACACTGTTCTCGAAACCACGTAAGTTAATTTTTGTTTATTTATTTATTTTGTAAGCTGAATTAACATAATTTCGGATTGGATATTACTTCTTGTAATAATATCTTTTGTAATTTTTGATTGCCCTATCAATAATGAAATCCAAAATTACATAAAAACTGGATGTAAACTTTAATTTTATTTAAAGATGATCTTATTAAATACACACCACTATTTCCAGCACTCTTAGTACAAGTGCAATCAAAGTGATTTTGTTCTGTGTCATCGAGACGTGGAAATTATGATCTAGTAGTATAATCTAGAATTTGATTTGTTAGACTTAATTTTTATGAAGATTGCTTTTTAAAAGTATTGCTAATATTTTGAATAAGAATTTATGATGCACACATTGTATTTTGTTATTTCAGAATGGGAGAAATAACCATAGAACTATATTGGAAACATGCTCCTTCAACTTGTAGAAACTTTGCTGAACTTGCCAGGAGAGGTTACTATAATGGAACCAAGTTTCACAGGATTATCAGAGATTTTATGATTCAAGGTGACATTTTTGTCTTTAATGTTTACTTTATTTTTACTGTAAATATTATCTTTGTGTATATTCTACTTACGCTATGCCAATATTTCATAACTATATTTTAATATTAGTTAAGCTATTTGTTGAGCTAATGTTTGATCTAACTACAGGTGGAGACCCTACTGGCACTGGAAAGGGAGGTGCATCAATTTATGGTCGAACGTTTCCAGATGAAATACATGAAGATTTAAAACACACAGGTCTGTGGAATTGTAATAAAAATACTGTGAAATATTTATGTAACAGAACCTAGGAAGCAGACAATTTTCTATATTTTTTAGCCTGTTGTACAGACTGCCCATTCATAAGGGATACATTTTAAATATATGAAATCTATCATTTTTAAAATTTTTTTTTTTAAACACCATGCAATTTTAGTACAAACTATTTCAATATAGATAATTTTTCACTGAAGAAAGACTTTACCAGTTCATACTTAAAAAATTCAATCATTTTTATGGTTTTTTGTAGTGTGAAGAATATATGTTAAAATAGGTTGGTTTCTAATTTATATTCATTTTTAGTTGTATAAGAAATGAAAGACAAATAATTTTTACCTTTTTATTTATGGGGACGATAGGTGTATAAAACTGCTTTTTCAGGATCTAATCCAAACCATAACTGCCGATGTCCAAATAAAGTTTATATTTTAACTTTTAATTAGATATTTTCAAACTTAATGAATAATTGATAAACCTAATAGAATCGTCTGTAGATCTAAATTGCAATACTCAAATGGTATAGATAATCTGGCAAAAATTCATTTCAATATCTTTTATGTTGTCTTAGGTTATAAAAAAAACCTAAGATAAATGACTACAACCCATGGAGGGTCTTGGGTTCAGTACTATTTAGAGAAAGCACTGTCTCCAGGATAATGGTTGTGCAAGGAGGTGATTTGACCGAGATCACGCTTGACCACCAGGTTTTCTCCTTAATTTATTATTTAATTAAGGGTACCCACTTTATAGAGGTTGGCTGTGCCCCAGGAGGGTCTCCCAACCCAGGGTCGCCCCACGGCCGATGAAACAGATAAATAAATTTTCTGCCATGAGTCGGGGTTCGAACCTGGGACCTTTAGCATTGGAAGCTCAGTACTCTACCACTGAGCCACCACACTACCTTATCTTAGGTTATTCTTCTAAAATTATTTTGGTTTCTCTTGATTTTCCATATATCCTACTGTTGTTAATTCTCTTTAAAACTTTTATTTTCTAGATAATATTTAGGTAAATAGTCCATAACTCCATTTACATTATATTTTAATCCTAAGGAATCTTATGTTCAACAAGTCCTTAGATTTAATATCCTTAGATGTAAGGATACTTTAAATGAAAATAAATATGTGTACTGTATTACTTGGATCTCTTGGCTTCTGATCCTTTGATTAAATGATTAACACACATTTAGCATCTATTTGATATTTTTAAACAATTTCGTGAAATCCTCTGAGTAATTAAGACCTTGTTGAAAACTTGTTTTACAGGAGCTGGTGTAATTTCAATGGCGAATTCAGGGCCAGATACAAATGGATCTCAGTTCTTTATTACCCTGGCCCCTACACAGTGGTTGGATGGAAAGCATGCAATCTTTGGTAGGTATTATAAATGTTACTGAGATTAATAACTAGTAAATATTACAACATTTATAATAGTGACTAATTAGCAGTAATTATAATTTATTAACACGGCCACAGATGCATGGTGCAATCTTTGACTTGCTCAACCTTCATCTGTTCTCCCTTGAAGTAGTGTGCCCGATGAAGATTTCTCTTCGTCATCTGTAACCTTTGCTCTTCTTCGAAAAGTAATTTAATTGCTAACCTGCAATATCCTTTTTTTCTCTAGATAACTTAATTGTCTCATGTCCTAGATAAAAATTGATTGATTGTAGAGAATTAGCTAATAACAAATCTATTCTCTCTTTCTTCCATAGAATCTAGATTTTCCGCTGTGTTTTATTAAACAAACAACAATTAAATATAGATTTTAAATTTTAAAAGGGTGCTTTAGATTTTTGAAATAGGGTTGTAAACTTGTTTATCATTAAATAACTTATTAATTAATTATATTTTTTGTTACCTGAATGTGTAACATTAATACTATTTCACCTTAATCATAAAATTTAAATAAGATATTTAATTAATTAATTTTTTATTAACAAACTTTCATTAATATTTTTTATTTCATTAATAGGTCTATATTTTTTCTTATCTTAAATTGCTTGCAGGAAGGGTGTATTCTGGAATGAACACTGTAAAAAGGGTTGGACTTGTAGAAACAGACAAAAGTGATCGACCTGTTGATGATGTAAAAATAGTTCGTGCCTATATTAAGATGAATTGACGCCTTGTAAATACTCATGTTTTTACTTTTATATATGAAAACTTCAAATAATGGTTTAATATGACAGTATGAGTTGTTTTAAGTTATGTATTTGCATGCATTAAAGAAGAATGTATGAAGTAAAAAAAAACTTGAACATCAAATTTTCTCTCTGAAAGAAGGTGAAAATGTTTTTTTTTTTTTTTGTGTATGTACAATAAAAATTGGATTTTAAATATATTTATTAATTTATATGTACAAATATATATAAATAAAACATGTTCTTAAGTGATTATGAATAAAAGTTTTTAAATTATTTTTATATTTCTTTTTTATGCCCCATATTTATTGAATTAATGTATGTATGAGTATAATTTTGTAGTTAATGGGTTAACAAAAAATAAATTGTATTTAATGTATTTATTGCCTTGTAATGTTTCACTTAAGGTCCTTTTAGACAGTCATGTCAGTCTAAAAAGCAAACTGAAAGGAGAACGGAAATGGAAACTGAGATTGACGTGATGGCTAGATGTTTCATTACAGTTCTTAAAATTCCAAGATATAAACAAGTGTGTCATGCCTCAGTCTGTTTGCTCACGTCAGTTTTCTCGAAAATCTTGTACAGTGCACGTATACTGTCTCTATGTCCAATGATCACAATTTTGTTGTCAAGTTCATTGAAATGGATTAAACTTCACCGTGTTTGTGGAACAAAACAGACACTCACTCTCACAATGCTAACATTTGGGAAGCTTCCTACACTGTTATGTTACAGAAATTCGCACAACTCATCTTTTCACTCTTTGAGCTACGAACTGAACACTGGGCTACTACAATTAGAACAGTGAGAACTGAACAGATTCTGTAAATCTAAACTTTCTTCCAAATGTGAATGGAAACTGAAACAACTGGGGACTGATATGACTTTCGAGAAGGACCTTTTATTGTAAATGATGATTAGTTGAAAGAAAAAAGTAATTGAATTTTATGATGTTTTTTTCTGGGATAAAAATTCAGATTTATTAGGATTTAAGTTTATTCTAATGTTATCAGAATTTTTTTTGTTGAGGTAGCTGTTTTTCCATTTTTTTTTTATATCTTAATACTGTGATATTCTTTTGTTTTCTTAAGATGAAAGTTTTGTATTATACTTATCACTAATAGGATTTTGTAGAAATAAAAGCTCTGAATGGAGTTTTTGTTTATTAAATATTATGTTTGTTAATATTACAAAAATTATTTGTAGCTCAAACTAGCTAAATTTAACT
This sequence comes from Nezara viridula, assembly GCA_928085145.1. NCBI lineage: Eukaryota > Metazoa > Arthropoda > Insecta > Hemiptera > Pentatomidae > Nezara > Nezara viridula. Next base: position 47,913,750 of record OV725082.1, on the reverse strand, counting down.
TGTATTTTTTCTTTGTGTAATAAATTATATCTTTATTGAAAAATCTTTTATCTAAATACATTAATTATTTATCATTCAAGATTTGTATTTTATATTGCATCGTGTTTGTATTTTACCTTAAGGCTGGTATGAATAACTATTTTCAAAAGGAAGGAGATGGTCCAGGATGGCGGTCAAAAATAGTGGTAAAACTATTTTATTAAAAGCCAACGTTTCGACCCGACATTGCAGGTCTTCTTCAGGGAAGTGTGGTCAGCTAGGAGTTTCACTTAAAACAATCTAACTTCACTTAAAACTCAGTTTTAAGTGAAACTCCTAGCTGAACACACCTCCCTGAAGAAGATCTGCAAATTTGGGTCGAAATGTTGGCTTTTAATGAAATAGTTTTACCACTATTTAGCCTATTTATGACCACCACTCCAGACCATCTCCTTCCTTTATAATGCAACGGTCAACTATTGAATATTCAAAATAACTTTTTTCATTTGTTTTGTAAAATCTTAATTTTCTTTGAATATGATTGTTCTTGTTTGAGGTGCTATAACAATAGTCCTTACTTACCTACCTGTAAACACAAGTTCACTGATGATCCTGATAAATATTTCCAAAGAGATAAACATAAAACATAGGATGGAAATAGAAGCACAGTTAAGGTTATTCAGCTCCTGAAGGCATGGAGTAATATTTCTTGTTAATTTTTTCAATTATAATTAGAATGGTTCTCAAAAGAGTTGTCAAATTTCATCTTTATTCATCTGGGTGAAGATATGAGGTTGTGATAATTTAAGTCTGAGGAGTGCTTAGAGTTTCAGTTAGTTCCAGAATGTAATATCATCCAAAATTTAATTTTGTAGCATTCTAGAATAAAGAAATAGGTGATATTTTCTAAACAGCTAAGTTGTCAGGATATTACGACTATATATTTATGAAATAGTTAATGCCCCCTTTTTTTAGTGATATAATCCCTTGGTTATAATTCTTAAAATTGCTACAATTACAATAAAATAAAATATACTATATTGAATATATACATGTAAATAATATATCTGTATAAATATACAGATCATTGATCAAGAAACATTACTTCCTAGTACTTAAATCTAAGATCCTTCATAGATTGTTATGGTATGGTTTTTGTTTATTTAATTCAATTATAGGGCGAACTTGATCAATATAGTAAAAAATTCTGTACGAATATGATCAAACAATGTATTACAAATGCTGTAGATTTTTTGAACATTTTTTTTCCGAATAGAATAGATTTCATTTGACAAAAAATAACAATTTGGACTAATCAGATGGCATCGATGTCTGTGAATAACATATGAAGTTTATAACAATAAAATTTGGTATTATAAATTGTAATAAGCCATTGTTAATAACTATTCTTCTATTATTTTATTGAGTTGATTTCTTTAAGTAGTATTTATTTAACTTGTAGAGTAAAAAGTGAGTGAGAGACTGGAATTCTAATTCTTGATTCAAACCTCTGCTATGGAATTATATTTTCTGCTCTATCAGTTGTTGGTCGTTCATGAGGTCAAAATCCCTCTCGGGGTACATTTAATCTCTCCTATGTCCTGATTCTTCATTGCATTAGAGTAAACATTGGCAGTTCAGTATGATTCTTGTATGATCATAACTTAATTATTGGTTATGTAAATAATAGTTCCTTATTAAATATGGAAAGCCAGTAGCAGATTCAGAATTCAATTTTGGAAGTGATGCTACATGTTTTATTTAATGTTAATTTCAGAAACAATAATGCTTTTAGGAACAGAATGTTTATATTTTTATTTGACATGGCATTACTTTGGAGGTAATGTGCATGCATTATAATTTAAAAAGAGAACATATAGTGATTGTTTAAGTATTTGGCTCAGATCATTCATAGAAAAAAATATGGTCCGATGAAAAAAATATATTTTCCCTTATTTTTTGGGAGAGGGCTCTCTACTAGGAGAGATGTCTCTTCGAATCCATTAGTTTGGAATCTGAGACTCTTCAAGGGTTTCAATATTTAAAGTTCTTCTTTTATTTAACTCATTTCTTTGCAGAATTGAATTGAAATAATCGAGGATTAATTACTTTATTGTTTGAAATATTGAAATTAGAAATTTATGCACCATCGGTTTCTGTTCCTTCCATAATGCAAACAAATGAATATGTAAAATATGAAAAAAAAATATAAATATATATGTGGTTATATTGACTTCATTGATGCACAAAATAGTTTTGTTATTAATAGTTCTTACGGCTCATGAATTCAAAGGTGTGTTTAGACATTTAACATGGGAGGAACAACCATATAAATTTTTATTTCACTATGATAGTAATTTTGATATTTTTCATCTGCATTCGGTACCAAGAGAAATAAAATAAATAGTTTGGTGTAGCAATAATGTCACTGTTAGTTAAGTTATATACCTAATTGTGTTTACCATAGTTTGTGAAATGTCTAAACGCAGCTTAAAGGATTCAATTATAGATTTGATTACTTCTTTAAAAATCTTTAATATAAGTCTTCTTAAAAATTTAAGAATCTGAATTTCATAAAATATATTTTCTTCTATTTGAATTAATAAAGTTAAAATTCATATGTAGATATTATATACAATATTTCAAAAATATCTGTTTGAATATTAAACTTCTTGGTTTGAGAAAAATATAAATAAATTGTTCTTATTACAATTAGAAGATAAAAAAAATATTTATTTATGTGTTTGGAAAAGACAATGGTAACATAAAATTGTTTAATTAAAAATATTTTGTGTCGTTTAGGTGGTATAGCTGGGAGAAATGTCCGCTCTGTTCTAGAAATGTTCTAGATAAAACTAAGGCTTTTGGTTAAAATTTATAACTATTGTAAAATTTCGTTATTTAAAACTTTTGTAAAATGTGTTCGTGAGTGGCGTATTTTCGATATTACGGTTTTAAATCGGGTGTGTGTTCAGTTATAAATTCATCATATCAGTGCCGTTCTTTTCTCATACTCCCAATTTTTTTTTAAGCTTTCTCCATTGGTGATAATGGCTAATTCCCTAACACAGGTTAGATGTAATTTATTTTTAATACGAAATTATTGTTTTTCTTTAGTTTAATTTCTTTCTTTAACATTTATTTGATAAAGTTTATTTCATTTTTATTAGTTTTAAGAAATTAGTACGTACTTTTATCGTATGTTATTATTTGAATTGTTATTTTTTATAATATTTTTAATTCATGGATTTTCTAGATTTTAGAAAACTCATAGCCTAAAAACTAAAAAAAAAAAAACTCATTGGTTTTCAAATAGATAACATTAATTTTAATATGGTTTTCCAGTTCCCAGGTCCAGTGGTTTGTTTCTCTCGTTCCTGTGACATGTTTCAACCAGTTTCAACCATGTTACAGGTTACTCATTATATATAATTTAAAATAGATAGATAAGTTTTCTTTTTATATTTTGGGTCTTTACTCCAATGGAATGTTTGTCTGTAATTTTAAATAATGTAATTATTTAGATAAGGACCGTACGGGTTACGCGTGGTTCACAATCACTTCCGTCACACTTGTTCATGAAGTACGAATGGATCCAGGTTTATGGGAGTCTGTTTTCGGCGTTACATGAACAAGTGTGACCGAAGTAATTGTGAACCACATGTAAACCCGTGCGGTCCTCATCTAAATAATTACTCTAAAAAAAAAAATGGTTTCCATATCAGTGGAAACCAATTACTAAAATAAATTAAAAATGTCCTTAAAAAATTGATATTTACGTTAAACAGGTTTTTAAAAGTAATGGGCAGGTTTCTAAACAGCGCTAGACTTAACGTTGGAATCGAATCTGTCTCTAGACTGGACGAAATGGTAACAGTGTCATGATGAGCTCAGTACTAGGAACTTATCCAGTATTTTGGAATAAGTTCTGTTTCAAAAAACTTTTTTTTTTCTGAAAAGAGATAGCATATTTTGGCTTCAAATTTGTATTGCGTCTACTGTTGATACTGATGTAAGTGTATAATAAAATTCATCAAGATGTGACTGAGCTTTTCACCCAATTTTATTGTAGAAAAACATTGTCATATAATTGCTATATCTTAGATTCTTTATTTGATTTATAAAAAAAATTTAATATATGGTTTTAAGTTTAATATTTATTCATTTCGTGAACAGTCATAATGTACCATCAAATATTGTTGCTTCCACATAAATCTAGTGTTTATTCTCTTCTGATGATGCTTGAATTTGTAAAACTTTGATGGATAGTTGTTAGTTAATCAACTTAATTAATATGGACTTAAATCTTATTAAACAAGAAAATTTTTCCAGAAGTGGTGTGTGTATCAGTAGTCTAGTAGGATGCTGACAAAAGAAATTGTGATTGATCCATAATTTAATGAAAAACAAAACTTTTCATACTTTAATAATTTAGCTATGAAACTTCAATGTTTTTTTTATTTATCACTTCCAATGCAACAAAAAACAAAACAAAAAAAACATGACACTAAAAAAAAAACACAACTTATGGGACTCCAAAAATACAGATATGTATTTATTATTTTGTGGTTTTCACAAAACTGAATGAGAATTGAATTATTACAATTTCTGAACATGATTTGATTTTCTTCCTATTTTTTACTTTCAGTAAAGTTAGAACGGGAAGTAGCTTTGGTATGAAATAAAAATATTAAGTTTGGGGTGGTTTAAGCTCTTGATATATTTCTGTATATGACAACAACTTATTGTCCAGATTTCTGTTGATTCCTTAGTACAATATTGTAGAAGGATGTTAAAAAAAATCTGTACCACTACAACCCATAAAGGGTCTGGGGTTCAGTACTATTTAGGGAAAGCACTGTTTCTAGGTCAACGGTTGTGCAAGGAGGTGATTTGACCGAGATCACGCTCAATCGCCAGGTTTTCTCCCTTAATTAATTATTTAATTAAGGGTACCCACTTTATAGAGGCTGGGTGTGCCCCAGGAGGGTCTTCCAACCCAGGGTTGCCCCACGACCAATGAAACAGATAAATAAATTTTCTGCCATGAGCCAGGGTTCAAACCTGGGGCCTTTGCATTTGGAAGCTCAGTGCCCTACCACTGAGCTACTCCACTCCCCTAGAAGGATGTTAACATTGATTAAAAGCCGCAAGAAAACCTTATAAAAATGTTTTGATTGGTTGTTGGTTATTGATGCAATTTCTATTTTATATTCTGTGGTTTTAGAGGTATTTCTAGTATAATATGCGAGTATATCATTTCTCCTAGGTATTATTGCATATAAGTCATTAATACATAATTAATATAGTTGATTATCATTATTCTGTATCTGCTGCCAGTGTTAGGTTCTGTTGTTTTTATATGTTAATCAAGAAACCTATAATTAAGTGTACTGTTTGTATTAATTTCATTCTAGATGAGATACTTGGCTGGGAGAGTCTTCTTATTCATATTGTGGGTTATGTTAGGGTTGGTAAGGTTGCAACTAACTATTACTTAGATACAGTTCCCAATCTCTTCGTTTGATCTGCCATCAACATGCTGCCAATGGTTGTTATGGAGGGGTGTAGGAGGTCATGATAGTCGAGTGTGTTAAAACATAAACTTTAACATTCTTGAGTTTGGCGACTGGCTTGAGTGGGTTGAAATTTATTTTGTAGCAGACCTATGGAATCAATCTCACCTTAATCTTCCCACTCTGGTTAGAATAGCTTTGATTGTACCTCTAAAACAACCCCTCCTGTATGCTAGAAATTGTGAGGAAAGGGTTAATAGAAAAAAAAGTATAGGTTGCTTTAAACGAATACTGTTAAGTTAGCTACTAGTATCTTTTTTACTATTCACAGCCTGAAACTGTTTCAGTATGTTTCTTGTTGATTAGAACGTACATGGAAGGATTAAAAACAAAACAAAAGAACAATTTTGCTTTATTAAGAATAATTATTTTTATTGAAAATTGTATTTATAATTATAAAATGTTGACATCTATACTTTCTTCAAGACAAATATAGCTTAATGTTTATACCATTTCAATCCTGCTTGAGTATAAAAATTATAAAAAATATTTGTACTGATAAGTTTATAGAGATTTAACAAATATTTGTACTAATAAGTTTATAGAAATATAAATAATATTTCCTTAATATTAGTGGAAATTAAACTTTGAAACCTTATTCAATTAACATACTCTTCAGCTTTATTTATTTATCACCTCTCCTTCTCCTTTTGTATTTTTCTCATTCACTCTGTCTGAATTTCTGTAATTTGGTGTTATAATCATTCAAAAATAAAGTTTCTTTATTTTATTATTACTTAATATGATTTTATATTTATAATTTTATTTGGATTAAAGGTCGAAGGGAAAGAAGTATGTGTCAAAGAAATGAAAAATACTTTTGAGAAAATAGACTAAAAATTATTGTTACATTGAGATATATTTGTAAGGGATAACACTTAGATAAAAACAAATTAAAAATGATAAAACAGTAAAAAAAAATTATGATAAGGAAAATTGGCTTGATTATTAGAATAGGTGTGATATATAACTATGAATGAAAAACACTAACCACTGCTTAAACAATCTCATGTTGACAGTATGAGAAATTTTTATTTTTTTTTATTTTTAATAATATTTGGATGTATATATACAGACCTTGAGCTCTGGGAGATATATATATATATATATATATATATATATATATATATATATATATATATATATATATATATATATATATATATACAATATATATATAGAGCTCAAGGTCCCAGGTTCGATTCTGGCTGATTAGTAGTAATTTTTCATCAGCTGCGTATCTACTCTGAGGAGATCCCCCTGGGGTACAAACAGCCTCTATAAAATGGGTATTCTTAATTAAATAATTAATTAAGGGGAAGAATCTGGCGGTTGAGCATGATATCGGTCCAATCACCTCCCTGCACAACCGTTGGCCTTGTAACGGTATTTCCTCACATAGTACTGCATCCAAGATCCTTCATGGGTTGTAGTGTTACAGGTTTTTTAAAGCTTATTAAATGAGAAAGTTTTTCTGAAATTGGGATATCTGTAGTATAGTAATCATGAATAATATATGTTTTTTTAAAAATAGAACTCAGCTTAATTTAACTGCTCATAATTCCTCTTTGAATGGTTTTAACAATAACAAACTTTATTTTCATTTAAAGTAAATTTTCTGTACTTTACTGTGAAGCAATTTTCAATTATTTGAATTAAATAGTTTTTAGTTATTGCTTCATTCATTCATTCATGTGTGGCACAACATCCCGTTACCGAGACTGGGCCTCCTCCAAGAGCCTCCACCAGTTGGCTCTGTCTTCTGCTGCAGCTCTCCAGTTCCGTACACCAAGCAGGGTTCTCGCATCATAAGCCACATTGTCCAACCATCTCGTCCTCGGCCTTCCTACCCGTCTTACGAGGTGCAGCTCCTCCATCATTATTTTTTTTGGTATTTCAACGGTGCTCATTCTGGCCACATGCCCTGCCCACCTTAGTCTGGCCAGTTTAATATACGTGACTACATCGATGTCTGCATAGAAAGAACTGAGCTCCCTATTTTTTCTTTTCCTCCAGACATCACCCTCCTTTACTGGACCATAAATCCTTCTGAGGACTCCTCGCTCAAAGACACTCAGCTTCATCTCATCCTTTTTGGTCATCGTCCAAGCCTCTGAGCCATATGTCAAAACAGGCCGTACAAGGGTCTTGTATATGATCAGCTTGGTCTTCTTTGAGAGGTACCTACTTCTTAAGTGTCGGCCAAGTCCAAAGACACATCTATTGGCAGCTGTGATCCTTCTTTGTATTTCTTGAGCCATGTCATTTTTGCTATTAATTTCAGACCCAAGGTATATAAAACTTTTCACTCTCTCAAACTTAAAAGAACCTACCTCAAATGGCTTATTGCTTCCTATTCAACAAAAAATGTGGCTACCTTAAAAAAGTATAAACCGTTAATTTCCTACTTTCTAACTAGATATCGGGTGATTGTTTAATAAACTTTTTTGTAGCTCTTAAAGTCCTTTATTATCACTCCTACAAATGTTTCCCTCTACTTACGGGACACTATGTATATACAAGGTATCCCATAAGCAGAGGGGAATTTTTATAGGTGCGATAGCAGACTTCAAGGGCTGTTTATCCCTTTATCGATAGTTTTCAAACATCAAAATAATAATTTGACATATAAAAAAAATCAATAACAATATTTTGATATATTTTTGATCTTTGAAAAGAGTGGATATGTAAATGAATTAATAAATATTCAGAAATATCAATCAAAGATGTAGTTAGTTTGGGCTTCAGTGTTTTTAATATTTGAAAAAAGGATAAGATGGTTAATATTGAATTGAAGTCTTAGATTTTTAATATTAAATATACTCAGAACTTGAGTAATAAAAAAACAAGAGGAAAAAGTTGGATTGTATGAATAATTCACTTACAATATTGGCCAGTGAAAAATGGCAATATAATATAATATCTAAATAAGTAAATGTTCTGCATTATGAGAGGGAGAAATTATTTTTTTTTTTTTTGGTCTATTACAGGGGTTTATTCAATATTGTAAACCAAAACCGAAACTATACAAATTGCAACTGGCTGTGTCTTTGGTAAAAATGATCCTATTTTGATAATTTTCTTTTCATTTTCTGGGAAATTTAAGAATCCTTCCATATCATCAACCATGAATCTTATTGGTAATTATAAATAAAAAATAAAAAATAAAAAACCTGTACCACTACAACCCATGAAGGGTCTTGGGTTCAGTACTATTTAGGGAAAGCACTGTTTATAGGTCAACAGTTGTGTAAGGAGGTGATTTGACTGAGATCAGGCTCAACTGCCAGGTTTTCCCCCTTAATTAATTATTTAATTAAGAGTACCCACTTTATAGAGGCTAGTTGTGCCCCAGGAGGGTCTCCCAACCTAGGGTCGCCCCACGGCCAATTGAACAGATAAATAAATTTTCTGTCATGAGCCAGGGTTCGAACCTGGGACCTTTAGCATTGGAAGATCAGTACCCTACCACTGAGCTACCCCACTCCTAATTATAAGTAATAAAATAATAAAAGGCTCAGCGAACCCGAAGGTTCGATGACGACACTACCAATCGCTTATTACACACTTACCTCCACCGTTCGCCGTCTAAACCCAGTCCCTTCAGATCAGCTTTAACGCAATCTTCCCACCTTTGCTTCAGTCTATCCCACGGACGTTAACCATTAAGTACAGCAAATATTAACCTTTCAGGAATTCTTTCGTTACTAAGCCCAACAATTTTACAAGTCCATTTGATTCGCCGCGATATAGTTATCTCATTGGTAATTATAAGGATACTAAAATTGTCTGACAGAGCTCTCCTAAAGAATATAATACAAAACTAAAATTATTATATTAATGAACGACCTTAATTTTCCACTTATTCTTGATCTAATCTTAGAAAAGTTTTTGAAATTTCATCTGAGCCTTGGTGATCATCTAAATCCTGGTGGCGGTGGCCCCACGATCTTATGTAAATATTTAATATTTAACAGTTTTTGATGATTTTTTCCCCTCTTTTTGTAGAGAATTTAGTGACGTTTCAAATAATCGTGGTTTTAATCAACCATAATTCGTATATTCTTTTAACTATGTGCAAATAAAGTTTCTTTTTTCTCTTGGCTTATGTACCTGAAATTTCCGAGGGTTGTGACTATTTCTTCCACCTGAAGGAGAATATAATTTTCAAAATAATGGTTCAATCATCAAAAAACATCTTTGAGTAATAATATTTAGAGACTGAAACCTATCAAACTTAACACTTTCATTATAGTCGGTTGCTTTTCGCTAAAAATCACAGTTCCTGACAAATAGATTTCGTCCCATGTATTGGTGCACATCATTACCCGAAAGAGTCTTGATTTTAGTAGGCACTGTAGGCACCGGACTACAGCAACAAGTTTAAATATCCGTAGATGTCAATTGACCTATCGATGTAGCAACGTGTTCAGTAGATTTATAAGTATAGAAGGCGAGATGGCCAAGCGGGCAACCTGATAACCGAAGTTATAAACGATAAAATAATTGTGAGACTTGCAATTAATCCCTCGCCCTCAACCCTGGTCCGAGAAAACCCCGTATAGTCTAAAAGGCGAGGAAGAGGAGAGCTCCGGATATTTCTATATCAGTTTTGAAACGATATTCTAAAAACAATCGAACCATTAAACGATTAAATTATTATTTTATTTTGTTTCTCCTCTCATTTTTTTTTCTTTTGCTCTATGCTGCCTTTTTTTCCTTCTCAAAACTATTAACCTCATACCTACATACCTCTCTTTATCGAATTATTAACATCCGGCTGAAACTTCATAAATAGTTTCGTCTCATGGTAACCCACAACTATTTTATTTACGGAAACTCTTGGAATTGGAGCGTTTTCAATCTAGAGGGGGACAAACTTGTCTATTTAATTAGGTAGTAAAAACTCGTAAATACACATTTGTTTTCTAGTTGGATCGTAAGATAATTTGATCACAAAATCGAGGAAAAAAAGTACCCTTCAAAAATATTGAGCCGTTTGGCGTGATCTACATCCCCAAAATTTAAAAATAACGAGGTTATGTAGGACAAACGGCCCAATATTTTTGTAGGCCACCTTTTTTATCTATTTTGTGATCAAATTATCTTGCGATCCAATTTGAAAGCAAATGTGTATTTACAAATTTTTAGTACCTAATTAAATAGAAAAAGTTCACCCCCTTCAGATTGAAAACGCCCCAATTCCAAGAGTTTCCGTAAATAAAATAGTTGTAGGTTGATACGAAACTATTTATGAAGTTTCAGGTGGATGTTAATAATTCGATAAAAAGGGATATGTACCACGGACTATATGACAACCGATGATTAGTGGTACCCTATTCTCGTTACCATTTCCCGTTAAAATTCCTTTATTTCATGTAACGTCACAACTTTAATATTTTTTTACGAGGACAATTTTCGATGCAGGTCATAATTACAGCTTTTATCCTATCATTAGTTAAAACTGAACTGAGAAACATTATTAAATTTTCTTTAAACCTTAATAAGTAAAGATAAAAAATAACGTTCAATGGAATAAGCGTTATCATCAACATTAGAATAAAAAGAAATAGGTGATGCAATTTCTATGACCACGACTGCAGGTTGGATGCAATTCCCTTAGGTTGGATATGATTTTCCGATTTGTTTATTATTTTTTTTATTTAATTAAAATTGATACTTTTTTTCATAAGTTAGTCTCGCTCTATTTAGGATTCGGCATAGAAATATATACGAGCCCGGTTGTAAAAGCCCCTAATTTAGCTGGAGCATTGAACAGCCTCTACATATTAACAGAAGGACGCCTTTGTAACGTGACAACGCGCCGCCATTTCGAGCGAAACTACCACTGAATTCCAATGAACTCTCCCTTACGCCAATCCGTTACATCTCTCTATTGGCGAAAGTTTCCATAGTGTAATATGAATTAAAAATGGCCTATTATAAAGTTGGTAACTTATTCCGAAGGGAGCGGAGAAGGATGGTTAATGATGGACTGTCAGATAGCGCTGGGGTCGTTAGTCTTCATCGGTGTTTATCGTCCTGACGGCTCTTGGACAAATGGATTCTTCCTGTTTGGGACCTTTTTCGAATTTCGATGTGTCCTATGTCCTCTCCATTGTGGCCTCTCCCTCTGAAACATTCAATATAAAGCACCTGTTAGACATTTCAACAAAAGATGTCACCTGGCGGGTTCTCTTCATTTGATATATTTTTTTCTTTTTTAATCTAACAAATGAGATAAAGTAAATTAACAGGCTATTTTATTCACTAATAACGTTAGTATCTGTTCATTTTGTTTTTAATAATAAATCGTCGGAATTTATTTTGCATTTTTAATAGTAAATTATCTGAATTTATTTTGTTTTTAATAGTAATTTGTCTGACTCTAATTATGTTATACACTAATAATGTTAGAACAATTTACTTAGTATCTATTTATTTGATTTTTTAATAGTAAGAAGATGGCCTCGAGATCTCTTATTGCAAATACATTTTTAGATTGCTACCAATTGGTGGTTTCTCAACAAGTGGTTTCATGTTACTGTGTTCTTTTGTTCGCATTTACTGAATTTTATTTCTAATACAGTTGTAAATATCATAAATAAAAACAGAGTTTTTTAATAGTGGATTATGTTATAGTTGAATTATAAATTATCTTGTTAGTAATAAATAAAATAATTTATTTAAGATCGAAAATATAAACACATATTTACAAATACAAGGAGTGTGCACAGTATCAAAATATTCCTCACATTAATGCAATTATAAAACTCTATTACGAAGGAGGAGAAACTGCAGTCTCTTGGCCGCATATGGACGCCGAAAGCTATCTGCGGCTTCTGAGGCCACATGCGCTCCTCGTTTGTTTTTGCGTGATCTTTATTAATCTAGCGATAGATATAATTGATTCATATTTAATTGTTTACGTTATGAAAGCTTGGAAATCAATAGAATTAAATTGAATATATGTGTTTAATTTTTATCATTATCAGTTTCTAACCTTATTATTTCAAAGTTTTCAATAATAATTTTAAAATATACATATCAGATTTTACATTTCTTTCCATGATGTTATTACTGCCGACGTTTGGTTATTTTGGTAATATAATTTTGTAATTTTATAGTTATTTTACAAAAATTTCCTTTGGAATCCGTTAAGTTAATTTGTTGAAAACTTATATTCAAAGAAGATTTTAGTGCCAAAATTTATACATTATAAAAAAAAAATTACCTCAATGATTTATAGTGCCATGTTTCACATCGGTTTGAATTGTTAACGAGTTAAAAGAAAATAAGTTACGATTGGTACAAATTATAAACAGTGAATCATTTCTTTTTTTTTTTTTTAATATTTTGGCTGAGAAATTAAAAAATAAAAATGATCTGAATATCAAAACAATTTGTAAAACTCGTTAATGGTTGGATAACGATGGTGTCCTTTAAATTTGCGCAAAAACATGTAATATACAAAACCATTATCAATAAACCCATAAAGGTTTTATTGAGTATAGTTTTATAATTTTGGAAAACGAGTTCAAAATAGAAATCGACTACAATTACGAAGATAAAATGAGGTTTTTAAAACATTTTTTGGATGTGGAGTCTTAGAAACATGTAAGGTGATTAACAAATATTTCGAGTTATTACGAAACATCAACTGTCAGCAATCGAGGAAATTAAAACGGTGCTTGAACTTATATTGAATAATAATTTATATTAAATTTACTTTCTATCTATTTATTTCTGTTTTAAAATTCAACAATTCAGTAAGCAAACATTTCTTTATACAGTTTTTATTTTTCGTGTTTTGTTATCTTCCAGGAGTGATAACCTTCTGCTAGAATCTTTCTAAATTCAGCATAAATCGCTGTCCATCGATGCTGCATCTAATCGATTGATACATTCCTTCGATAAAATTAGCACTGAGTTTAGAAACTCACCTAGGTACTTTGTTTTTATAGCTGAATTCAAGCGAAACGAAAATCATGATATATTATACCCCAATCACTCGAATTTAACGGCTCCCAAAACAAAATCAGTGAATAGAATTATTATTATATGTGGGTATATAAAATGTATTAAAATATTTTTTTTTTTAGTTGAAGATATTTCCTAACAATAATAAAATATATCTTTTAAGAAAAAACGAAGGAAATGAAATACTATAGCCGTTATTCGCGAAATAAAAGACAAGCTCACAACAATAGATTGAAAATTCTTTATTCAATATCAAGTTACAAATAAAAATATCCTATAATACAAAAGGCAATTTTGGATAAGGAAATAGGAAAAGGAATATCTGAGACCTGTTTTCTGATTTCCGGCAGCAGCCGTTTTTCCGATTTAATCAATGCACACATAAATTAATATTTCAATTATTATCATATCAAAATTATTTCAGAATAGGAAGTTCCGAACACAAATAGCTTCCTAAATTTTTCTTTCACGTATTCTGAATGGCATTAGCGATCTGACTGAAACTGATCTGAATATAAACTTGTGGAATATAAATTCATGGAGCTACTAACAAACCTTACATATAAACCTCAACCCCAGTCAAAAGTTTCACGAATGATAATATATCAGAAATAGAATAATACATAAGAATCTTAACAGCCCAATAACGCAAAACTTACAATAGCGAAACTTACCGGGTCTGCAGACCCTTTTTTCATCGATTAACATCTGCTTGAAACTTCATAAACAGTTTAATCTCATCGTAACCTACAACTATTTTATTTACGAAAACTATTGGAATCGGGTCGTTTTCATTCTGGAGGGAGCAAACTTTGTCTATTTAATTAAGTACTAAAAACTCGTAAATACACATTTGCTTTCTACTTGGATCTTAAGATAATTCGATCACAAAATAAATAAAAAAAAAGTGGCCTACATAAATATTGGGCCGTTTGTCCTATATAATCTCGTTATTTTGAAAATTCGGGGGTGTAGGTCACGCCAAACGGCCCAATATTTTTGTAGTCCACCTCTTTTATCTATTTTGTAATCAAATTATCTTACGATCCAAGTAGAAAACAAATGTGTATTTACGAGTTTTTACTTCCTAATTAAATAGACAAAGTTTGCCACCCTCCAAATTGAAAACGCCCAAAATTCCAAGAGTTTTTGTAAATAAAATAGTTGTAGGTTACGATGAGATTAAACTGTTTATGAAGTTTCAGGCGGATGTTAATAATTCGATAAAAAGGGGTCTGTACCACGGACTGCAACTCTTCATACACGAAATGTTTACAATATAAATTCTCCTTAGTGGATCCATAGACAACTGCACTTTTCTTTTCTTTTAATATGTAAAGTTGTGACAAATAGTAATATTTCTGAATGAATATATATATATAAAAAAAATGTAAAGTAAATAGAGAAGTAACAAAACTGAGGTTGTAATGAGATTTCGAGCTGATTCATTAACTCTAAAGGCCGATGGAATCGCAGAGGCATCGGCAATTCAATCGATGAATTATAGAACTCGCTGATTTCCATTAAAGGATCCATCGATGAGTTTAGGAAGTACTTGATGGATTATCAATGAACTTAGCGCTGTGTTTAGAAACTTGCCCCCCTAATCACTGTACAATAAAAAATTTGCTATTAAATTATTATCAATATGAATAAGCAAACATAAAACCGTTATGTACATTTTCCTCCTTAGTTTCTCAATCATTTTTTTTTTTTGTGTGGCTATTGAAGAGTTTGTGTTATCACCAAAAAAATAAAATAAAAATGAAAATAAAAATAAAAATAGAAACAGTGTATATAAATAATAATCTTAATGTTAGTTTGCTCAAAAAACTCTAATATCCGAACGTTCTTCACCGATTGCTTTGAAATTTTGATGCAAATTTGCAATCGAATTCAGAAGTGTTTTTATATATATTTTATTACCATTCGATCTTTCGTTTCGAAATGGCGGCTAAAAAATGTGTATCGCTATAGATTGTAGCTCCCAAATGGCTTTAACGATTTTATTGAAATTTGGCTTAAGTATTCTCCTGGAAGCCAATTTATGTATTGTATATGAAATATTTCCAGGAAAAGAAGCTGAAAATAGTAGCGATGGATTCAGGAGTTTTATTTGCGAATGACTCACAAAAATACACAAACGGTACTACCTTGTTTCGTATCGTGAGCATAAAGAGAAGTGCATATAGAAATGTACAAGAGTAGAATAAAATGTTGGAAACATGTTGCAAACGTTTAATTCAATTTTTCGATATAACTATGGTCAAATGTCGATCACTGGGGGAACACTAGCTGGAGTAAATTAATATAATACGTTTTATCTCAAGTAAACGATGGAAGAGTCTTAATTTTAAGAGTATTATATTTACAAAAAAATAATTAATTCCACTCATGGAAGATGCGGGAACATTTCCTCAGAATATTGGCCCATCATGGAGAGAGAACTTGCGGAATTTCTAGCCATATTTCCCTGTTGGAGGACTAAATGATTTCGGGGCTTCCCACGCGGGGCCTTCCGCCTGGATATTGGCTACCATATTTATTGCTTATTGGAAAGGAGGGAGGAAAAAATCACTAAATTTCACCCGAGATTGATCGCTCCAACTCCATTGTAAAACTTAATTCTGTTACGTTATCGGCTTCAATTTAAATTAATGATCATTTTCAAATTTTACATTATCCATTTTTTAGTCAGGTTTATTACCAACTTTGTAAGGATATTCCTTACAACCTCAAGTTCTTTTCAGCGCGTTGGTATCATTTGTTTTCATCTTGTTTTACTTTCATCATCAATATTCTGAAATTGGGTAGTTGCAAGAAAATATATGACTAAATGTTTTCTGTAATATAATTCAATTGATAAGGAAAGTATTATAGATTTTTTAATAATATAACAAGGTCAATATTTAGAATTACATTTCGTCTCGGAGGTATGGTGGGGACTGGGGGTGTACCTTATGTCCATAATAGCTGCCAAACCTCTCTCAGTTCTAATTTATAAACATGCAATTATAAATTATATATAATATAATATAATACATTTTAAATCAGATGGTATAACACATTTTAAATCAGATATTTATATTCAAATGGTGAGAGAAAAAAACGGAAAAATATTTGTTGGATAGAAGGGAAACTGGAAACACTGTAAATTATTATACAATGGTATATTATTTCCAAACAATTTAACATCAAAGTTAACATTACTTTCCATGTAACATTAAGGAAAGAAATAAAACGGATTCCTAACATTGAGCAATATAATTTTCTTTTTTTGTCATTGATCATTTCCTTAAAAAATCGACAACATTACTACAGTTGATTCAAAACTAAAAAAAAACCAAAACAAAAGATATAAGCACTGCAGTAGAACATATAAAACGTATTTACAATACCATATCTTGGCTCCAGATTGTCCGATTTCAATGATTTTTTTTATTTGATTTTTTAGTAAAATTCGGAAAATTTTAATTTTAATTAAACTTGTAGTTTTACTACATAACTTGGTTTTTAGCTTGTTTTCGTTATATAGATAAATTTAAAGGTCATCGAGGAGTAGACTTTAACCAAGTTTCATTGAAATTGGTACATTCGTTTAGCTACAGTCTATAGCAAACAGGTTTTTCGGCCGCCATCTTGGAAGGAAAGAGCAGATTGTAATGCCGAGGTAGAAGGATCATCCTCAGGTGATCTCTGATTTTGACTCCGAATTTGAAAAAAATCGATCGAGTAGTCTCTGAGAAAAGCTGTAGACGGCGGAAGGACAAAAAAATTATCTTGGATTTTCGAATTCTACGTATCGCGAAACGTAAAATCTTAAATTTTGAGGAGGAGGATTAAATTTTTGATTTTTTTGGACGGTTACAGTGGTTCATTATTGAAAATAATAAACCAAAAGTATAAAATATCCAACGCTATACCCTAAACGTACATCATGACGGTTTCTCCACTCTAGTCATCTAGTACCATTCCCACCACTTTTCTTTAATGCTAATTATCTTATAAAATATGTATAAAATAAAGAGATATTTTACAATTTTATTTTAGTAACCTAATCTTGAACCTCATCATCATCATCCGTGGCGTTACAAGTCCTGCAGAATAAAGGTCTCCTGCAGTCTTCTCTATTGGTTACCACCGCTCGCCAGCTGTAGATTCTCAAGATGGACCTTACATCTACTTCTACTTCATCGATCCATTGGGGAGGTATACTCCCACTCTCTTGTCTCATAAATTCTAAATTATTATGTCTAGCGTTTTGAGTCATAAGTGAGGACTGGTCTTATCGGAATCTTGTATAATTGTACCTTTGCGTTTCGAGAAATGCTTCACAGCCCGAAATAACGGACTATAATTCTGCAAAAGAGATCTGCTGCTTCATCTCATTATCTGCGTTTACTTGTGAACCAAGGAAGACAAACTCTTTCACCTTTTCAAATGAATAGTTTCCAGCCACAAGGTGCTGTGGATCGACTACATCGTCCACATTCAATTGTTGAATACCTGCATGCATGTATTTGATTTTCGTTTCATTAACTTCCAAACCCACTCTAAGCGCTGCTATTCCAAGACTCATAAAAACATTTTCCACATCTGTATTTGTTCTTTCAATAATATCTATCTCAACGGCAAAGCCCGGAATCATATTATATCAATTGGATATAGTTATCCAAGTTTCTTTAACGCAGAATAAAAATTTAAAAATCATATAGATAACGAATTTATTGATAATTGTTTTTTATCCTTTAATAAACATTAATACGTACATCAGTCGCCAAACTGCTTTCAGTAGTGGCAGATGGAACAGAATATCTTATCGGACATGATTCTTTTCCCTTTTGACAGTTTTTTTATTATTTTGTAGGGAACTCAGGAAGCTTTCGAACGACCATAGGTTTATGATTTATGGCCGAATGATCCAAAAATTGTGTAATTTTTTAATTATTCGCGAATGAAATTCTGGATTCATCATAACTTTTTTCTATCCGCTTTTGATGGAAGTATTATGTATACATAAATTAAAAGGACTTCAAGAAGAAGACTTTAGTCACATTAAAATAGGTACAGCCGTTTTGGCCCTATATTCAATTTAACTCAGGTTTTTCGGTCTCCATCTTGAAAGGCCGGATGAATATATAAAACACTTCTGAATTTGATTGCAATGTTGTATCAAAATTTCAAAACAATTTCGGCCTAGAACTTTCGGAGATTAGCGATTTCGAACAAACTAACATCTGCATTTTTATTTATATACACTGTTTTTAAAATGTTTTTATTTTGTACTGAATCATATTAGATTGCATTTCTTTTGAAATTATTACGAATTTAATCTTATTAGCTTGCCTTTTCGCATGTGTGTGATTCCGTTTGGTAAAATAAGTATTTTTGAGTTTCGCATATGTTGCATAAAATATTCCTAACATTATTAACAATTGTATTGTTTTTTTTTTTTCATTTAATTTAACGTATCTTATGCATTAGCGTTAACTTAATATAATGGATAACATTTCGTAAAAGAAATGGATAGCCTCAAATGTGTTATACTCATTTTTATGTATAAAAAATATTTTAAGTTCACATTCATACTAATATTTATCTCTTTTAATATACATTTTTACGTATTGCTTAATTTGCTATCCAATACCATAAAGGGTACAGTCCGTGGTACAGCCCCCTTTTTTTATCAAATTATTAACATCTGCATGAAACTTCGTGAA
Source organism: Nezara viridula (assembly GCA_928085145.1). NCBI lineage: Eukaryota > Metazoa > Arthropoda > Insecta > Hemiptera > Pentatomidae > Nezara > Nezara viridula. The sequence goes on along the minus strand of OV725082.1, from coordinate 47,894,495 downwards.
TAGATTAATCTCATCCTGACTTACAACTATTTTATTTACGAAAACTCTCGGAATTGGGGCGTTTCAATCTGGAGGTCGGAAAACATTTTCTATTTAATTAGGTACTAAGGCCTCTTTCAGTCTCCACTGGCTTCTAATACTAGTGATGCGGCTGGAAAAGTGGCACTGGGATCTTCCGGAATCTTGCTTTGCCTTCCGCGTGTGGGGGGGGGGGGGGAAAGCCTGGCTCGGAGATTCTTGGGCGAATGTATATATTATATATAGTTATGATTGTGTTTAGAAATTTTTATTTTATTTTTTTTGTTTATTTTTATTTTTTATTTTTATTTACCTTCTTCATCAGTATTATTTATTTACTTCTTATATTTATATTTATTTCTTTATTATTTGTATATATTGTATGAATGAGAACATTTAGCCCTAATGCTTATAGCCCTCCAGCAGTGGCTGATTGTATTATTATTCAATAAATAGATTAAAAAAAAAAAAAAATTAGGTACTAAAAACTCATATATTCTCATTTGCTTTACACTTGGATCGTAAGATAATTAGATAAAAAAATCGAGAAAAAAAGGTGGCCTACAAAATTATTTGGCCGTTTGGCCTATAAAACCTCGTTATTTTGAGATTTTGGGGGTGTAGGTCACTCCAAACGGCTCAATATTTTTGAAAGCCACATTTTTTCTCGAATTCGTGCTCAAATTATCTTACGATTCAGATGGAAAGCAAATGGATATTTATGAGTTTTTAGTACCTAAAGATTGATGATCTCCAGATCGAAAACGCTCCAATTCCGAAAATTTTAGAAAATAAAATATTTGTAGGTTACGATGAGATGAAGCTATTCACGAAGTTTCAGGCGGATTTCGATAATTTGATGAAAAGAGGCATGTACCACGGACTAGTACTAATTAATGTTACAACTTGCAGATCAAGTAGTAAACAAAAATAATAACATAAAAGTAAAAGGACTCAAAGTGTTTTAATAAAAACGTTCGCGATCAGAGTTTTAGGCAGTAAATGTACAATACAGCCTGCTGTCAACAATAATTTGATTACAAGCGGCTTTTACAGTTCGGTTGTTGCGGCGTGTAGATAATCTGTGTCAATTTTGGTTTATACCGCCGCAATATTGTAAACGTTATTTCCTTCTTTTTTTTTTTTTATGGGGTGGTTATGGCGTTATTTTCCCCTTTACCTTTCATATTTTCGAAAGTGAATTAAAATCTTTTAACTGGTAGAAATTATGATATTCGATGAATACGTATATATTTTCTCGTCGATTTATTACAAAAAGTCATAAGTACATTTTTTGTTAGAGCTGAATCTTTATGTATTTTGTTAGTACTTTTATGATTTCATATTATGAAATATCATTTAATGAGTTTCCGAAATACACTGGCGATAGTATTGTCTTATTTCAATAATAATATTATTTTTATGAAAATGAAGTTATGTATTGATTTTATGAACAACATTGTGAGTTGTGAATGTGTTGGAATTGTATTTTAAAGAATTTTGGTTATTTCATAAATTCATCAATTTAAAATAATGTACAAAGTTCTATGGTTGAAATATTGGGCATGTGTCAAATATCAATCAATGCCATATTAAGGGTTGATAATTACTAATATTTAAAAAAAAATATATGTAAATTTTATTTATTTTTTTAAAATTTGCATTTAGCCATTATTAGAGATATGTTGCAAATATATTAAGTATTTAGTTGGATGCAAACATAATATTTTTTAACACACGCGAATAGATGCATTACAGAGTTTTTAAATACGTATCTGTTCCCTGATGTAAGAATTGAAATTCAAAGTCATGGGAATTGGAGTGCACATGATTAAAAAATGGTTAAAATTTGTTTCTTAGTTAGCAGATAAATTTAGCATGAAAATGAAATGAAAATATTTTTTATTATTCCGGGACTGTTGTCCCTTTAGAACAAAGTAGAAGATTAGAAAATTAAAAGAAAACACGTAGAAAACATGGATTCTATGGAACATTATGGTCTAAATAACCAAAATTAATGCTGTAAAATTTGAAATTTTTTCAAATTAAAAAAAAATAATTTTTTCAAATTAACTTTGCATAATCGGCTTAATATTTACAGCTTAAAAATTGAGACATGGACTTATATTATTAATTGAGTAGTTTATTTTTACTTTCACTTTTCGAAAGTGAAATTTTCGCCTCTTCAGATATCTTCAGAGATAAAATCTGATTTTACATATATTGTTTATTATCATCTGAAAAAAATAAATACAAAATTCTTTCAGAGGATTTACTAGTAGATTATAAGCCCATTTATAGAACACATAATAACATTAAAAACAAATATTAATTATTTAACATTATGTAAATAAAAAAATCTTACTAAAAAGCTTACTCGCTTATAATAGCATTGCAACATCTTGCACACATAAACGTAGTACACGAAGAAGTTTCGATTTTTATTTTCACTTACGTATATATGTAATATATAGTAAGGGTAATTATTGCGATCGTGAAAATTTTCGAATCTCAGTTTTCAACGGAAATACATGTTTTGAGGTCCACAGAGTCCAAATAACCAAGTGTTGCAAAATGGTCTGTGTGTCTGTGTGTGTGTGTGTGTGTTAACAGTCTAGCTCATAAACGAAAAGTAGTACGAAACTGGTATTAAGTATTTAAGGTTTGTATATGGGCCGGATGTGACAGCAACTTTTTTTGTTAAAATCGGCTAACCGGAAGTGCCACTTTATATGAACGCTGAAACACATTTTTACAATTTTTTGTTATAGGAATTTCCAAGAATTTTTTTATACATTCATCTAATTGTTGTAAACATGAATCTTTTATTTGTGTGATTAACTTTCGAAAATCAGATGTTCAATACCTACCATCTATATGTAGTTTTTCGATTTTTATATCAGAAAAACATCGATGGCTGATAGTAACACTAAAAACATCGATGTCTAGTTTCCATCCATCTCCGGACCATTATTTTAAGCCTGTTCCTGCTTGGGATGCTACTCCAGTGGCTCATTTAAAATGCCCCATACTCTCTTGGCCCGCGGTTTTCCTCCATCTCAAGACACACTTGGAGTTTGCAACACAGTGGAGGTGTCTGTGTGATCTGAATAGCTTCCTCATTCACTAGATACGCGTTCCGAATGCAAGGAATACATCCCTTTTGTCTCTTGTGCCAGCATTGTCTATAGTGGACTGTATTGTTTGTTGTGGCTGGTTTTAATGGAATTCTGTCTGTATAGATTGAAATGCTCCAATAAATCTTAATTATGTTTTCTAAATATTGTTTAATACAGAAATATTAAAGGAAAAGAAAAAACAAAACAACTAAAGTGTGTGCCTTAGACCACACCATAGAAGTGAAAACATAAACAAGGCGAGATTAATAATATTAAATACAAACTATATATAATAGCTCATTATATGACTCATTTAGAGGATGGAATGCTGAATATTTCCCTCGCTTACAGGTGAAATTTTCAGTTTTTGAAGTATTTTAATCTATATTTAGGCGCGTTTTGCACTTTTTTTTTTGGAGGTGAATAAGATTAAGCAGTCAGATCTCCGTGTGTAACACTCGGGTTAAGTCGGCTGGAGTCGATTAATTGAACTGTTTTCGTATATGGATTAAAATATCTCAAAAACTAAAAATCAGGCCTGTATATTGTAAGGGAGGGAAATGTTTATCATTCCATTCTTTTTGTAAAGAGCTATTATTCAAAATTGTATCTAAAGGCCCCGCCATATTAGAGAGAGGAAAAATAGTGTCGAAAACCAAATAATAACCAGTTTTATTGAAGATATGCATTAAAATATTTCCAAAACTGAAAATTGGACCTGCATACTATAAGCGAGGGAAATTTTCAGCATTCCATCCTCTTTATAATGAGCTATTATTTATAATTTATATTTAATATTATTAATCACGCCTTGTTGATGTTTTCACTTCTATTGTGTGGTCTAAAGCACACAGTTTAGTTTTTTTTTTTTTGTTTTCATTTAATATTTCTGTATAAAATAATATTTAGAAAACATATTATTATATTATATAGATTTATTGAATTTATAAATATATATATATTTTATATATATATTTCTATATGTTTTCTAAATATTATTTAATACACAAATATTAAATGAAAAGAAAAACAACAACTTAAGTGTGTGCTTTAACCACACAATAGAAGTAAAACATTATATATATAAATAGAAAATATATATATATATATATTTTCTGATTATATATATATAAATAGAAAATATAATCATTCGAAATTAATTTATTGTCACATATACGGCATCTCGGACTATACTTGGACAAAAACTCACCTGGAACATTCACACTAAATTAAAAAAAGAATGACCAGACGATACAAACAATGTCACATCATTTAGACTAACAATCTCCACTCAACTTACTACACAAGAACAATCTAAACCACTATACTAAGACCTATTTGGCATACGGTGCAGAAATTTGGGGTTCCGCAAAACACACACCCATTAAACAAAATACAAACCACACAATCCAAAATACTTCGTAAAGTCGTCAATGCTCCTTCGTTTATTTCAAATTACACCATTTACACAGACCAGAACACTACCAATAGTAAAATTCTACATGCACAACAAAGTACACACAGTTCATCTTTACTCTCAATGAGCCAAATTCACTCGTTCTATCCTCCTATCTTCTCCCTTTTACCTGGTGACGTCAAAGACGAATAAAAAGGCAGTGGCTAGAGAATCTGCTGAAAAGTTAAGAAAATATCAGGAATTCAAGAAGATATAATTAACGCCAACACATTTGCTTGATGCGTTCCAACGGAGTGGCAAATTTAAAATAACAAAAATAAATTTATTATCAAATTTAAAAATTCCCAGGTTCGAACCAAGAAACAGGAATTTTTTTTTGTTGGAAATTTTGTAATTTTGACGTCATATTCGTCTTCCTTGGCCTTGAAAACATCAGTACACTGAATATCAAGTTTATTCGACATCATATAAGAGTTCTATGCCCATGTTCACGAAAATTCGTCTTTCGTCTCACTGCTCAGCGGTGAGAGGTATCTATTTTCCATGCCTCGTAGAAGTACCTCATCAAGATCTCAACCTGAGGTAGGACTTGTTGGTAGGAGAGGTTTGTCAGATGAGCTATACGTCTTCTAGGCAACAGTAATCGTGATCTGGGGTTTTGTTTCCCCTCGTACGGCTGCGAATAGACCTTAGCTGTTTCGGAGATATAGCTACAGTATATTGATACAAACAGTTATTGCCTATTTCTTTTAACGATATCTCGACAGAATTTCGGACCTTATACAGTTGCATCATAGTGATCAGTGAATTCCTTTGCCTGCTCCTCTGCTGGTTGGAGGTTGTTACCACCATGGAGTATTCTTCAATTTTTTTTTTGGTACTCGTCCACAGTCGGTTCTGTTGTTTGGCTGAATAAATTGAATACTTTTTAGATGTAGGATATTATCTATTAGAATATTTTTTATTTATTTAAAGTCGATTTATTAATTTATGATAAAATTCTCCACGTCATTGAAAAAATAGTATTAGTTTGCATTGTAAACTAATTATATCAGCAACATTTGAAACAGTGGCTAATTAAATACTTAGTGCCTTAATCGAAGAATTCTGTGTTCTTTATTTAAAGTTTTCCGCATTGCCACGATTAAGGCAAAACGTTTAAAATGAGTGATCAACTTTAATTTAAAAAAGTAAATGAGTTTTCAAAGTCTAGAGGTCTTAAAATATTTTAAATAAATATAATATAGTTTTTTATTTTATTCAATTATCACTAACTTTTTTTAATTTTTTTTTTAATTTTTTATATATTTGTTTATTTAGAAATATTACATTCTGTCACATCAAGGACATTTATAATAGTGTTCAGAGAAGCACACTCACACTCTATTTACAATAAAAAAAAAATAATACAGAAACTTAATAATAATAAATAAAATAAAATAAAATAAAATAAAAATTTTTTTTAATAAAGTTTTTTATTAAAAGAACTTATCCTATTTTGCCTCTTTTTTGTTCTTCATTCCTTTTTTATTTTAATGAAATTTATAACTGTATTACATGGAAAATACAACAAGTAAATGTGACATTGGTAACATGGCATGTACAACATGAAGAGAAACTACCCATTCGTAGAACTCAAATTAAAGTTCTATATTAGAAGGTCCCGAGGCCATCTTGTTTTCAGACGCCTCGGAGGGTTATCAGGGATTGGGTCAAATCGGAAACATATGGAACATTAAGGTCTTTATGGATGATTTTATTTGTGACAAAGTAAGGAGCGTTGAGGATTTATCGAATGATTTTGGATTGTAAGGATTGGATACGAGAGGAATTCGATGGTTTAGTGGAGCCCCAAAGTTCAATTTCGTAAGTCCAAATAGGTCTTATTATTGTCGTATATATGAGTCGTTTGTAATTGATTGAACGCTTAGAACGTTTGTCTAGTAAGTGCTGCCGAAGTAGTCGAAAACGTCGGGCGGTTTCTAGTCGTTTCAGCATGGTATGGGGGTTCCAAGTGAGTCGTTTGTCAAGTATCGGATTTGTTCGACATGGATAAGAGGGCTATTGTTGAAGGATACTGTAGGACAGGAAGTCATAGGTTTGCGATGAAGAGTGAAGGTAATTTGATGGGATTTATGGAATTTATTTTAATCCTCCAGTTTTGACACCATTTTTCAAGAATTTTTCGTTATTAACTGATAGAATACACTTGTCATCGGCATAGGTGGTGATGACAGTTGGACTTCATTTTTTAAAGTGTATATTTATGCTATTCTACCATTGTATATAGTGTTAAATGTTTTATTCGTAGTTTTAAGTGGTTTGATCACAGTTTTAAGTGTTTTGTTCATAGTTTCAAGTGTTTTGTACATAATTTTATCTGTTTTGTATATAGCTTGTTCACTTGAGGTTTTCTTTGCTTTTTAATTTATTTTTAAAATTTTATTTATTGCTTCATACTTTTAGGCGAGTAGTAGTCTTTTCTTTTTGTACGATTTTGTTATTCTAAAGGGGCTTTTTTTTCTATATATAAAATTTTTAAGCCAATTTTAATTGTAATCTTTTCCATTTCAAATGTAAACTTTTCCAAATCAAATATAACCTTTTCCATTTAAAATGCAACCCTTTTCAATTCGACCTTAAAAGGGTTACATTGGCTTTGGAATAGGTTACACACACACACACATATTTGTATGCATATGTATTGTCGGTTATTTATTAGATTTTTAACATTATTTTTCTATTGATTTATATTTTACAGATGCAGATCTAGGTCTGGACTTGTTGGAACTGTAACAAACCTTTGAAAATATTTAAAATCGTTCGGTCATGTGCGGTTCGAGTCTGTGTCGCTCAATTTAATATAATATTTATTAAACAAGCTAAACCTCTGAACAAGTGTTTAGTTTCCGCCGCAGGCATTCGGTTTCACGCTTTCAAAATGTGCCGGGTTTGAAGAGCCACCCTGATTGTGACGGAATTCCAAGAATGGAGAATATTCTGCCATGGGATTTGCAAGGTATGTAGCAGGATATAAATTATAAAATTTATTTTCACAGTTGCCTGCATTATACATTGAATAAAGTATTATAAGCATGTGCTAAATTTTTAAGCAGTATGAAAAAACGCTGCAAATTATTTCACAATGGTTTATTATTTCCCAACAATTATAAATCTAAAGTAACATTACCTTTCTAGTGACAAATTAAAAGAAATAAAAAGTTAATTCCAACTATTTGCCTAAACACGTTTTTTTCATCACTAATAATTTCCAAAAAAAAAAAAAAAAAAATAGCATTACTTCAGTACCAGTAGCATTAATTTGATTCAAAAATCAAAATCCAAACCAAAGAATTTGCATTATAACATAAAAAACATCTAAAGACCATATCTTTGCTCCTAATTGTCCGATTTTAACAATTTTTTTTTTAAAAGGAAATTTCGCAAACTTTTTTTCTAGCTTCTTTTCGTTTTAAAGTACGTTATATAGATAAATTTAAAGGGCAAGAAGACTTTAGCCATGTTTCATTGAAAACGGTACATTCGTTTAAGCGCTACAGTCAAGTTTTTCGGCCGCCATTTTGAAAGTAATGTCAATGAAGAAGGATTATCCTCGGAGGACCTCTGATTTTAAATCTAAATTAAAAAAATTAGTCCAGTAGTTTCGGAGAAAATGCGGACGGCGGACAGATAACAAATATTTTTATTCGTTTTTGGAATTCTACCTATATTATTATTGAAAACTAAATAAAAAAACCAAAAAACTGACATAAAATTCACAGTTAAATAGCATTCACGGAAGAAACATAGGATTCACGGTTATTCCTCCACAAAATAATTGTACGTCAAAATATAAAAAACAAAACAAAGTTTATCTTATCAATGTACCACGAATACGCAAACTAGTAATAAACAAACTTTATAATAACCAAAATAATAATAAACAAACTTTATCTTATTCGTATATGATGTGATTTCATATCCTGTCACTTAAAAGTTTTCGCATTTTTAGTACAAATAACTACAATAAATTATTAAAAACCTTCATTTTATTTTTTTTTCATTAACTGGGTTGTGTAATAATAAAGATAAGATCAAGCGAAATGACCGCCACCTCGGACCATCTCCTTCCTAAATAATACAACGGTCAACTATTAAGTGTTCCTTAAGTAGTTAACGATTGGTTCACTGTACACTAGATAACATTTACTTTTAATGAGAAAAAGTTTGTCATTGTTAAAACCGTTTGAACTTAATTATTACATACTTAAATCCTATTAAACGAGGATGTTTTCCTGAAAGTGGGCTATCTATGTACTTGTGTACTTGCTTGAAGTTAAAAAAAAACTTGAATAATATATTTATTTTTTAAACAACTTAATTTAGCTGCTCAAAACTCCTCTTTAAATGGTTTTGACAATGACAATTTTTTTATCATTTAAAGTAAATTTTATCTAGTTTACAGATAACCAATAGTTGATTATTTGAATTAAATATTTATTTCGTTATCGCTTCCTATTCAACAAAAACACGATTTAGATAAAACAACAAAACTAGGATTAACCACTTTCCTGCTAAAAATTGGTCCATTATTTATAAGAACTTTTTTGTAGATCTTGAGGTCTTACGGGATACTTATGGGCCCTGTATATAAAAATTGCAATTGTATTTGAGAACTAATATTACAAGAAAAATCAGATGTACTAAGATTATAGTTAAGTTTACTATTGATTTCGAATTGGTAATAAATTGATTATGTAACATTTTATGGCATTTTTTACTCGAATACGGTTATATTTAATATTTTAGTTTATGTCTTGGTGGAAATGATGTTTGGCATAGTTCATTAGGGAAATTAAGGAAAGGCTAGAGAGGAGCTCATTGTTAGCGAAAAATTAAAGAAAATCTATAACGAGGGTTGCAAAAGCTGATTAAATTCCTAGGAGCGGGGATTTGGGCATTTTAGACGGGACACGGGCCGACCTGTTGAATTGGAGTGGGATCGGCTGGGAGATGCTGTTGAAGAAAATTGAAGTTGAAGAACTTGGAAACTGGGATCGGTCCATTCCGCCATCCGTCGGGTGTAAGTTTTTAATTTTAAAGTTGGGAAAATGGGTGGTGTGGCGAATCTGAAGTGTGTATCTCAACCGAAGAGATGTATATTCCTAATGCTTAGCGAAGTAGCACGTTTTAATGGAATTCCCAGTGAATAGCGGATCGTCTGTAACAATGTTGTACGCTTTTGATAAATTCCAAAAGTCCATTTAGATTATGACACCTCATCAAACATTTTTTGATGAAATATGAAAGGTATGGTTCTCTGTCATTATATATATATATATATATATATATATATATATATATATATATATATATATATATATATATATATATATATATATATATATATATATATATTTACAACATTTCTTTAATCGACCTTTGAGTATTAAATTTAAACATAACCATTTAATTGGGAATAAGGTAACTTATTAATTATTTAATAAACTTCTGAATGTTCATCTCCTCTATGTTTATTGACGTTTCGATCCCGGTATTTATCTTTTTATAAGTTAACGATGGTATCCTCTTCAAAGTTTTAAAAATAGAGCTTCGATCAGGCCAGGGACACACCGACAGTCTCAGCACCGTCCACTAGCACACACACACACACACATATATATATATATATATATATATATATATATATATATATATATATATATATATATAGCTAGAGCATATGTAGACGGTAGACGGTAAGTGATCAAATCTCCCAAAAACAAGCTTGTAAAACCATTACCTTTTTTCAAAATATGAAATAAGTCTCTTGGTTTGATTCCCTTAGATAAAACTATATTTTTCAGGCTATAAAAAAACACCGGCTAAAATCAAGTATTCAGATGTTATAATAAATAAGACATTTTTTCATTAAAAAACAATTTTTTTTTTTAATGATATTACTGAATACTTTTTACTCAGGTGAAGAAATATATCCAAATATGGATTAAAATACTGAGAATATTAAAATTATTTTATACTGAGTTTTTATTATCCTTTATAAATTAATGAAAAATGAATATAAAAATGACGGAATCATTTTTCAAAAAATAGTAAAAACAATAGTAGAGGTTTATGTTTTAAAAAAACTGCGGCATTAGCAAAAATATGGTACTTTTTAGAGCTGAGATGAATTAGAGAAAATTGTTTAATGTAGAAGATGTAAAAAATTATTCTATTTTTAAATATGTTAATAAATCTGTTTTAGTAAAGGGTTCTATCGTATCTCTTTGCAATAGTACTTTAATAGCAAAGAAAGATAGACCTCATGAAAATACAGTTATTTATTTAAAAATCAGAAGCTTATTAAAGAATTCATTTTTTTGTGTGAAGAAATTATTTATATCATGCACCAATACTTCAAAAATTATTTTATGACGTAATGAAGATAGAATTCTATAGTTATCTTTGTATTTAAAAGTATATGTATATACTTCTGAAGTTATCTACATTTGTTTTTAAATTCATCAAAATTTAAATATTAGTCATATTTAAATATTAAGATTGTCCTAGTTAGAACGTTATTAATAAAAGAAATTACAATAACCTATAGTCAACTTTAGCTCATATCGATTCATTCAAATTGTTGAAAAACGGAAAAAAATAATTCATTGACTCATTTGGAAAATGGTGGGATGGCAAATGAGGAAAACTAATTTAGGATTACCTTTAATTGAAGAGAATCTATCTGTAGTTTGTAAATATGACATTTTATTTATTTGAACCGATGAACATAAATAACGCTTGTGGATTAGTGGAGTTTGTGTTATATTTGAGCCTCATACAATTAAAATTGATTATTAGTCACATAAGCTCATTAAATGTCATAAAAAGTATTAATATAACTTTTATTAAGACGTAATGATGTTCTGAATTAATAATTTATGTTTAGTATAATAACTTAAAATTTAATTTAAAAAAATAAATAAATAGCAATTCATTAAGGCAGTTTGGGCTGTTCAACAACTTCGGTTATTTTAACCAATCCAAAATATATTAAATTACAAATAATCAACAATAAATTTAAAGGTGCAGAATAGTTTATCTAAAAAAAGCATCGATTTTACAACAATGATTAATTTATTTTCTTCTATTTGTTGAGAAGTTGTTGAACTATATTTTAATAAAGTTAAAAAGTTCTATGTTTCACCAGAATATCTTTATCATTTTCTCGGATTGTTAATAAAATACAAATACATTTTTTTTTTTCAATTCTTCATCCGCACCTGTCATGGTAGTGACAATGAGCAGATTTGTTGTTAGGTAGAAAATGGCATTATTGGCATGACGAAGAATGGAACCCACCAGCACCTCTTCCCTGATCTGTTTACATCTTAAAATCAGGAAAGGAGATCTTTCATCCAGCTCCTTTTCAGTCGCCTCCTGATGAGCACTTCAGCCTTGGCCATGTCGTCCATTGTGATGTCCGTGTAGTTTAAGATGAAATCGGGAGTGCAGAGTATTTAGGTGCTGGTCAATGGTTTGGTTGGTTATCTTAGGTCGGTATATAAAGTCTTGTTGTTGACATACCAGGGGCTGCAGTTAATAGTCTTAAAATTTTAGATTGAAAAGATTGTAGTTTTTGTAAGGGAGTCTTTTTTGCTGAATCGTAAATCTGTGAGGCGTATGTCCAAATGGGTTTGAGCAGGTGTGTAATAAAATAATTCTTATATTGAATTTTTTAAAATTTTATTTGGGTTTTATACAACTTAAGGAGTCATATCCCCAACACCCAAAAGCCCAATATCCCCTGTCCATCCAATCTCCTTCACGAAGCCCTCTGGCTGCCATGCTTTCCTCCACGTCCTCTATCCATTTCTTCTTTGGCCTTCCACGCTTCCTTCTTTCAGGTTCCATATAGCTATACATATTTTTGTCCAGCGGGTCTCATCCATCCGCATTAAGTGGCCATACCACTTTAGCCGTTTGGTCCCGATCAGGTGAAGGATGTTCTTTTGACATCTGACCTTGTCTCTAATAGCTGCGTTTGGGATATGCCACAGCTTCTTCTCCAGAAATCCATTTCCATGGAAAGCAACTTATTTTCCATATTTTTTGTCAGTGTCCAGACTTCTGATCCGTAAGTGGCTACGCTTTCTACAAAGGAATGGTATATCTTCTTTTTAGTTTCTAATCTTATTTATTTACTCCATAGGGTTGAATTTATCGAACTTATTATTCTTTTCCCATTATTTATTTTATGTTCGATATCAACCTCACTACCACCCTTTGAAGATCACCAGTATCCGAGGTACTTTGTACCAGTATATTGAAATCCAATGAAAATTAATCTAACATGTGTTAACAGAAATGAAATTTTGAAATTTATAAAGTTAATATAATATATCCTACAATATTTTTAATGCTTCTAAAGTTTTTATATTTACTCAGAATAAGAGGCAGTAGATGGTCATTGGACATTAAATAGAGAAAGATAGCTAATCAACAATAAAAATTTTGTGATTGTATGAAATTCAACCTAAATCAATGTCATTTAATGTATCCTAACCACATATAATAAGACAACAAATTATCATATTAAGAGGTGTTTTTTTTTTTTGGTCAACGTCGGCTATTTTTGAAAAAATAAAAAGATAAATATAAGTAGTTATTTTATCTACCTTTTCTCTATTACAAAATATCATATTTTAAATTATGTCTGTAAATGAAATTATTCATGGGTTGGTAATAAAAACTTCTATAAATGAAAACCAACTTTGTATTCTTACATCTTACTTATAATTGTTTTGGGATCTTTTTTCCCTTATCAGATATATCCTGGCAATTCATTTATATCAATTTCCATGTATGCTCTTTTGTCTTATTGTATATATAACTTGACAGATATCCAATTGTTAATCAAGTGATGCTGAATGTTAATGTATATTAAGCTCTGAATAATACCTTTAATAAATTATATAAAATAAGACAAAAGATAAAATACTTGAAAATTGATATAAATGAATTGCGAGTTCTGATGAAGGGGAAAAATCCCCAAAAAATTATAAGTAAGATGTAAAAAATACAGAATTTTCTGCATTTATAGAAGTTTTTATTGCCAACCTCTGAATAATTTTATTTACAGATATAATTTAAATATGATACTTTGTAATAGAGAAGAAACAGATTAAATAACTGCTTATGTTTATTTTTTTGTTTTTTCGAAAATAGCTGACGTTGAAAAAGACTCTTATATGTGAATTTGTTGTCTTATCATATGTGGTCACGATACATTAAATGATATTGATTTGGAATGATTCTCGTATGATAACAAGATTTTTACTGTCGATTCCTATCTTTCTCTATTTAATGCCCAGTAACTATATACTGCCTCTTATTCTGAGTAAATATAAGAACTTTAGAATCATTAAAAACATTGTGGGATATATATATACACATATATATGTATATTAAGTTTCATTTCTGTTAATACATTTTAGATTATTATTATTAGGGTGATAATAATAATCTGGAAAATAAGAAACACTTTGCCAATCAAAATGAAATGAAAATTTTAGATTAATTTTCAATGGCTTTCAATATAATAATTATTTTATTTGTATTTTATTAACAATCCTATAAAATAATAAAAATATTCCTGTGAAACATAGAACTTTATTACTTTATTTGAAAATTGGAAACTTGGATAAAACTAAAAATCTATGATAAAAAAATATAATACTTATCAACGGTATGGAAAAAAGTAAATTAATAATGATTTTGCTAAGACAAAATAAATTACTTCAAAGTTTTGTAAACTGTGGGTTTTATTCACATGAGTTAACTTCTGACTGATTGGAGATAAATACTGAGATAGGTGTGGATAAATAAATAAATTTAAAAGAAGTAAATAATTGGAAATCATTTTCATTACAAATACCACGAAACCAGTGTTTTTTACATTTATAAACATCACACATTCACTTTCTTAACGAAATGTAATATTCCTGTTAAATTTAGTTGAACCATTATCACAGTTTCCAGATCGAATAAAAAATTAAATTATTTTAATTATAAATAATATTTTTAATTTGTTAATTTTATTTTTAATAACTTATGAAAATTAATAAAATCAAAATGTAGCGATTTTTCTGTATTTAAACTTCAATGGTGGAATATCGCTTTAATTACGTCATATCGTAGGGCGTGGCTTTAACTATAGGTAGAACCAATCGCCTTTCAGTTTGCTATTTATATTGATGATTTCCCGTTATAGAAGCAATTAAAATTAGGTTTTATTATTATTAATTTTATTATATAAATATACTATAAATGGAAATGAATATTATTTGTAATAATTAATAGATTAAAGAAAACCATTAAAAGTTTAATAGAACATTGCTGTCGCATTTTGAAGTTTTTAATATTTGATGTAATATGTTTACTATTAGAATGAAATGAAAATATTAATTTTATAAAAAAAATATTGTTTATGTTATATTATAAATAATAACGTAACAAGAAGTCAAAATAAACTTAATATGTTTTAAGTAAAAATATGGAAAATATTGGATTTTAGCCCAATTAAAGAAAGGACCTGTCATATAAAATAAAATATATTAACCAATATAGTTATAACTGCATAGTTTCTCAACAATAAAAATTTGAATAGTTTAATTCATTTTTAATTTATTATTAAGCTGTACCGGGATGATTTTTCACAATTTTCAACCCTCATTGTTGTTAAATTATTACTTATCTTTAAAAATATCCAATTATTAAATTTTAATTGATACCAAATGGCCTAATTGTCTTGTATTCTGTTTTCTCTAGTAATTATTTTATATATTGGATCTATTTTAACAACGTATTCTTATGTTTTTAAGGATCGGATGTTCAAGAGAGGCCATTTTAGCAAAAACGGTCCGCTTAAGTCGGGCGGATCGTTATTTTGAAGCTTTAAAATTTCATTTTTGTTTTCGTGTTAGCAAGTTTAGTCGAGACGGTTTGACTAAAAAACAAAATTGTGACCTCTGTTTAAGTCCTAGTTGAGTACTACTTATACTTTTTATTAGTATTTACTGAACACCTATCGTTCTTCATTTACATGGTGATGGGACGAACGATATGTATTCAAATTTATTCAATAAATTATTTTCGCCGGAGTACCAGGGTAGACAAAAAGAAAACTTGTTTTGCAGATTGAACCACTTTCAGAACCAAAAAGTTATATTGCAAAACGTGAATAATTTCCTAATATTCTTTTTTAAGATTGTCAACTGTAATCAAATACATCAATTATATAAATAAGTAATTAAAATTGTAATAATTAATGTCACCATATCACCAACGACGGACATACCTCTACGGAGTCTCTTCGTAATCCAGAGTAAAAAATAATGGTTAGTGATAAACAAAACAGTTATTTGCATTTTGGACTTTTTCGGTTAGTTTAATATTTAAATAATAGATTTGTTTTAAAGTAACATATACACTTATTTTGATGGCCGCTGCTCTACGATGTATACTTGAGATAAAAATTTCTGGTATTGTTTTGCGTTACGTTACTTCCATCCTCAAGTGATTGCAAATATCGTGAAACTACGGTAAATAAATATGTACACATATTTTGTAAAAATGTCAAGTTGAGATGCGACGCAAGAGTGTCAAAGGGTGAAATTGGAGAAATTTTACCGAATATAAGCATAGTAATTAGCTCTTTAAAGAATTAAGATTATTATTTATCATCATTTTATATTGTGGGCTTAATGATTTGTTGTTGATTTATTTTAAAATAGCTTCTGTAAAAACAATGTGACCAATGTTTTTGTTTTAACATGGTAGGGATGTTTGCCGATTTTTCGGTTTAATGTTTTGGCATAGTGTTATTTTTAAAATGGAAAAAATTTGGATAAATTTCTCAGAGATGTCTTCAAGGAAAATGATACCATATTGTACTTTCTGTATTGTTGTATTTGACAATTTTGGATTTTATGAGTGATGCTTTCGGGAGGCGGGAGTTGTATACCGATACGCGTGATAAATGCCTCATGGTACCTTACCTTGCGAAGATGCGAAGTTGGGTAGTGCGAAGGCCCTGGTCGACAGAGAGCACTGCGATTGTTTACCGACGCGATTTGGTTGCGATGTGAGGAACTTGGAGCGGTGGCTAGCGGCACCTAGCGAGCAGGCGAGACACTACTGCTGGGCGGTGTTCCCTCGCTCCTAGCTGGATGGAGTAGTCAGGGGCTGGGGGTTTGAGCGAATTACGGGGGGAGAGGAGGCGGGAACTGGGAACAGCGGAGCCGTCTGGCGGACGGTGCAGGAACTGGGGCAGAGGTAGGAGAGCGCTGGGGCGGTATCGACTGCAGACGTTGTGGAGCTGGTGCCGGCAACTGAACCTCAGCTCTCTATGGCCGAACATGTTGGACTCTGAGGCCCAGCCGTCATGTTCTTCAGTCTGGGCCTCGCCGTTCTCTGTCTCCTTCGTCCCAGCAGGCAGGTCGGCCAGGCATACACAGGTGAGTGAGCATACCAATCAGGGCACACCCCACCTCCATCCCGCATCCCTCATGTATGTTCGTATGTCAACTAGCTGTCGCTCTAACACAATTCCCAATCGATTTCATTAGTCTAATTGCTTTCCCAGTGTCTATTTTGTTATAAACTTATCTTTGTACCCTATATCAATATATTACCTTCTGACATTTCGACAGCATCCATTTGGAATTTTTTACAAAATATAAAACACTTTTTAAATTTAAACTGCTTTCACTTTCAACAACGAAAAGAAAATTACTTCTCAAAAAAATCATATTATAACCCTTATTTAAAAAAATTAAAATAAAAAAAATATAAATTCTGAAATCCTATATTCCTAAATGATTTTCTCATTTAAAAAGTCAACTTTTTAATCATTTTATGCTTCACAGAACACATATACATTTTAATATATAATAAATCAAGGCATATATATATTTTGACATGCATCCTACGGATTCCATACATATGTCAAATTTCTCAAATTTAGTTGTATATTTTTAAAACATATTTTCTCTAACCTGCACTCTTTTTTTCATTACCCAACCAAGGGCACATATTGTGGCGTTGCGATTCATCCAGAAATTTGAATCTGTTAATTTTTTTTTAATTAAAAACTCCACATATCCACATCAAGTGTTCAATAAAATAATTTTTTTTTTGCCTGTTATCATTTCATATCTAAAGTGTGATAATTGCTGATGTGCGTATCTTTACTTAACAAACTATAAACTTGACGTGAGGTTTTTGATTTGGAATATTTAAGCAGGATTATTAAAAATAACTTACTACTTATTCTGAAAAGATTTTCATACAACACAGCTTATAAAGTCTGTTATAATTCTATCTTAAATTGATATTAAGTAGAAATTCAGTGTTACTGTTATTTTAGATAAATGCATATGTAATAAATAAACTCCATCGTAAATTGTGGAAACAATAGTTGTTATTTTTAATTTAAATTAAAAAATATATAATTATTTAAGTCTGATTAAAACAGGGAAATTTCAATAATTACTTATAATGTATATATTTAAAACAATTATATAACAGTAAATACATACAAAAAAGAAAGATTTGTAGCAATAGAACTTTAGAAAGCTGGAATTCGATTACAGGGAAAAATCATTCTTTAGTTATTAAGAAATAATATTTATTTCAAAATTAAATACAAAAGTATTTATAATATATAAAAATAATAGTAACAATATATATTATAAAACATAATATAAAAATCTTAAAAATCAAAGCAAGTGCCGGGTTTGGAGTAGGGCGCACCGTCGGGACTTAAAACCCGAACGACTCACATTTCTTACCGGTTAGCAGATCCGTAGCGCCGGCCTTTCGCTTTCCTGAAAAAAAAAAAAACTTTTTTTCTTCTTTCGACATCTTTATCTCTTTTTTATTGTTGAATTTCATTCTCATTAAATTTATTATATTTGTAGTTATAAACTTTCAGATCTATCGGTAAAGATTTATGGATAAATACAAATTATGATACATAAATGAATCAATATATTACAATTTATACTTACAGATATATACATAAATAAAATCACAAATAAATATATATAAGTATATTTTTGTATGTATATGTTGCAATTTATATAATAAAGTCGTTGGAGGTTGACAAAAAATAATAAAGATTTATAGATCGGTTAAATTTTATTCAACGCAACCAGAGATAAATTTTTAGGATATATCTATAAATCATTATAAAATTGTTCTGTTTTATAAAAAAAAGTTTCAGATTAACTACCAGGTATGAATAAAGGGACCATTTCAATTGCTTAAAATAATTTAAATACACAAAAAGTTTTGTATGTTCAATTATAAATGAATAATAAATACACATATTTAAAAATTATTTTAATAATTACGGCCGGAAGTAAGTCTAGGTCCTCACAGAGCTGTAGCGTCACATAATTAAAACCGGAAGTGTAAAAAAAGTGTTTTTGCATACAAATTTAAAACGGTGGAAATAATTTCATATTTAATTTTATCTGTTTATTCTTCATTATTATATGTTATTTTTAATAATACTCATTTTATTTTATTACATAATTTATTCATAAAATAGCTTCTTCAATTAGTTGAAAAATTATTGCAATTATCTTTTTATTAAAAATATGTATAAAAGCTTTTCAGTAATATTTATTCTCAGTATAAACAGTTTAAATTTTCTTGTTTTTTACATTAAGTATAGCAGTAAATTATAATTTTTTTTCTGTTGGCTTATGTGGCCTTCTTAGTAATGTATATTGCTTGTGGGAGCAAAAATAGCTTAAAGAAGTCACTCAACTTCACGTGGCTATGAATCATGGTGCACCACCGTATCTTAAATGGATTTTTGGGAACGATTTAGTTGTAACCTTCTCACTCACTCAATAGTAGTTAAATACTGTAACAAATCTGTTTAAATCTATGGATTATTGCCGATAAAATTTAGCGGGCACACGAGGACCTATAGTTCTTTCCCATAACTATATCCGTCCATGGACCAAACCTCCGAGTGGCTACTGATATCTTGGAGACCCATATCTAGTCCGAGAGACCGTGAGAAAAAATTGAAATTAATTGATGAAAATTTTTCGAATGTTTATAACATTTATATAAAAAAAAAAAAATGAGAGTCTACCAGTCGGATCTTGCTACCAGTAATGGTCGATTTAAGGAATATTAGACCTTTATAAGACTTGAGGATCGAGACAGGAAAATTATAGGGGAAAATGTAGATTTTTGTTATTTTGAATTATATATATTGGTTGAGATAAGTAAAAAATAAGTTGCTAAATTAGCAAGAAAACATAATTTTTAGATTTGTTTATTTTATTCTCTCATACTTCGTAACTCCTAAACGATAAATCGAAGCGAAACACGTTTTCTTTAACAAATCAAAGAAAATTAAATTTTGCGTTGATCGAGCACCTAAACATAATAATTTATTAATGTGGTATGGTCGATAACTATGGTCAACGAAAGGTGATTTTTACAAAATTGGTCAAAAACTGAGATAAATTACTATTAATGACCCTACAGCTTGCAAATGAATTCTCCGAGAAAAAACTCATAGAATAAAAGTTGAATAGCATCAAATTCTACTTCCACTGAGTATTAACAGTTTTAATATAGATCAATTGTTTCACTCGAATCGGGAATCGTTATTTTTTAATGAAATTCGGTTTTTTTTTACGCCACATTTATCAAGATTTTTTGCTGCTGAGAGATGGAAAAGAGCCCTGCACTATATATACTAGACTATTAACAAGAATAGCTCAGTAGAATAGACACCCATACTGTCACTATTCACTAAAGATTTCGAGCTTTAGTGAAGCAGCATTAAAACTGTTGGTACACAGTGGACGCGGAATTTTACGCTCTACAAATTTTATCATATGAGTTTTTTCTTTAAGAAAACTCTAAAAACTTTTCCTGCATTTTTCACAATAAATTTTCTGTTTCGATCCTCAAGTTACTGGTCAAATATCTACCACCATTTTTACAGGTAGCGAGATCCGACTGGAATACTAATAGCTTTTTTTAATTTTATAAATATGTAATTCATCAAATAATATCGATTTTTTTCTTACGTGCTCTTGGTCTGATCTCGATTCCCAATCAAACTATACCGTGAAGAGTCATCAGCCATTCACACTGTTGGTTTTAGTTGTCTTCCCTTGGTTGAAGAGGAGTGGGAAGGGAGGAGGAAGCGAGACGATTTCGGACTCATTGACTTTGCTGGTAGGCGGTCCCGCAATATGGGCTGTCACCCGTATTTAGCATACGGCATTACCAGCAAGTATTTACCATACTCGACGTTGCTTGGTTTCGCCTACCTATTTCAGGTCTCTTTGCCCGCTTGGCTACTCCGGCCCTGATATATAGTAATCATATTATTCACCATCAATCAACTATCAAATTATACTGAGACCACTTATTGCTTGTTTTTATTTCTACCTAATGTTCTACGATTGAACACCGATAACATTGAAGGTTCTGTGATAGCTCTACCCTTGATATAAAGACGAAAAAGGTGCTCAGTGTTTACTGTTGGGGAGGTAGTAAGTTTATGAGCGTCTATAAAACAAGGGTCTACGCAGCCTCCATGTAAGAGATAATGTGGCTTTGCCTGTCACGAGCTCCTGTCGCCTCGGAACATCTTCATATGTCTCCCTAATGTGAGGGGTGTAAAATACATTTTTTCTCTTTTTATTTTCAAAATTCCTGCTTGTATTACAGCATTATAAAGTAGTAAAAAAAATTTTTTTTGGTCCCCACTGCCGTTTGGGAACTAAAGTACAATGCCATAAAAAATAGGTCGTTGGTATTGCATGTATGACATTTGGTTATACAGTTCCAAAGTTGTATGTTAAATCCTGATTACTGAACGAAATTTATAATTTTAATTTTTACACTCTGCTTGATAACAATAAATAACAGTAAATTTATTTAATTAGGATTAAATACTATGAGCATATAGGATTACTAGGAACAAAAGGGCATCAGTTATGGACAGTGGGCCCAGTAATGGACAGATTTTAAATGTAAATAATAAGCTTCCTTGTTGATTCAAAGGTTCCAGTTTTTTTTTAGATTTTTAGAGAAATTTTAAAATGCCATCATTGTTGTTTCTTTACTGCTCTTGAGATCAGTTTCATATCTTCCTACTAAGAGTTTTGCTAAGAGTAAGTTGAACATTTATGTTATCTCGTCTTTATAGTTAAATAAATAAGTTAAGAATTTTTCTGAGGTATGTCCATTACTGGTACCGATCCCCTGTCCATTGCTACAACATTGAATTTCGGGATGCCCATCAATAGTGTAAAAAGGGTGTTGTTTCTTTTTAAATGGTGATTATATCATAACTGAATATTTTTTCTATTTTAAAGTGTTAAATAGAAAAAGGAGACCCTAGAGATTCTAAATATATAACCCAGAAGTTATAACTATAATAATAAATTTATAACTATGGCGGTATAAGTAAAAAAAACAAAAAAATTCTTAGTACAAAATCACTGGTGCTGTTGAAAAAAAGTGTTTGAAGTGTTATTATATCCTTTTCACCTTTAGCCAAAGTGACCCTTGTTTATTCTTTTTTTTTTTTTTTTTGTAATCTCTGAAGTTATTTTATTTTTTTTAAAGAAACAATATATATATAGTGGTCTTTAAGGTATAGAAAAGCCTAAAATAAAACGTTTTTTTATTTAACACGTAAAAACAAAAATTATTTGTCTGTAATTACCTCTTTTTGTTTCGGAATGTTTGTAACCATTGAGATATAGGAAGAAATAATATTTTTTCAATTACTTATTAAAACTTTTAGAATACTAATATTGTAGAATGTTTTTTTCAAGCTTGGCTAGAGAATTTGAGGAAGTTTCTTGCAAACATATTAAATTATAGGATCTTAATTATTAAAATAAATGATAATAAGTAGATTGAACTCGACACGATTTATTTATTTGCGAACAATTATTTGAATAAATATGTGAGAAAGATATTTTTAGATTAGGAGATGTTTAAGGAAGCGATACAGTGATTTATTATTTTATTTACTGATTATTAGTGTTTATATATATATATATATATATATATATATATATATATAGAAAATTAAGTACTATGGTGTTTTGCCTTTTTCTGCTTAAGCCATGAGGGAAATACATGAATGTTATTTTTCGTGCTTTAGACTTGCATGTTTTTTTTATAACCATAAGTGATGTATATATATATGAGAGTGCAATAGTGCTTACGATACTTTATCAAAATCTCATTTTATTAATATATATATTCAAATGATTCCAGTCCTGATTTGTTTCATCTTTACTATAATAGATATTTATAATTATTAGGAGATTCAAACAAGAAGGATCTTAAATATGATAAGGATGAATGAGGGATTTAATGATATAATAATTAAAATGAACATTTTTGTGCTAAAGATGACATTTTATAGTCTGAAACTGATATAAGCAGTTTGCTACGATGGAAAATAGCGGAGGGCAATAAATTACGAAATAATATGCTAATAAATATACTAATAAATCATAAAAAAATAACAATTAGTTCTTATACTCTCCTGTAAAACATTCCATTTTTACGTACGGTATTTTGCACTAACAGTAATGACAATAGTAATAGCACTGGATTTTTTTAAAAATCACAAATCATCAAATATGCAATCTGCAAAACTCTTTCACATTTTAGTATTCAATGAACAAAATTATAAAACCCGTATAAGTTGACTGATTCTTGAATTTCCGAAAACGGCTTCCCCTAGAGATTTTATTCTCATACGAAAAATGTTAGACCTTGTAATATAGATATTTTTTAGTTTATAAAAACGGTGAGGAAGCTATATTGACCTTACTTGGCAGACTTTTTTTTACGACAGATGGCTCTCAATTCAAAATAAAAAATAAATTGCATATTAAAACATGTGGTGTTATATCATGTGAATATTTATTTAGGTAATTTGACGAAATAGACGGTTTTACAACCCACTTATTCAATTTAACCATTCACTTCGAAAATAAACTGATCCGCAATAAAAAAAACCCTACTTAAATGAAGTGCCTACATTAAAATATTCAGTCGTAACATAACATTAAAGTATGGCCATAAAACAAATAGAAATTTATTAAGAACACGATCACGCACGGACTTTGTACTAAACGGTTTTACGATCAACTCAAATATCCTTAGAACTTTACTTTATTTATCAACCACAAAATATATGCCTCACAAAGCTGGAGTTGGAGACGAGTAGTTGGATGAGTGATCATATAAAGTTTAATAACTCATGCTATAATAAAGCGTCCGTCTAAATCTCGATAGTAAAATAGTTGACGATCGCAATACTTTCTCTGACTATATATTTAGTATAAAAACAAAGGTAAGAGATAGTTTATATGTAATGTACCGTGTAAAAATATGAGGAAGATAATTAGTCAGGATTTACAACAGTCTATATAATGTTTATTAGGTTAGCTTGCCAATGTTTCAATCCAAGCATGTGGGGTCAACATTAGGGGCAAAAATTAAAAGAAAAATACTTCAGATGTAAAGTGAAAATAAGGTCATGGTAATATAAACATAATGTACTAATCATTTATCATGTAATTATATTACATGATTATATTATAGTATATATTTGTACTATAATTTTATTACATTTATAGTACAATTATTATATGGATACTTTGTATCTCTTTATCTTGGATTATTTGCGTGCTGTTTATATTTTACAATTCTTTTTGTATTTTTTATATATACATCCTTAGGCGCAGAATTCAGAAGTGTTGGGGGGGAGGGTGGAGGAAGGGGGAATAGGACCACCCTCCCCAATAAAAATGTTAAGGGACGAGAATATCGTTTCATCTCCCGCATAATTTTTGGTAGAAAAAATTAAAATCAATAATAAAGAAGCTACATGAATGAATAAAATGTGTAAACTAAAATTGATTAACAAAAGTTGACTAGCTGTCTAGGATAGGGTCTATTAGTAGATATGTAACTATTTTATTGATACTTAAATGTTTCTTTTATTTGAATTGTCATTTATATTCAAAGGTAATAATATCAACATATCCTAGAATTTTATGATTCAATCACTCCTTCATTATTATGTGACATTCTGATCACATTTTCCTCGACAAACTAATCGGACTGTTAAAAACGTTGTATTTTTATTTGAGGTTGTACACACTAACAAATCAAAAATATTTTTCACTTTTTTACATTATTCATTTTTAGCTAAAAAAGTTCAAGAAATGTACCAGTGTTATGAACGCTGTTTCTCCTCCTCACTGCGTTTTATCTAAACTAATATGTTATATATCCAATTGTATTTTTTAAAAATATTTTCAAGTATATATAATAAGAAAAATAAAATAAATATAAATCCTTACAACTATACAAACGTATAAACGAATTAATTTTAAATGTTCAATATTATATTTGAAAATCTAAAGTATGCGCCTACATACAGTAAATGTGAATAAATCAACAATAATGAGCTAAACAAATTCTTCGAGATACAACCCAATGATAGCATTCTCTAAATAGTTCTAAGTATGAAGATCCCGATGCCATCTTCTTTTGAGACGCCTAGGAGAATTATCTGGAATTGTGTAGAAAGCAAGGCTGGAAACAAGTGGGTTAGGAAGGGTCTGGAGTTTATCATGAAAGGACAGGCATCTCGATCGGGTCAAATCAGCAACAGATGGGATATAAGGTCTTTAGGAATGATTTTATTTGTTTACGGAGGATTTCGGTTTATAAGAAATGGATAAGATAGGATTTTGATGGTTTCTTATGATTCTAATGTATTTTTCAAATTTTTAGTCTTAATGATGACTTATATACTTGGGTTGAAACGTAGGCAATCCTGCATCCTGGCTATTTATCATCATCATAATTTCCGAATAACAGTCATCTCTAAATTTGTAAAATTATTTATAATTAGACATACGTGGTTAATTTTATATAAATTCATATAATTATTAAATATTTATAATTTATAATATTTACTAGTAATCATTATCGGCAGTCATAATCGGTAAATAATTATAGGTTGAATTTTAATATGAAAAAACAGTTTAATTTTTCTCCCGTTTAATATCAAAAGAATTCCATATTCAGATACCGTGTCTATAAATATTTTTTATAGAACTTTTTAATAGTTTTTAATAATAATTTTAGAATTGAATGAAAATTCTATCGTTGGCTACCAGTATTAAGAGCAAAAGAGCTCGAATAATGTATGCTTGTAATTTCGGTAAGGTGGAACTCTCAAAGATCTTATTACCTTGTCTACAGCATCTGCTGTGTATTTGTGTTCTACGCACAACTGTTCATAATTTCTTTTTTATTTTATTTATTATTTTAAAAATTAATACATTCTGCCGCAGTGGAGGGCATTAGTATTAGGGCTACATTAAACATTCACACAATATATACATACAAATGATAACATAGGAGAACATAAAAAAAAAAAAAAAAAAGAGGAAAGAGAAAAAAAAGCTAAATGAAATTAAAATATATAAATCACTCATAATTTCAATTATATTACTACATTTTATACATACATGCGAGGGGTAGGAGTAGCTGAGTGGTTAAGAGACTAACTTCTTATGCTAATGGTTTTGGGTTCGAATCCGGCTGATGGCAAATACTTATTTATTCGGTAATAGGTCGAACCTGGGGTCGAGAGACCTACTTGGGGCACACCCAGCCTATATGAAGCGGGTACTCTTAATTATATAATTAATTAAGGGGAAACCTTGCGATTGATCGTGATCTCGGCCTAATTACCTCCCTGCATAACCGTTTGCCTTGAAGTAATAAATCCTTTAGTACTGAACACACATTATGAAAATTAATATAAATATAGATTCTCTGGCACATAGGCTCATCAAAAAAGATTTTATTTCCCTCTTTAATTTAAGTAATGGAACCCTCTACCCTCTACCTTCTATCCTCCTTTGTAAAATTATTTTCTATTTCATGTCCATTTTTGTCATCTTGAGCTTCTTTCCAGAGATTTCCATTCAACCAATTATGCCTTAACTTCTACTTAGTAATGGCCATCGATAATAAATCTTATCAAAATATCGACATTTTCCTTCACTAGGCACTATACTCTATATATTGGGGACGGGGTGGCCGAGCGAGCTAATGCGTGTGTACAGCATCGCCCATTGCTCTACGACCTAGATCATAGATAGTTTGATAAAAATGATTACGAATACTTGTTCCGGTGCCCGGGAGAGAGAGATGGGCTTTTAACTTTGCCATTGATCCCTCCCTCCCCCCCCCGGGAAAAACCCGTATAGCCTAAAAGGCCAGTAAGGAGAGAAAAAAAAATACTACATTCTGTATGAAACAGACAAGATGAGTATAATTTTTTTTCTTACCATCATCAGTATATATAATTCCTAGTGCTTTCCGAAAACGATAATTTTAATATTTAAATTAAAATATCGAAGAGACGATATCGTTAGTCGATAATATCGAAGTAGTGGTACAGTTTTTTTTTAAATATTTTTTTTTTCAAAATACTTGCACTGTTAATTTAATACGCGGCCATGCTTTTCTCTAACTTTTGTCATGTGGATTTTTCAGGCAAGCGAAATAACTAAAAAAATGGGCATTTCAGGTTGTTTAAACATTCAATTATTCACCATAGTTAATTTGTGATAGAGTTAGAAAATATTCCAAACCACTTATATGAATAATATTACATTTTTTTATTTCTTCAGTAGATTTGAAAATGGAGAAAAATATGTTTAATCTCACCCCTATTCAATTCATAGCATTCGGGTTAACACGTCACCCCTACTGTTAGAGCCAGCACACCTGAAGCCGGTTGACAACCGAGTGGAGATGTGTCGCAGATGGTTTGTATCTTTGATAATATTGATTCCTCACCTTCCCTCTGCCCCATACGCTGGGGTTTCATCTCGCCATAACTTGACTGAGTGAATGCTCTCTCTGTCGTTTCCTATATTTATGGATATTGGATAAGCTCTTTTTTTTATTTCTAAATGGAAGCGTTTCGCTTTCGGCTTTTGGTTTTTTATATACAACGGAATATGCGGTTATGTAACTACTTTATACTCCGCTCCAAAAAAAAAAAAAAAAAAAAAAAGAAAAAAAAGAAGACAATTACCAAGCTTTTTTCTAATAAAACCAGAGGTCAAAAATATGAGTTAACTTTAAAATAAAAAAAATTTAAGTTAAACTAATACTTTTTCTATTTCACTTAAAGTTTTTATTGAACTTTAACTTTTTCATTATAATAACTTTTTGATGAAATTATTTTAAAACTTTTATTCAAATAACTCTTTTAATAAAAGTTCACTACAAACAGTTATTCTGAAACTTATGCATAAAAGGTTTTCAGGCAGAAGGTAAGTAATTTCAGAAATATATATATATATTTTATACAATTATACAAAAAAAAGTAATTTCAGCCATGCCAAATTTGAACATTTATTGTTGTCTTCATCGTAATAATAATATACCAAAATCATCATAATAAACAGCAGTATTTGTAAACATTCATTCACTCATTCTGTATTAAAAAAAGAGCAAAAACGTTTTTAAACTCACACTTTTATTTTAGTTACTCAAAAGGTTTGAGTGAACCTCGAAATTTTTGAAGAATATTTTTATCATACATGTTAGAGATTATTTATATTTTATTGCGTAAACATTTTCTTAATATGTTTGCTAAATACTTTTAATATCAAACTTATTTTAAAAAGTTTTGAATCTTCCGACCTTTGGAAAGAACTGTCTCAATCTCTATTTCTAAGATTATAAATATATGATACTTTTTTTTTTTCTTAATGACATTTACAACTGTATTACATAAATAAATCAAGTAAATTTGGACATAACAGATATAATGACATGAGTACCCTTGCTGAGTAACTACCCAATGGTAGCACTCTAATGATATGACTACATTAGGAGATCACGGGGCCATCTTATTTTCAGACGCCTCGGAGGGATATATGATACCAAAACAAGGCATTCTGAAAAGGGGTGATAGTGGCGACTTGTTTTTTCATAACCCCATCGAAATGTGTCTCCCTCGAAAATTCAAAACCTAGTAAAAATCTGCTCCCCTCAACAATTTTGATGGCGCAATTTGCGTCATGAAACTCCCTTCTGGGCATCACTGGATGCAGTCATTACGAATCTTCCATTCAATAAACTTTTTTTTATGTCGACAAATATTCCAAGTCAAGTCCATTTTGACTTAAAACAATGCTTTATCCTCGATTCTATTTAATTTATCTCTGAAATAATCCATTTGAAACGTATTCCTTACCAAGAAATGTTTAATCCTTTGACAAAATAAAGGTTTTTTAAATAGGTCTTTTTGCGCTACGTGAGATGAACGACTTATGCGAAAGCTGTTCAATTAAATTAAATAATACAATTTCCGAAAAATCACAAATTACTTTTCGACATTGCTTTTTTATTTCCCTTTTTCTTGCCTCCGGCATTTGGCTTTAGGCAACACAGATTTTTAGTAGGAGTGAATAAACTTTCTTTTATTCTGTGGTTCTTCTGTTGGAAGAGGATGCTAAAATGATCAATCTCCACTAATTCCTTTCACCCATACGCGAAAGCTTCGTGGTATGGTAGTATCCTTGCATACTAATTGAGAGAAATCGTCAAATATGATAACGTAGAATCCGGTTTCCCTCATTAATCTGGCCCTTATTGTCTCAAAAGCTATGGAGGCTCCAAGGTCGATGGGACAAGAATCTATTTCCTTTCTCCCAAGATATTTTATTCCCCACCTTTCTTAAAAACAGAGCATGCTAAGGTAGAATTAGAAAATCATAGATCATAATGCACTTGCTGTGGTCAGTTCCATGTGTTATTCTTGTCCATTAGTCCGAAAATTCGTAACCCTCTCGAAATTTGGCCCCCTCAAAAATTGAAAGTTAAACTTTTGCACGGCACCCCTGATGTAAGCCGTTATAACATGCTCAACATTTTCCGAAACACTACAACAGGGACATAGTAGGTCAATTCCCTTTTCTGAGGCATAAAGCATGGCGAAAAATTTCTGTTTAAGTTTTAGTTTGGAGTATTTCTTGTGAAGTGAATGTATAAATCTTAGCCTTCGATTTAGAGTTTTTCTTTTTTTTCGATATGTGTGTATAAATTTCTTTCTCAAATAATATATAATTGAGAAAATTCCAAAGAAACGGCTATATATATTAATTTTACGGATGCTCTGACTGAGTTACTATAAATAACAGCATTATTTTTATTTTATTCTATAAATGTGATATTATTGGTCAAAAATTTGTAATACAAGGGTTAATATATGTCTTATAGAAATATAATTATTTAAAAAATGTATACAATATTCTAAAAAAAAAATTAAAGAAAATATTTTGACATATTTTATTTTATATTCTAATATAAATTATTTGGTATTGTATTTTAATACTTTTTAAATCTAAATAAATAAATAATCGAATTTGATTCGATGTCGCTGAATTATCACATATCCTAAAAGTTAAATGATGATATAATTGTTTTTTATCGTTTAATAGATTGTACCCGATTTCAATGAGAAATTCACTTTTTTTCTAAATTAAAACAATATGCACTGATAAAAATCTCGCCTTGGTTCTCAACATTTTTGGCTAACTTAAACGCAGCCTAAGCCTGAAGGTAATACGTACTCATATATAAGAAGATTGGCTACTTCAAGCCTTGTAATTTAGCCTTTGTTGTAACTGAATAGGGTTTAATATTGCTGTACTCCAAGACTTTTAGAGTTCGCGCCGGACCGTTTAGCTACCAATTTGTGGCAACTTTCCCTTTTAAATATTTTAATTTAAAATTCCTAAGGGAGCTTTTCTTCTTAGCGTAAAAGCTTCATTTCGTTCTTGCAATATTTAAAATAAAATCCATGATTTAAACTTTAAAATCTGGTGGTGCTCATTTCGGAGAGCCGTAATTACTAAATAATTATAGGTTGAATTCAAATATGAGCGAAAGAGTTTAGGCATGACTTAGGCAGATCAAATAATTTCAATATTCGGGTATTGTGTCTTTCAATATTTTTTATAGAACTTTTACGATGTTTTAAATTAATAAATTTTATAATTGAATATGAAAATTCTAGCGCTGGATACCAGAATTACGAGGTACAGAGCGTGAATAATTTATGATTGTAATTTCGGTAATGAGGAACTCTCAAAGATCTTATTTCTTTTTCTTCAGAATCTGCTATGTATCAGTTGAATTCTTTCCGTGTTCTGTGCACTACTATTCTGAATGTCAATGATATTATTACATTTTATATACTTGCGAGGGAGCGAATCATGGTATATTATGCTCATGTTCCCGGGTTCGAATCCTTCGAAGAAAGTAAATTATTTATTGCTACAACCGTTATGGATCGACTCTTGGACCGGGAGACCCATCTGTGACATAGCCAGCTTGTATAAAGTAAGTACTGTAAATAAACAAATAATTAAGGGGGCAAACTTGTGGTTGTTCATGATATACTCAAGTACTGAACCCAAGACCCTATAGTTATTTTTTTTTAATTCATGCATTGTTTATTTAATACCCGAACAACTATTTCTGTCATTTTAGCCATACGGAAATTTCAGACAAGCAAAATCATTAAAAATATGCAATGTGGATTATTAAAATATGTAATTATTTTTAATACAATATTTACGTATAATAAAAAAATACTATATTAAAAATTAGCTTATTAAAAAAATATTATTTTTTATTTATTTAAAAAAAGTTTTAAATTGATTTTAGAAAAAAATTCGTACCGTAAGTATTGAATAATGGAATAAAAATATTTTTTTATTAAAAAAAATTATAATTATTTTATTAATCCTAAAAAAAACAAATTAGGCCATCTGAAATTATGAATTATTAAATTATTTAAAAAAATTAAAATGTATATATATATATATATATATATATATATAATATATATATATATATATATATATATATATATATATATATATATATATATATATTTTGGGCCATCTGAAATTATGAATTATGAAATTATTTAAAAAAATTAAAATGTATATACATATATATATATATATATATATATATATATATATACATTTTAATTTTTTTTAAATAATTTAATAATTCATAATTTCAGATGGCCTGATTTGTATATAAACCTGATATATATATATATATATATATATATATATATATATACAGATGTGTGTGTGTGTGTGTGTGTGTGTATGCATACATACATTGAACTTGTTGGCCTATAGATAGAATTAAATTAAAATCCGATTCCTGACAAGAAAGGAACTGGGCTACAATAAAATTTACCAGTTTCGATTTCGCCGTTTTTAAAAGCCTAATGGAGTTTTAATCTCATACAGGAAGTTACGTGGAATAAAAATAAAAGTGGAAAATTAAAAATGTAATGACTTTTAAAAAAAAAGGCCACTGACCGAATTATTTTGAGCCAATTTGTGCTTTTTTTTAAAATGAGATCTTCTGATTGGCCAAACGAAATTCGAATCAAATCAAACTTTTTTTTTCGGAGTTGATTCCTCTCGTAATAATTTTTATAATATTTTGTGAAAAGGAAGTAGTCATTTTATTTTCTAACTACAACTCATTAATTTTCATTTTAACTCAAATCACAAGTGTGGGGTCACCAAATTATTTAAATAATGTTTAAATAGTTTTTACGTTCTATTTTCATCATTAAGAATTATATGCATAATTTCTTATAGATAAAGGAAGAAAACGGATATGCAATAAAGAATTAATTATGTTAAAATGAATACAGATATTAATTGCCTATATTGATTTAAGATAAGAATGTGTTCTTATTTCAGCTGAAAAGATTACAAAAAAAAAAAAAAAAAAAAAAAACGGGAATTTATAAAAGCAAAGTTTATAAAAACGACTAGATTTCGGAACAATATCAAATATCAAAATAATAAAAAATACATAAATAAAAACTGTAATTAGGTTATAATTGAAAAAGGTTCAATCAAACAGCTTTGTGTTTCTTAAATGGAGATAAACAAAAATTAATATATCAATGTATCGCCAATTCAGATACAGGAAAAAAAATGTGATGATTCTTGCGAAACGTTGATGGGTTAGTTTGTCTTTTACATCTATTCTAGAGACATCAGTCTGTGTGATTGGGTTTTCCAAATATAAACTAACATGTGATTTGTCTCTTGTTCAGTTCTTAATCGTTTAAATTAAAATTTGGAATTTGAACAGTTCGGTCTGGTTAATTAGAGGTTTTATGTTATTGCCATGGGACTATTTCATTTGACATAGTCAGTTATTTGACTTTCTTGTACCTTAAACATTTTTTACATCTCATTTACAACCTATTTTATATACAAAGTTCCTCATTCAAACTATATATGCACACACCAAAATATAACCGGTATGGTCAAATTAGATTAAATTACACTATAATACACATTATAATGTTTCTGCTTTTTAAAAGAAATTCAATGTTTGTACAACATATGATAGGTATTGGCAACTCTTTTTTTATTTTTATTTTAAGGATTCAACTATTTGGGTCATTATTGCCTTATTTTCATTGAGAATTAGATTGTATTTACAAGATTAGAACATTTCAGAAAAGAAAGTAGTTTATCAATTTTATTCGTATTGTCATGTAAAATGAAGTGTAGATCGTTTGTCTAGTCACAAGAGAGTCTAAATGTTTCGTAAGCTCTGCATTCTGTTAAAATGTGTTTCACTGTCAGAGGAGTCCCACAGGTTTGGCATGTTGGCAAACTGGCAACTCTTTATGATTTATATTATAAAATTCACATTTTAAGGTTCCTGCCTTTCAATTTAAACTATATTCATACAGATAGTACAAATAGACACCAATAAATCAAATTAACTGTCAGAAACAATTGAAACCTCTCAGTGTATGAGATCAATGTACTCCTATGAAATAACTGTTGTAATTGATAAGGATAATTGGTTAGGTTAGTTATGGTGCGAAAGTTTCCTGATAGTTTTTGCGTAATACTTCATGTGACAACAGCTGTAGCTTCCAAGCATAACGTGGCAGGAAGTGTCATACTGTCCTACAACTTTCTTGTATTCCACAACTGCCACTCTTCCTAAAGCTTCTGAAGTGAGGAAATGTATTTAATTCGCACTGAATATTTATCAAATCATTCATTTATAATCATTAAACAAGAACATTGAAACAGTAATTTATTTGATACATTAACGCGTTTTACCGCTAATTGTTAAGAGAAGAAAAGGATTTAACTAAATAATTAAATTGACAGAAAGGAGACCTTTTTCATTGAGTTTCATAAAAGTATTCCTTTTTGATGGAATGTTCGAGTGGAGTTAAAGGAACATGCATACCATCCTTCACCATTTAATATGTTCCTGAATTTATGTATAATATTTATTGTATAATGTCCTTTGTAATTGTATGATATTACCCTTTATTAATCATGTGTATATGTATATATACACAGATTGTATAAATATATTGTATGCCAGGAGTACAAGGACAAAGTTGCCTTGAACCTTTGATTTAAATTTAATTAACAACTACGGTCACTCCCTTTATATGCTGCTTTCCTCTTGTGGAGTCCGAAATACCGAATAGTCTTTGTGCCTTGTGACCGCAACGGCCTCTTCACATAGGCTTGTTTAATGATTTGTTCCGATAGGACTCTTGTGAGGAACGTCGTCCTTCCAGTTTCCCTTTTGTGGTAGTATGCACTCCACTGAGTAATTTAAGGTTGTAGTTTGTCATGTTGATTTATGATAGAGGAATATTAACTGAATCGTCGAAAAAAAAAAAAAAAAAAAAGGAAAACGTTATTATTAATTGCATCAAATTATTAAAGTTTATTTAAATGATGTAGAGATGGTTGACCGTGATATAATATGAGAAGAAATTGGTCGGGGAGTGCGGTCAAATAAATACTAAATTTTTAATAAATAGTATTTTTAATTAGAACGTCGAAACGTCGGCGTAATTAAAAATACTATTTTTTAAATATTTAGTATTTATTAGACTGCACAACCCGACCAATTCCTTCTCATAAAATTGATTTGGTTAGTTAGATCAAATTATATGTGAATAGTTTAAGTTAGACCTTTCCTATGTTTCTATGCTTAACATTCAATGATGAATTTAATTAAAAAAGCCACGTTGTTTATTTACCGAAGCCCAGATATTTCAACTGAAAAGATACAGATATTTCAAAAATACCCTACTGGTATATTCTGTGCATGAAAAACCTTTTATCAAATTATTAAAACATGTACAAAAATATAAAAAAAAATAATCCATAAACATTACTTGTCTGGTTTTGGGGCTTAAGAGGCCGAGTGGGCTAACACATGAGCAAAACACGCTTTGCTCGACCTTGATAAACTGAAATTAACCTGATAAAATTATTACGATTTCTCGTCCCGCTGTCGGAGAGGAGAGGGAGGGAGGCTAAATGCCAGAGTTAAATGTCTCACTTTGGCATTTATCCCTCGTCCTCTCCCCTGGTCTAATAAAAAATTAATCACTACTTGTTAAGAAAATCGCCATTCTTCTTTGTGTGTCAGTAACTGGATTAGAAAGAATAATTCACGTACGTAAATTTCTTCGTTCTTTTGTATTCACTTTACTCCTCATGTTTATTTAGGACCATCGTTTACGGTCAGTTTTCTTTATCCGATCGAACATGCTCAACCTCTTGGAGAGTTGCCAAGACATCCTGTCCATATTTCTTTTACATGCGAACTTGTTTGTATTGTATTAGTGAACAGATCATTCTCTTCGGCAAGAGAGGGTTTGAATAAATTGAAGAGTTGTACGGAATGGTCTTGAATTGAGTTATTAAATGTATTTTAATCCAACAGACAAAGAACATTTAAGTTTTCTTTCCATTTCTTTTAAATTCGTTATTTTTTTTCTCTCTATTCCTATCATCTTGTCCAATAATTTTGTACTTTCAAAAGCTATGAAGTCTTGGCTTCTTTGTAAAATAAGATTCGTTGGTATACCAGCACTAGCAATTTTCTTTGTCATAACAGTTCTCTCTTAATCTTACTTATTCTTTACCGATTTTAAATTTACATTATGTTAAATGATGAAGATCAAAAGCGATGGTAGTTCATTATTTATTTGCTCTCCATGTATGCAGTCTGGATTTAAGAAATAAAACATATGATACTGTATGCATGACGAAAGTGAATATTTTTCCATGTACATTCTTATTTCAAACGTGATAAATTATTTTTTATGTTCCATTAAATTTGCCACTGCGTTGCAACGCATCAAGCAAATGTGTTGGCGTTTATTCTATCTTCTTGTATTCTTGATACTTGCTTAACTTGTCAGCAGAAGATCTCAAGGTCACTGCCTTTTCAGACGCCGTTGAGGCTCACCAGGTAACAGGGAGGAAGATAGAGAGATAGAACGAGTGGATTTGGATGGTTGAGAGTAGAAGAATGAAATGTTGGTTAATTGTTGTGTATGTAGGATTTTACTTTTGGTATTTTAATGTCTGTGTGTATGGTGTGATTTGAAATAAACCAAGGAGCATTGACGATTTTACGAAGTATTTCGGATTGTGTGATTTGAATTTTGTTTATTTGTGTGTTTTGCTGAACCCCTGAGTTCTGTTCCGTATGTCCAAATAGGTCTGGTGGTGTGGATTAATAGCTTGTTTAGTAAATTGAGTGGAAATCTGTATTGATTGGAAAGATGTGACACTTGTTTGTATAGCCTGGTCAGTTTTTTTCAGAATGTTCCAAGTGAGTTTTTTGATAAATTAAGAATAAAAAAAAAACATAACATAATGTAATCTCCTTAAATAAATCAACATGTAACTCAACC
Source organism: Nezara viridula (assembly GCA_928085145.1). Lineage (NCBI taxonomy): Eukaryota > Metazoa > Arthropoda > Insecta > Hemiptera > Pentatomidae > Nezara > Nezara viridula. The sequence goes on along the minus strand of OV725082.1, from coordinate 47,857,999 downwards.
AAATACCATACGATTTCGTTTTTCTTGATTATAATAATTTTTAATTTCTTGATGAAAAGTATGTTTTTTGTGAATAACAAGTTGTGAAATATACAATTCAATTAAAAACAGTAAAAATAGGACACTATTGTGCTTCAAATTATCAATTAAGAATCCTGTCGGAAACAGAACAGCTACGGAATTACCAGTTAATAGTCTTAAACTTAATCAAGTTAGTAATGTCGAAACCAGGCTGTTGGCAATTTATGTTAAACTTTCTGGAACGTGAGTAATAAATCGAATAAACATTTTTGAAAATCATTTAGTATTCAATTAAAAAAAAAATCATTGATTCAGCGGTTGTTTAATATAGAACTAGGTCAAACAATCAAGTGAACTGTAACGACATTTTTAAACTTTTTTAAAAGTAATTAATTATTATCGCTTTTTCCGTTTACAATGGTAATAATTACTAAGGTATATACTAAGATTTAATAACAGTATTTACTCTCCCAACAATTTTTCTTTATTTTATTATGACGTTTCAGAATCCACTTTCTTATCCCATCTTTAGACAGTATCTCATATTTATATCATATTATTTTTTTATAATATTTGTTATGTCTTTTTTTTTGTCATAATTCATTGTTTAAATAATATTATGGACTTCTCTAGGGAGAGTCTAGTCAGGTAATGAGTCCAGAGGAGTCTACAATATTATTTAAGGAATGAATTATAGCAATATAAAAAAAAAAAAATAAATAAGATGATATTAGGATGAGATACTGTCTGAAGATGGGATAAGAAAGTGGATCCTGCATATCATAATAAATTAAAGAAAAAATGTTGGGAAAATATATACTGTTATTAAATCTTACTTAAACACATCAGAAAAAAAGTATTTCCCTAGGACTTATGAAGAAGGTAATAATTACAATTTAAGTATTTTTTTTTTACTAATTATTCTGACCTTGACCTGACTCATGAGGAAGGCCCGGGTTTTTATGCAATTGCATATTTTGTTTGAATGCACTTATTATACTGTTGATAAAATATTTTTTTTTTAATCAGTGTACCGAGATGTAATCAGACAAATTTTATTTTTAATATTCTATCATAATTGCATGTTTTGATTATTTAAAATAAACAAGTTACAATAATTAGAAATAATGAATTAAAATGAAACGTTGAAGGCGAAAATTCATAATACAGTTGTTTATTATTTCTGCACTCTACAACTTATACTTTCTATACTCTATATACCTATATATCTATTTTATATTATATAGAATATATCTGTATGATATATCTATATTATATATCTATACTTTATATACATTTTTCAGATTTTTTTAGGTTTTATTCTTAGTGTATTTTTTTTTAATATTGTAGAATATTAAAATCATTCCTGAAATAGTAGTGAGGACTTTCCTTGAAGGTTTTACATTTTTTTTTGTAATTCTTTCATTTTTAATTCTCTTTAGTCTGTATAATCTAGCCACTCTCCTTCAAAGGTACTTCCTACAGTTCGCAATCTTTTTACTGCATTAAATATTAATGGACCATGTTACAGAGGAATATATAGCAATGAATCCAGAATATATATATAATGAACATATAGCAGATTCACATGTTAATGTTTTTGTTTTAGTAAATTTGAGTTCAAGAGGTTAGGTTATGGGTCCTGGACGATCAACAACTTGGTTATTACGCCCTTCAGCTACTTGTAACTTTCTAAATGCAGGAAAAAAAAATTCTTTTTATGTATTTCTTTAATTGTTATATTGTATGGTACAACTGTGTTTGTTTTAAAAGTTTTATAATATGTTCCACTGAATTTACTTAGTAGATTAATTATTTTATTTATTTCTCTACAACGGGGTATTTTGTTTTTACAAAGGTTTGATGTAGTAATGTACAATCTTCTATTATATTCTTTATGGTTAGCGGGGACTGGCAGGTATCGCAATATGATTAGTCCTCTTTTGTTATTAAATGGACATGAGTCATGTTAGCATGACCAATTCTCATCCTTGTCACAACCACTTCTCTTCTCTTCTGTTTCCTCTTCCAGCAGTTACCCACTGTTTTGTAATTTTTTTTATGTATCTAAGTTTATTAGTCACTGGAATTTCATTCCACATGGACTCTCGATTTTTGTATACTATGTCTTTTAGCAATGTTTTTACATCACTCGGCTCGTATATTTGGAGAGGTGGAATATTCATATGAGCAGCTTCTTTAGCAGCTTTACCCGCTGCTTCATTTCCTGGTATCCCGGAGTGTCCTGGAGTCCTGAAAAAAGTTATACTTTTGCTCAAGTTGTTTATAATTTCGATGTATTGGTGGATTCTGTTTATTGTAGGTCCGGTAATGTTGAAGTTTGCTATACTCTGAAGGGCGAAGATTGAATCAGAACATTTTCGAGCTTTCTATATTTATTGATAAATGTAATGCTGCAGAAATAGTCTGCAATTCTGCAATATATATTGTCGAGGTTAGGGGTAATTCATACTTATTGCGTATCCCATTTATAATTACTGCTAATTGAGCTCAAGAGTTTGATGTTCAGTAGGACGATGTGGCTTTCAACCTTTTCTTTAGGCTGATTCAGCTAAGTTCTTCCCCGAACCAAACTAAAGGCCCCAGGTCACCTCAGCTTCCTGATAAACAACTCCAAGATTCCCGATTCAATTAAGATCCTAGGTCTGGTGAGCAACGCCCCACTTATCCGTTGGATCAGGTAGGTGGTTGGATTAGCCGAGAAGCCGAGGCGTGAACTATTCTCTTATTTATTTTTTTGTATAATCTATATACTTCCTGTCATGCCAAATTTAATATTATGCAGGTATTAAGTACAAGTACAAGAAGTGCAGTATGTCGTCTCGTTTCGAAGCATTTTAAGTATCCCTTTTACGTTGAATAAAACTGAAAATAAATGAAAAATATTCTCATCATGAGTAAGAAAAAACGTGACCTTTCCTTACTAATTGTATTAAAATCTCAATTATGAACAAAGGTATGTTCTGTCTTAAAAACACTTTGTACATTTAATCCTCCGCTAGTGATTATTCTGATTTAATATAATTTCTAAATTCAACCTCAGACCATTGTCCGAGTGCACTTAGCCTTTTTATTAATTGTCATTGCAATTACGTCATCAAGCCTGCTTAGTATTAATTTGTCTAATAATTGTTAGTATCATAGAAATTTCCATAAAATCTTCATTAAATCTAAAAAGAAATTTCAACTGTACAACAGCTCTCCTTGAAGTCTCAACAACTAATGAGTTTTTCCTATTTATTCGCTATCTTTTATCATTCTATAGTACATGTTCTCGACTTTTTGCCTCTGCCAACAGTGCAGTGTTAAAATACTTTTTTTATTTTATTTATTGAGAAATATTACAATCCGTCACAATTAAGGACATTTATAATAGTGTTCAGACAGCACATTCACACCCTATTTACAATAAATAATACAGAAACTAATAATAATAAAAGTAAGAAACTCTTACCTGGCATGGGGGTTACCGTGATCATGAAATAAATTAAAGATTAATATTTTTATTTAAAACTTATTTATTGAGACATATTACAATATGTCACAATTGAGGACATTTATAATAGTGTTCAGAGAGCACATTCACAATCTATAGTTCTTAAAATTATTAAAAAGTTATTGTCCGTGGTATAAACCCCTTTTTTATCGAATTATTAACACCCGCCTGAAATTTCATAAATAGTTTCATCTTATCGTAACCTACAACTGTTTTTTTTTTTTTTTTTTACTAAAAGTCTTGGAATTGGGGCGTTTTCAATGTGGAGGGGGCAAACTTTTTTTATTTAATTAGGTACTAAAAACTTGTAAATACCCATTTAATTTCTACTTGGATCGTAAGATAAATTAATCACAAAATCGTTAAAAAAGGTGGCCTAAAAAAATATTGGGCCGTTTGTCCTATATAATCTCGTTATTTTGAAAATTTGGGGGTGCATATCACGCTAGACGGCTCAATATTTTTGAAGGCCACCTTTTTTCTCGACTTTGTGATCAAATTATTTTACGATCCAAGCAAGTAGAAAGCAAATGGGTATTTACGAATTTTTAGTACCTATTTAAATAGACAAAGTTTGCTCCCCCTCCAGATTGAAAACGCCCCAATCCAAGAGTTTTCGTAAATAAGTTAGTTGTAGGTTACGATGAGATGAAATTATTCACGAAGTTTCAGCCAGATGTTAATATTTCCATAAAAAGGGGTCTGTACAACGGAATATTATTTTAATTTTTAAAATAATGCGAGTGAGAATTTTATTGAGCTATTGTTTCCTTGAATACATTAATTATTATTTAGCGTTGTATTCTAGTCGATTCGGAGAAGATCCTCTGAGCTGATTTATTAAGTCAGTCAACAACGAGCGCTCAATGAAGGTCCCGGCTCATATCCAGACCTGGAATTTTCCAGGAAAAAAACTTTTGGGGAGCCGAAGGAGCTTCCTAATCCGGAGCAGGTGCTGAGTTCCCAGGTGGGGATTTTTCCTTTATCGATTCCAGGATGTGTCCGTATAAGTTGGTTACAATGCTTCCTCACAACATCGCTTCCCTTATGGAAATGTAAGAAGTTTAATGTTTGCCCTACCTTGTTTTTCTCATCTTTTTTTGCTTGGGAAGTGTCGGTTGCTACGGCTTGTTATTTCAGTTTTGAAAGCTGTCGTTGATTCGATGGATCACTTCAAATCCCTACTTTTTTTTTTTTTCTCCCTTGAGCTTTCCTAGTATATATGAAATATAATACGAGGTGTAGCTATTAAAGACTGGTGCTGCAAAACATTATATTTTGATTCCATACCATTTACTTATTATCATCTTCACTATCCTTCCTCTATTCCTGAAACGCTCCATGTCTCCATGAAGTCTTCTGTCAGCTCCTTGACGACGCGGACCTCTCTGTTTTTTAGCAAGAACATGTAGTAATACTAATTATTAGTTTGACCTTTAGGAACTCAGTAAAGGTGCATAATCCCATAAATATGTGAAAAATAATCATCATTGCAATGAATTTTGATTTGGTTATTTCTGGCTCTATGTGAAGTTGATCTCTTCCAGTTCATGGATTGGCGTTTCGTTTCAGGATCATAAGGAAAAAAAAAAAATACGATTTTCACAATCTGCATTTAAAGAAAAAAGATTTGAGAGCGTTGAAGCTGTGAAAGATAAACTGGCATGCGTCCTGAAGGAGCTGACAGAATACTTCCAGCGCTATTTCAGATAATGCAAGATTCGCATGGAGCATTATTGGTATATATGATTGAGCATTGTAGGGTATACATAGAAGGTGACAATAAGTTAATATGTGTGAAATGTAATAGGGAGTGGGGGTAGCTCAGTGAGTGAGCACTGACTTCCAGAGCTGAAGGTCTTAGGTTCATCAAGGTTCGAATTCGACTAATGACTAGTGATTTTTCATTAGCCGTGGATCGTCCCTGGAGTTAGGAAACCCTCCTAGGGCACACCCAGCCTCTAAAAAGTGAGTACCCTTAATTGAAAAAATCATTAAGGGGAAAACCTGACGCTTGAGCGTGATTTCGGCTTCATCACCTCCCTGCACAACCGTGGGCCTTGTAACAGTAGTTCCTCACATAGTACTGCACCCAAGACCCTTTATGGGTTGTAGTGGTACAGGTTTAGGTATGAAATATAAAAAAGATGTTTTACAGAATCAGTATCGTTATTTGTATAACGATCGTTATTAATAGTCTCACCTCGTATATTATTAAGTATTGCGATCGTGAAAGGCCAAGAACCAGATGGTCAGACGAAATAAAAAAATATACACTAGAGCTGCATACAGATAACTGGAAAGAAATAGCTTAAGATAGGCAGAGTGGAGTAGGATTATTAAGACGGCTAAAGATCTTAGATATCTGTAATACGAAAGAAAAAATAAAATAAAATAAATAATAAAACATTCTAAACATAATAAGTAAATTTCAAGAAAATATAAACTAGACGAATAACACTGTTTAATTATGACCTTTTATAAATAGTATAAGTTCTGAAGGTATGAGATGGAATCAAACAATGAAGAATGGTATATGTTTCTTAAAATTAAAGTTTAAAAAAACAAAAAAAATTATTTCATCTTAAAAATATATATTTTAATTTTGAAACTTAATTAATTTAACAATCTAATGTATTTAAATAATTATGTTATAATAATTACCTTTATTTTGAGTTTCTTCTTTTTCTTTAAAACAGTAAAGGGAAGAGAAAAAAAATACTATTATTAATTAAATAATAATCTGTTATTTCTTAATTGTTTGCATATTAAATGGAAATCTCGAGTCTCATTTCCATTATGATGATTGAAGTGATACCATCACGTTACTTTTTAATTTATTTTGTCCTCATCATGTCTGATTAAATTATTTACTTTGTTTAATATATTTTTTAATTTCCTCACGTTTTTTAAAAATCGTTATTAAGTATTTAATCCATTTTCTCTTTCAACGATAGTCAAGAATAATCGGTATATCAAGTTATCCAACTTTTTTTTTTTATATTTGCAATATTTACTTTTTTATTGATAAAGATTACAATCTGTCTACAATTTAGGAAACTTATAATACAGTCACACCATATTTACAGAATCATAAATAAATATTGTGGTAACCAAATAATATACAGCAAATAAGACTAAATAAAATATAATGAGAGAAAAAATAATAATGATACAATAAAAATAATTATAAAAAATATTAAAAAATAAAATAAACATCTTAGACTCAGGCATACATTATTTACAATCAGCCAGGGGAACTTCGAATCAGATTTGTCCCTTCATTTGTGGAGGGAAAAATGAGGCTTCAGGAGAACTCTGCGCTTCTCTCTTAACCAATTGACTGGTATTAAAAGCCATCGGAGGTTGAATAAGGGCGCTATAGCCACAGACTCTCATGGCAAGTTGAAAATGTGGGCATTGCCAGAATTCCAATACAGTGTTCTATTAACTTTAAAAATAAGAAATTTCCTCATTGATGATTTCGTTTTTAGTTTCCCTTAGTGTTAGGTTTTGTTTGAAAAATATTATGGTATTCAATTGGACCGATTTGGAGCCAAAAGGAAATGAAATAATAATTCATAAAATTTATTATTATTTAAATATAGACATATAGACTATACTTTCTTGTCCTCAGTAGCAGCCGAACGACATCGACCTGGCTAGAAATGTCCTGAAGCAGAACATATTTCAGATTATCGATCCTAAGGACTGAAATATAGCCGGAGGTCGGGTAATGGGATGGGTATTAGTGTAATATAAAAAGCATTAGGGTAGATCCATTCAGTACGCTAGTATAACTTAATGGACCATTAATATGAACCTTCCAGTTACCTGAAAAAATAAGTATTCTAGAATTAATTTAATTTAAAGCAAATATCACATACGGAAAATCGGTCTTTTATTAAATGAAAACGAATGTTAAATAAAAGGCCTTTTAATGCCGTGGATCTCTCTTGAAGAACAAACTGTCAATACCTATTTTCGGGCGATGAAGAACTGAATATTATTCCTGCAAAATTAAACAGACACTTCAAGCCAGGCTGCTACAGATGGCGATTTAAAAAAAAAACGGCTACGGTTAAAAAAAAAATTGAACATGATGAGCAATCCGAAAAAAAAAACAAATGGCATTGATATGAGACAAAAAGACCAAAAACACCATATTACCTGTATATAAAGTATTCATATCACATTAGTGGTTATTGGGGTAGCTCAGTGGTAGGGTACTGGGCTGACAATGCTAATGGTCCCAGGTTCGAATCCCGGCTCATGGCTGAAACATTATTTATGCTGTTTCATTGGCCGTGGAGCCACCTTGGGTAGGTAGACCCTCCTGGGGCACACCCAGCCTCTATAAAGTGGGTACCCTTAACTGGAATATTTAATTAAGGAGAAAAATCTAGCGGTTGAGCGTGTTATCGGTCAAATCACCTCCTTGCACAACAGTTGACCAAACAGTGCTTTCCCTAAATGGTACTGAATCCAAGACCCCTTTATGGGCTTTAGTAGTGGTACAGGTCGGGATTTCGCGTCATCACACAACTATCATTTCCTATCCTTTTTCAAAACAGAATTAGGTAATTTCGAACAAAGGGAAGCGAAAGTAAAAATTACGAACATTACATAATATAATTTAAAACGGTTGGTGACCATATGTTTTTCACAGCAGTCTAATTTATTATATTTATGATTTTTTTTTTGTCACTAACAATTTATTTTTGCGATTGTATATTATAATTATCTATTTGATTATAATGAATAATGAAGTGCAAAGAAATATTTTTATTATTATATTCCGACTAGAGTGATACTAGTACAGGAGGCCGCTATATTTAATCATATTTCATTTTAGGTGTTTTTATTTGTTTTAGCTTTGGTATATATACAAAGTTTAATTTTTATATTCCTATTATCTATACAATAAAATATTAAATAATACCAACGCTGGCATTTATGAAAACCGCAGATATGTATGTATATAATTTTATTAGAGCCCGTATTTTATTAAACATATGTTATCAATAGCAACCTATTCTAACCTTTCCTGGGTGCGTGTTCGGATTTCTTCGGTTCTCTACTACGATGTTTTCGTGACTATTTCTCCTCTACTTAAGTATCAAATTCATTCATATTTTATATTTAACCATTTTTTTATAACAGGTTACAATGCGAAGTCGTTACTTATTTCAAATAATAAAAATTAAAGGAAAACATTTTGAAAATTTGGCATTTAAACCCTATTAGAGAAAATCTATGAGGATAAGATCTATATCATATTAAAATCCGCTTAATTTTACACTGATATAACGAGTTTAATAAAAATTGTAAGAGATATTTTTGAGAAAATGGTAAAGCTGTGTAAAATCGATGGAATAAAGTAGCACTTTCGTTTAGCCGATTTTCAGGAAAACGTTGCCGCAACATCCAAAGCAATTCATCTTAAATACAATTTGCTATTAATTGCTATTGTAAGGGTAAAATCTTACTATATTTTAAAACAGAACATTTAAAAAGAATTTGACCTTTTGGTTGGTCAGAATTTGAAAATTGTATTTCAATTAAGTAAGGTTTAATCGACGAAACAGAAATTAAGTTTAAATTTCGTTCACGACGATGCCTGCTCTTGAATTGGTAAAGCAATAAGCAGACGAAGTTGAAGCCTATTTTAGAGTGCATTGACAACTAATAACCGGTATATTAACCGGGAAACCGAATATCAACCCTTTGATTGATATTGTCGAAACAGGTAATATCGTCTCATTTGTGCGGTCCTTTGACAAAGTCTATTGAATCGTAGCTTCAATATAAATTGAACTGGAGTTTGTTTCGTTTTCAATATTTTCAATTCGTTCTGCTTCTCAGAAATTTGTTAATAAAAAAAAAATAAGAAAATACGTAGCTTAATCTTTTTGTAAATAGCAATAAAAAAAAAATAGCTTCATGAATGTTTTATATACAAGAGAATAGAATAGAATCAAAACTTAAAAAAGATTTCTCTTAAGAATAACTGCAATGTACAGAAACTATAGATTATTATTTGTCCAATTATCAATTACATAGAATAAAAAAAAAACATATATATACATATATATATATATATATATATATATAAAAGTTTCTCATGATATATATATATATATATATATATATATATATATATATATATATATATATATATATATATATATATATATATATATATATATATATATACTGATGTAAATTTAATTTTTAATTTTTTAATAGCGCTCTAGGTCAATCTCCACTGGCTTCAGCACCAGTGACGCGCCTGAGAGAGTTGCGCAAGGACCTCATAGTGTTCCGCTTTTCCCCCTATAGTTGGAGGAACAAGTTTTTCTGTTCAAAGCCGCAAAAAATGTGTCGCTATAAATTGTAGTGCCAAAACGGCTTTACCGATTTTACCGAAACTTGGCTAAAGTCTTCCACTTGAAACCATTTTAATTTATGTCTATAACATACTTTCCCGAAAACAAGCTCGGACGGTTCGTTGCAGAGTTATAGACTTTTAAACATTTACTGCTTTCTATTGAGAAAAGGCCGTTTCCTTTTGCTTCCTCACTACCGAACGTCAGCAAGCATTTTTTTTTTCATTGATTAATCGAAAATTTTATAATTACTACAGTAATTGAAATTATGATTTGAAGAACTTATATGATTCTCCTTATGTAGGTCAATACTATTATACGTTTTTTAAATTAATTTTTTTATTTAGTTGTGTAAGTTCAACTCAGACTGTTTCTGATGATTATGAATGACGGCGTATTTACTCAGATGATTATGAATGTTCAATTTAAATCATGAGAAAAAAAACAATTAGAATTAGTTTCAATTGAAGACATTTTACAGACAAATTTGTTTCCCAACTTTTTAAAAATGACAGATGTCCTTTGCTACTAATCTACTCATATGTGCTTTCTATTTTCTTTCTTTTTCATTTTGCCAGGCTAAGCCACAGCTAGTATATATATATATACATATATATTACGTATATATATAATTTATAATATATAATTATATATATTATATATATATATATATAATTATATATTATAAATTATATATATACGTATTATATATATATATATATATATATATATACTAGCTGTGGCTTAGCCTGGCAAAATGAAAAAGAAAGAAAATAGAAAGCACATATGAGTAGATTAGTAGCAAAGGACATCTGTCATTTTTAAAAAGTTGGGAAACAAATTTGTCTGTAAAATGTCTTCAATTGAAACTAATTCTAATTGTTTTTTTTCTCATGATTTAAATTGAACATTTAAGTATATATATATATATATATATATATATATATATATATACATATATATATATACATGAAGAAAATATTCTAATTTAGTGAAAATTAAATCGTTGATTAGAAATATATAAATGAACATAAAATACAAGACATTTTTGGCAAAAAAAAACTACACTAACGCTGTATGAAAAGTGGAATGTATATTTTTTTCATATTTATATATAATATTCACAGGTGAACGATGAAGACGAAGTCGTGTTTCATACTGTAGGGATTATCCAACGTCTGGTAGTTTTATTTTATACATAAAATGTTCAAATCAAATATTCTGTTGTACATTTATACGATGTATTTTATAATCTTAGAGTCTTCTTGCCTCTTCCGTATGTCTGGGAAGCGTAGGTCCAACAGATTCTTTGGATAAATACGAGTCTTCAGTTTCTGGTTTAGTTTTTATTTTAAACGTCTCGGAAGTAGTAAATATACTAATCTTAGTCTGGAGTTAAGATATGTGGTGCAAATATTCAGTCAAATGTCTGTCCAAGACGCAACACTTAATTGAGGGATTTGGGCGCTGTCGAGATAAGCAGAAGGCGTGTGAGAGATTGGGAATGCTTTGGGGTTTGTCTTGGTTGAGTCGAATTTTCCAAAGTTTGTACCAATTGTTTAATTTTGTTAGATGATAATATAAGGTCTATAAAGCATGATTAGGATTGTTATATCGTTTATGTAAGTAGCTGTAACAGTTTCGGTAGTGTTTGAATTGACTTGCGTTTATAAGATGTATAACCGTGGATCCAGTACTGACTCCTGAGGAACTCCTGCTTGGACCGATTATCTTGGAGAGCCTAATAAGTTAATAAGAATTTGTATTATACCTTTTTTATTTTATATTCTTATAGACTTACAACACAAGACTAACTTACAACACAAATCCTCTAACGCACTAGAAATTCGTACAGCCCACCTCGACGATTACGTAGGCGGTGTCCAAGAGATCTGCTGAACTGAACTATTTTCTGGATTGTGATGGGACGCTGTGAAGCTGCCAAAAAAATTGCTCAATGCAAAGAAATTTGCAGATTTAATTTTTATATCCAATTTTATTTTATGTATTAATAAATATAAATATCAATATTCTTATAGAGAATTATCTATTTTATTTTCAGAACAAATCAAGGATCCTTTAGAACATCAGACGAAATATGATTTGATTTCGCGAATTAAATCCAAGCGGTCATCTAATTACGGTCCACAATCTGGTACAAATATGCTTCAGCACGAAGTCAGATAATTAGTTTTCTAATGATTAGCATATTTAAAAAATGAAAACTTGTTCTTCCTTGTCTACAATTATCACAAAACCTTTTTGAAAAATTCTCCATTGCTGGGAGTGTAGGGTGTGTTGACTCGATACAGGAGTGGCTTCAGTAAACTTTCCTGCAGGTGGTGGAAGGGAAGAGCTCACCCCGAGACTAATATCGATCTTTGTGAAGTGTTATCTTGGTAATGGGCAGGCCACTCTTGCCTTTTTGATATTCCTCCTCATTAAAATGGGACAAAGTGCTTTCAAAAAGCTGGTACTTACGTAACCTTGTTAGAGCAGGTGGGCGTCAATTAGGGAGAACGTCTTCTTTGGGTCAGAAACTGCTTCATCCATCTTTCGGGGGGTGGGGAGGAGGTATCATCTAGGTTTCTCTTCTATTTAAATGTCTTTTAACTACACCTCTTTTATTTCATATGTTTCAGAAACGGTATTATAGAGATAGAAATAGAAAAATCATCTTTATTCTGGGACTAGGTCCCTTTAGAATAACAGTATTGTTCATATAAACTAACCACAAATCTTTCCAAAAGGCCTATTACAATGAATAATAACAAAATAATAGTAATAAATTAAGTATAATCGCTCTTAGGATAAATTAACGAGAACAGTTGGGTATTAGGGGTTCAGTACTACAATATTGGAGCTAAAACAATAGCATGAGAATCACTAAATGAAATTAGAAAATAACGCAAAATCAATTTTATAGGCAAAGCATTGTAGTGATGGAAAATAAAAATAAAAAAAAATAAATAAAATAATAAATGTTAATATATAAAAAAATAAATTGTAAGAAAAAAATATATGATATACATATGTTCCCTAAGATATTTAAGTGATTACACGTAAAGATTAGGAGAAGAAAAAAATAAAATAAAGTGCATTATTATTATTAAAATAAGTGTATTATATGAAAATTTTCTCACGAACTAGAAAGATTTCATTTCTTTCGCATGATGTTATATGAGAACTTTTATGTCCTTATCGGAAACAGTCAAAAGTTCTGTAAATAGATTCTTTGCACATTATGTAATAATTAAGATAGAATTGTAATAGTCACTCAAAAACATACATTTCTCAAATACATATAAAATAATTAACATGCCAACATTGAATTAATTTTGCCCTCATCAGGTTATGTTGCTTCACCAGTCTAAAAAAAGCTTAACGAAATAAATACATTATATCATCCCTAACCACATCTTGATATATCGGATCAGGTGTTGAATTTTAAGGAAGCTGGTTTTTAATTAATAATTTTTTTGTGCAATGCAATTTATTATAATAATAAATCTAGATTAATAAATATTATGAATATTAAATATGCTATAATATCAAATATTTATATTAATAAATATATTTTATTATATTAACAATTTATTATATTAATATATTAATTTATTATATTAATAATTATTGGTAATTACTTAAAAAGAAAAAGAAAGAAATTACCTACATAAAATAGATAGTAGATAGATATATAGAAACTAACTTTATTCTGGGACACAATCTCTTGAGAATAACAAAATTAAAAGATTACATCTGGCCAAAATAAAATCAATAGAAAAAAAGAAATAATGCAAAGAAAATATAAGGTAAACATTCTATATACAAAACAAATGAAACTATATACAAAATAATTAACACTGTGGCAAGACATTTAAAGCTATTTGCACTGATAGACCAGTATACACTTTTAAGAAAACAATAAAGAATTAAAAAATAAAAATATATTAAATTCTTTATTCAAATAAGCTTTGCGTTTCTTAATTTACATGTGTACATTTTCTTAATTCTTACATGTGCTTGAATTTATTTTGTAGCTGAAATACATGTGTTATAATTTAAAAAGAGTAAATGTTTTAATTCTTTAATTATCACGTAGTAGCTCAGATCACTCACAGAAACAAATATTTGCCAATGAAAAATATATACAGTTTTCAATAAAAAAATAATAGTATGGTTGAGTGAGGCTTAAGCCCGAAATTCTCTCTCCCCTATGGATTGCCTGCAGTAACACAAACAATAGTTAACAATTTCTTTACGAATTATCTCGGGTTCATATTTATACGATTTTAAATTTATTCAGTCCTTTTTATATCTGAATTGATGAAACGCTAGAAGATTAAAGAATCAATAAATATAATTTTAAAAAAAATTATTGAATATTTGAGGAACTCAAGGTTTCATGATGAAATTTTGCAATAATGTATTTATATTTCTATATAATGCCATATGAATGTTAGTCTATATGATTTTCTCCGAAACTAATAATTGTATTCCTCATATTTCCTCTTCACAGAATGATACAGCTGTCAAGTTAATTTGCAGTACTTCGAATATAATACTTTTGTCATAGCTTCTGAATTTTCGAGGAAGTATTTTTTTGGACAAATTTGATTAACTTTGGCAATTAGACTTTCTATTTATTTGTCAAGAAACAATTTGCACCATTTTATTAACGTTTCGGGGAAGCCTTCCTCGTTTTTTGGAACATATTTCTAATAATTCCATGTCACATTCAATCCTTATTTAACAATAACAGTTTTATTTTGTTGAAAATTACAGTTTACATTTTATTCAAAATTATTAACATATAAAATTTGAAGAGTGCCCTATATTTATTTTTTTTGTTTGCTTTGAGTCAGTGATGAACCTGAAGTATGAAAAAAGGGCATTCCTTAAATTTTATGTGTTAGTAGTATTGACTACAATGAGAATGGCTATCTGAAAAAAGGTGTCTGATACTGAATAATATAAATAAGGATTGATAATAATACAGGTTAGTTATCTGTACTTTTAAGATGTTCTGAAGAAGGGTGATGTTCCCCCTAAACGTTAAAAAAATTATGTGATTTTTTTTTTTTATAAATGAAATAAATTAAAGGAAGCCTAGTTGCTGAAGTTAATCAAAAAGTTTTGCTGCTCTTCTTTGATACAATTTTTTAAAACTAAGTTTTCCAATAATACCGAACTCTCTGAAAAACTTTTCATGGTAAAGAAAAACATATATTTTTTTATTGTTCACTACTCTTTTATAATTATTTGTTTTACCGGACCAAAATATACTAAAATGAGATTTAAGCTTTTCTAGAAATAAAAAAAAAAGCTTTGGATCAAATGACTCTGTGATTAATTGGATTTAAAATATAGATTAAAAATTATTATAAATTTATGTTTTACTGACTTAAGAATATTTCAGGAAGCCGGGAAAATTCGAGTTAATTGTTTTCAAAATACCATCCTATGTAAATAATTAACTAAAAATGTATCTATTTTTGAAAGAATATATTTTTTTGTAGGCGGTTCTTTATTAGTTTTTGTAATCTACGATTATGGGCTCTCATCCCCGATACAGCTATTATTCGACTATATTTTCCTGTTTCCTCGACTATAGAAATAGAAAAATAGAAAATAGAAAAATAACTTTATTCTGAGACACAGTCCCTTGAGAATAACAAAATAGAACAATTAATATATTACATTGGCCAAAATAAAATAAATCGAAAAAGAAATAATGTAAAAAATATATAAGGTAAAATTTATATACAAAACAAATAAACTATATACAAAAACATTTATACTTTGACAGAAACTTAAAGCTATATGCTATTATAGACGTATACACTTTCCGAAATAAATAAAGAATTAAAAATTAAAATTTATCAAATTCTCTATTGAAATCGCTCGAATGGTTAGCAGTATTCCTGACTGTTATGGTGATAGGAATGGATTAGGAGGGATTTGAATGTGGATCATGGAGGGGGAATGGTCGAATTTTGATAGTGAGGGATTTCCAGAAATTGACCAGAGCGAACAATAAGGAATTTTGGACTGGACGCAGATCTGTGAGAGGCATGTAAAGGTCATGAAGGTTCGAGGATCTTGTGGACAGGGATGGATGTGGATTTGGAACTGGAGGAGGTTGTAGGGGCGTAAGAAGGACGATGGTTGTTGATGATTTGTAAAGGAATCGTACCTAGAAAGTATTGTCTCGGAAGGAGGGGAAAGAGCACCTTAACTCAGTGTAGTGGTGGAGGACATGGGAGTACCTCGGGGCACCAATAACAAATCTTAATATGTACAAATCTTAATATCTCTATAGTACTGAGGACTATATTTTCAAATCTTTCAATTTTTCTTTTTCTTTTGTTTTCACTCTAAGGCGAAGTAATATTGACTTTTTAGAGCACTGATTTAGCTATTTTCTATAATCCTTGGGGGAATATAGTTTTTTGGTAAATAGCGGCTTTAGTGAAGACCCAAAGCGCAATTCCGTAAGTCCTAGGCCTTATTGTAGTCATATATGTGAGTCTTTTGTAATTAAGTGGAAGTTTAGAGCGTTTTTCTGGTAATTGCTGGAATAAGTAGGGAAACGTCGAGCGGTTTCTTGTCGTTTTAGTCTTGAATGAGGATTCCATGTTAGTCGTTTGTTCAGGTGGAGTCCTAGATATTGGATTCGTTCAACAGAGATAAGTGGAGTATTATTAAAGGATGTAGGATAGGAAGTCCTGGGTTTACGACGGAGGATAAATATAATTTAATTAGATTTATTGGAATTAATTTTAATCCTCCAATTTTGACACCATTCTTCAAGTTTTGTGATGTGCGATTGAAGAGTTACGGATGCAATTGATGGATGATTATTAACTGATAGTACACACGTGTCGTCGGCAGATGTATTAATTAATTTTAAAATAGAAACATTCTAATTTAAAGTGAAATTTGATAAAAAACTGACTTTTTTTTTAATATTTACCTATTTCCCTGATCCTTGGAAAATATCTATTGTCAAAATGATCCACAAACCCAAAAAGCCACCAGAATATCCATCCTCTTACCGTCCCATCTCTCTGTTACCCATCATGGGAAAAATCCTGGAAAAACTAATCTTAAAACGCCTGTACCCAATCCTAGATTCTAATCACATAATCCCAGATCACCAATTTGGATTCCGCTCCTCCCATTCCACTATACAGCAATGCCATCGTGTGGTAGACGTAGTATCCTCTGCATTGGAGCGCGGTATGTACTGTACGGGAGCCTTTCTCGATGTTGAACAGGCGTTTGATAGAGTTTGGCACCCGGGACTGCTGTACAAACTCCGAAAATTCCTACCATCTACCTACTTCCTCATTATCCGTTCCTACCTTACTGATAGATACTTTAAAGTAAATCACAACAATGTATATACATCCCGTTTTTCCCAGTCTGCAGGTGTTCCTCAAGGTAGTATCCTAGGTCCTATCCTTTACACAGTTTATACAGCTGACATCCCAACCCATCCCAACACTGTCATCACCACATATGCTGATGACACATGTATCCTATCAGTCAATAACGACCCATCTATTGCATCCCAAACCCTTCAATCCCACATCACAAACCTGGAAGAATGGTGTCAGAAATGGAGAATTAAAATAAATTCCAATAAATCCCATCAAATTACCTTCACCCTTCGTCGTAAACCAATGACTTCCTGTCCTTCAGTATCCTTTAACAACACCTCACTTATTCCTGTTGAACAAATCCGTTACCTAGGACTCCATCTGGACAAACGTCTAACTTGGAATCCTCATACCAGACTGAAACGACAAGAAACCGCTCGACGTTTCCGACTACTTCAACACTTACTAGACAAACGCTCTAACCTTCCAATCAATTATAAAAGACTGATTTACATGACTATAATAAGGCCTATTTGGACTTACGGGGTTGAGCTATGGGGCTCCACCAAGCCTTCAAATTCCTCTCGCATACAGTCCTTGCAATCCAAAATCCTTCGTAAAATCCTCAATGCTCCTTACTTTGTTACAAATAAAATTATCCATAATGACCTTAATGTTCCTTATGTATCAGATTTGGCCCAATCCAGATATCTGTCCTTCCATAATAAACTTCATAACCATCCCAACCCTCTTGTCTCTAACCTTGCTTCCTATTCGATTCCTGATAACCCTCCGAGGCGTCTGAAAAGAAGATGGCCACGTGATCTTCTAATATAGACATATTATTAGAGTGCTACCAATGGGTAGTTTCTCAACATGTGTTCCATGTCTTTATACCAATGTGCAAATTTACTAGATGTATTTTTTTGTATACAGTTGTAAATATCATTTAAAATAAATAAAAAAAAAATATTTACCTAAGTCAGTATTTTTTCGGAACATACACCATAAGATATTCGAGCGTATGATTGGTACTTGATCCTCCTGAGCCGACATAATCCGCATGGACATCCTCGCCGACGTTGAGAGGATGTCCCATTTCGCACTCCAGCAACTCTTAATTAAAGTCTGCATTATTTATTAGGTCTTCGTCCTAGTATGGTCAGGAGCAGGCATGTTCAAATCTTAGAGTAGGCAATATTTCCTGAATAAATTATACAAAACATACTTTTCCTATCAAGTATATAATTACACCAATCGTCGTTTCACGTATTCAGACCATGATAAATCCACTTTAGGAGTTCGAAAACATGATGCACATTAATTTAATAATTTTTGATGGTTTCTTCACATTGAATATTTTTAAATGTATGATTACGAATATACATTTAAGATTTTTTTTAATTATTACATTTTCAGATCTTTGAAGATTTCTATGATTTTTATTTATTTTTACCATAATTAAAAATGTCATCTCAAATACACATATAATTCCGTTTATTAGAATAATATTTTTGAAATTAATCCTTTTATACCCGTTTATTCAGAACAACAGAAAAAAAACAAATGATGTTTGTTAATCTAAAAATAATCGAATCGTTATCATAAAATAAGCCGCATATTCGTTTTTTAGTTTCAAAAATTCACACCTTTCTTTATCTATGAAAACATTTCTTACAAAGCCTTGGCTTCTCTAGTACCTCTAAGAAGTGGTCTGATTACTAGAATATTTGTTAACAACATAACATAATGCAATTTTAGATATATTTGAGAAAAAATCCAACATCATATTTATCGTTTTCCCACCCATGTTATTGATGACATTTTTCGTAAATAAAAAAAAAATATTTGTATAATTATTTGTCACCATTATTAAATATAGAAAGTAAACTATTTTCTAAAATAAATAAAGTCGACACAAACATTTTGCTAGGCTTCAATACTGGAACGGTGGTAGGTATGTAGATCGATATGGGACAAATTGGACCTTGAAGATTTTGATACGTACTCCGGAACTATCGGATCCTACGTTTTTAAGCCAAAATATACTATTTACGATATAACGCAAGGCATAGGGTTCGCATCCACACAACCTTACGTTAATTGTAGAACTGTTATTGAATAAGCCATATCATCGTTAATTCTTCACCAAATATCATGATTGAGCCACCAATTTCGAAGGCTTCCTTCTCCTTCAGGCGGGAAAAATAGTCCAACCACCCCGAAAATTCAGACAAACAAGTTATGAAAGAAAACTAACTTTATTTGGGAATAACTAAAAAATTACACACTTTTCCCATGATTATATAAAAGATTAGTAAATTTATATATAATAGGAAAAAAAAAATCATCGAAACCGAACAATTTTTAGCAAAGATACAGCTTGTTGAAATTTGTAAACATATTGGTTCCAACATTATCGATAAAGTAACAATCGATTTCTTTATCTTTTGATACGTTGCATTATTTAATTTTCTTATTAATTTAGCATTTGAAAACAATATTCTGTGCGAATTTTACGCACGGGCTTACTAGTTTTTTAAAATTGATTTTTAAAAAATCAAGATAATTATTTTTTTTTAAATAACATCAATCATTAAGATCACTAAAATGCACATCCATACAATTGTTTTGGCATGTAATTTTAACAGAATTATAATAGAATATTTAATTTAATTTTTTAGTAGCCAATATATTGTTATACCATTCTTCAACTGTTTTAAAAAATATATTTGATACCTATGTACATACTTTATATCATATATATGTGTTTGTTAGTTATTCATTTACTGCAATAGATCTGGCCAAAAATAATACGTTTGTCTATAAATCATAGTTATTTTTAAAGAACATTATCTCCAAATCAAGTTGCTTTTCCTATTATATATTAATATAATAATTAGCGGAGAATTAGATTTACATAATTCATCATCATTATATTTTTATTATAACTTTAATGGAATATTTAAAATGCTTCTTTTAGTTTATTTTTTATTCATGTCTTTGTGAGAAAATTTTTCTATCGTAAATTTCTTCTGTGTTAATGTAATAAGTGAAACTATTTTTTTAAAAGTTGAGTAGAGTATTTAATATTTATATAAAAATAAATTGTAATAAGGATAACTATTTAGATAAGGATTATATTATGTAGAGCAAACATTTATCCTCGTCGGGGTAGGTTAATTTCCCCCCTCTTTCCTGTTTAAAATTTAAAAGCTGTTAAACTGCAGCTATAGCGGACGTCCGAAGCAGGCATTG
The DNA here is from genome assembly GCA_928085145.1 of Nezara viridula. NCBI lineage: Eukaryota > Metazoa > Arthropoda > Insecta > Hemiptera > Pentatomidae > Nezara > Nezara viridula. The sequence continues at coordinate 47,837,429 of OV725082.1, read as the reverse complement.
AATAGGTAAGATAGAATTAAGCAGTAAATTGAGATTTGGACTTAGGCCAGCTAAGGTTGGTAATGACAGAGCGTAGGCTTGGCTCTGGGCCCGCCTTTTTAGGGAAACAGCCGGGTCGTAAATTGTGTGGGGAGGGGATTTTTCTTATGTCCCCCCCAACTTTCTTATTTGGGGAACTTATAATGTAAATAACCGGCTGACCTCAATGCGCCGCTTTATCAGCAAAGGGAGGGAGAGGAGTCTTTGAACGGGGCTGGTGAGGGTGGTTAGGTGCTTTTGTGTCTGAAAACCTTGTAACGTTTCTCGAAGAGCTAATAAGACATAACTGAGCACCTTCTTCTCTAATTAAAAAACAAACAAAACATTTTGATAAAATAAAAATCAGTTTTATTGACAACAACTCACAAAGACATGAATAAAAAATAAACTAAAAGAAGCTTTTTAAATATTCCATTAAAGTCAAAATGAAAAATATTTTCATTATTTCTGCTCCCAGTGCTATCCTTCACATAGTCTATACAGCTGACATCCCAACACTGTCATCTCCACAAATACCGATGTCCCGTGTATCCTATCATTAATACCGACCCATCAATTGCACAAACCTTGAAAAATGGTGTGAAAACTGGAGAATTAAAATAAATTCCAATAAATCCCATCAAATTACCTTCACCCTTCGTCGTAAACCAATGACTTCCTGTCCGTCAGTATCCTTTAACAACACCTCACTTACTCCTGTTGAACAAATCCGTTACCTAGGACCCCACCTGGACAAACGTCTAACTTGGAATCGTCATACCAGACTGAAACTACAAGAAACCGCTCTACGTTTCTGACTACTTCAACACTTATTAGACAAACGCTCTAAACTTCCAATTAATTACAAAAGACTCATATACATGACTATAATAAGGCCTATTTAGATTTACGGAGTTGAGCTATGGGACTCCACCAAACCTTCAAATTCCTCTCGTATCCAATCCTTACAGTCCAAAATCCTTCGTAAAATCCTCAATGCTCCTTACTTTGTTACAAATAAAATCATCCACAATGACCTTAATGTTCCTTATGTATCAGATTTACCCCAATCCAGATATCTATCCTTCCATAATAAACTTCATAACCATCCCAACCATCGAGGCGTCTGAAAAGAAGATAGCCCCTTGATCTCCTAATATTGACGTATTATTAGAGTGCTACTAATGGGTAGTTTCTCAACATGTGTTTTATGTCATTATATACATGTACGAATTTACTAGATTTATTTTTGTTTATACTGTTGTAAATATCATATAAATAATAATAAAAAAAAAACCTATTTCTGCAAAGTTTATAAAGAAGTTAAACATTCTTTAGTAGTTAGTATATTTCTGGATAGCTTTATTTGCGAAACCGTTTAAGTTTCTTAGAAACATATTAGGTGTCCTATTTCTTCTCATCTAAATTAATACATTTTTTTTTTAAATATGTGACAGAAATGTTAAACTACTAATAAGAAATCAATTTCCGAATTTGATACACACATCTCAAGAAAGAAATCAATGCTTAAATATAATGATGATGCTTTAAAATTAGAGCATTGGTTACTATTTGTTATAAATTAAAATTGTAGAATTGAGTTTTCAATATTTTTAATTAATATACGGATTTATATTTAACTCAATTTCTGTGAGACTATATATTTGTTAACCCTTTTATATAGTCTATTGGTTTGAATTGAATGTAAAATGAGATGCTTAAATGGAAAATAATTTTTTTTTGTTTATTGTCGGAAATTCCGAGAAACCATTTATTAATTTTCATTTTCCCTTTATATTTGTTCAAACGTACCTAATTAGGTTATTATTTCTAAAATATTAATCCTAAATACGACTTACGTCACCTATTCTTCAGTTTTGCTTTTATATAACCTTCATGTTTGTTCTCAACTTTAAGTTGAAGCTTACCATTTGCCTTAAACTTTTTTTTTTTTTTATTTAATGAAATTTACAACTGTATACAAATACAACTAGTAAATATGCACAAATTATAAATAATGACATAAACAGGCTTGAAGAGATACTACCCAGTGGTAGCACTCCCTAAATAATTCTAGGCAAGAAGATCACGAGGCCATCTCCTTTTCAGCCGCCTAGGAGAAATTATCAGGAATCGAGGAAGAAGCAATGGTGGAAACACGGGGATTTTTATGGGACTAGAGTTTATCAAAAAAGGATATATATCTGGCTCGGGCTAAATCAGCGATATATGGTACATTAAGGTCTTTATAAATGATTTTATTTGTAACAAAGTATGGAGCATTTAGGATTTCAAGGAGGATTTTGGATTGTAAGGATTGGATATGATAGGAATTCGATGGTTTGGTGGAGCACTAGCGGATTCAGGATTTAATTTTGGGTGGGGGCTTCAGCCCGATAGATTTTTTTCTACATATAACAATAATTAATTAGAAAAAAGAAGAATTAAATTAACTACCTAAAATCAAGTGGTACTTAAGTGGTTCTTAAAGTCCTACTATATTTAATTACACGAACAAGAATACTTTAAGAGATAGTTTTTAATACTTTTTTCTGTAAAACATGGTTACATTTTACCATTTTGGGGAGGGGACTTCAGCCCGAAAGCCCCCCTCCCAGTAGATCCGCCTGTGTGGTGGAGCCCCAAAGCTTAGCCATAAACTTAAGTATCATCCTTTATGTATCATACTATTATATCGTACGGAATGTCATACCGGTTTGAAAAAAAAAATTAGTTTAACGAGTTATCACTTAATAATAATAGAAACTGTATAAACTTCCCCATCGCGGAAGTAGAAACGAAAATAAACTACCCGATTTTGGTCAAACTCAATTTTTCTTAGGTTGATTCCGATGATTATTTTGAATTTTCTTATGTCAAACGCAGATTTTAAGTAAAGGTACTTTATGACTAGAGGTCTTTAGAATTAAAGGGTAACAATGATGGGAAATGTGTTAAACAATTTTTTCAATTAAAAGGGATTTGTTAGTTTAAATTAATTGTATTATATTTGAGCTTAATGTGGAGGGAAATGCTTTATTCGGGATTCTAGAGACCAAAAAAACACATCTCCACTTTTTTTTATTTATTCATGAGATTTACAACTGAATACATTTAAAAATACATCCAGTAAATGTGCACACGGTAATAATACAATAACATGAAAACGCGTGTTGAGAAACTACCCATTGGTAGCGCTCTAATAATATATTTACATAAGTAGATCACGAGGCCATCTTCCTTCTCCACTTAACAAATTAAAAAAAATAAATAAATAAAATAAGCTAACTTCAAATAATATAAAGCTACAAAAGAACAAAATAAAATATCATAGTGAAGAAAGAAAATATAAATAATAGTAATAATAGAATGGAAATAAATGAATAAAATAGAATTAAAATTATCTCATAAAAAATAATAATAATAATAAAAAAAAAAGTAATGAAAATAAACATCTTAGATGCAGGCATACCTATTTACACTATTTACAGTCGGCCATAGGAACTCCGAACCATACTTATCCCCCACATGTGGAGGGAAAGCAAGGCTTCAGGAGATCCCTGCGCTTCTTCTTAAACCATTTCACTGGCATTGAAAGCCAGCGGAGATTGAGTAAGGGCGCTACAACCACGGACACTCATGACTTGAATGGAGAATCTGGCCATTGCCAGAACTCCAATATATACATGTTACAAAAGGTCACGGGGCCACTGCCGTTTCAGCCTGCGAGGAGTATTGTAGGGATGAGTGGTGCTAGATAGAGATTGTGCGATTGGATTAGGGTGATGGGTAAGGTTCTGATGAAATTTGGAGAATTGGTCTGGGATAAGATCAAGAATAAATGGAATATTAAGGTCATTGTGCAGGGTTTTATTAGAGACATAGAAGGGAGCATCGACTATTGTACGGAGGACTTTGGACTAGAAGGATTGAATGCGTTTGATATTAGAAAATTTGTTTGTCCCCCACAGTTCTAGTCCGTAGGTCCACATGGGTTTTAATATTGTCTTGTAGATCAGTAGTTTGTTTTCAATAGAAAGTTTAGATTTTCAATTAAGTAGTCTATATAGCTGGCCATAACGTCGGTTAAGTTCCTGTCTTTTCAGTCTAGTATGCGGATTCCACGTTAGTCGTCTGTCTAGGAGAAAACCAAGGTACCGAACTGTGTCGGAGAAGGGAAGCTGGATGGTATTAAAGTGTTTGATTTAAGAAGAGCTATCTCTAATAAGCCTCTTTCAAATTCAAATAATGTTTGAACTGATGGAACGTTTTTTAGTGCCAAGAATTCCTAATTGTTTTAATTAGGTTTTTTTTCTTCGACCGAGTATCTTAGTTCTTCTAACTTGGTAGAGTAATAAATCCTTTGTATACTTTATACGTAATAATTTTGACGGTCTTATCATGTATAAGCTTTTATTTATATTTTTATATCGGAATGTATTTTATAATGAGATATCTCCTTTTCAGCAGACCTGACCTAAAACCACAACGAGCTGATAAATGCCTGAATGACATTTTGAAAGGTTAACGAAGCGAGGATAATGTGAACTACCGTTCCAGTTGGCGATTTAGAATCGATAAATGGAGCGACTGCCGCCGAGCGTAGATCAGTGAAGTGAAAAGCGGACTAATGTAGGGCTCCTTAGCTCGGCCTCCAAGCACTACATATTCGATAAAGAGGTTTTATCCAGCTTTATCGCCCTTCCGCGTCACCGCTTTTATTTAATTCCTTCATTAACGAGCCTTTGTAACGATTCCTTATTAAGGTATGGTCGGCTGAACTTGCAGTATTTTCCCTTTTCTTAATTATATTTTACGTTTCAGCATCATCTCGGCTAGTCACGATTTGTGGTTTCCTCATTTCCTGGTTCTTAACAAATAAGTCTCGAGAGCTAAGAGAAAAGGAATTTTGGAAGTGAAAATTAGCGTGTTTTTTTGGGGGGGGGAGGGGTAGAGTGAATTGGGAGTAGTGACTAATTGAAGACTTTTTGCATATGGATTAAAATATCTCAAAATATTTTTTTTTTATTACTTTTATTTTTTTTATTACTTTTATTTTTTTTTATTACTTTAATATTTTTTTTTTATTGTTGACGATCAGCAAATGTGATGGCGATACACGATACAATGACATGACAGGCATGGGGAAGGAAAGTACTCAGCAGTATCTCTTCCCTAACTTGTTCCAATTACTTAGATTGTCTAAGGAAGAAGATTCCTCATCCAAAGCCTTTTTAGCCTCTTCCTCATGTTCTGAGGTATGTCAGCTGTGGCCATGTCTCTTATAAGTCTGTTATTATGTATACATTTTTGTAAAATCGTTGATAAAGGGTCGTTATATGTTGGTCAACTGTTGGAAAGTGGAGGTCAGTATGTAGAGTTTTGTTAGTCACATACCAAGGTGCTTTAGTTATGAGTCACAATAATTTTGATTGGAACGTTTGAAGTTTTTGTAGGTGAGTCTTTTTAGCGATGCCGTATATTTGTGATGAGCATGTCCATATGGGCTTAAGTAAGTATGTATATGTATATTCAGTTTTTGTTTTAGTTTTAGTAGAGAGTAAAGTGGTTTGAGTCGTTTGTTAAGTGTCTTACGTTTTATTTTAAATTAAAAATCGGATCTAGATATTGTTAGCGAGGGAATTGTTCAGTATTTTCCTCTCTGCAATGGATTTTTATTAAAAATTGTATGTTAACGCGAAGTCGTGTTAGAGAGGCGAAAATAAAAAAAGTAGTGTCAAAAACCAAACGATAACGAGTTTATTACAACTCATGTTATCTTATTAATTTTTCAATTTCTTTATTCGTTAACCTTTAGTCTCGTTATTTGTTTACCTACATTTATCAAGTGAAACCTTCACTAGCTTGTTATCCACTGATATCTTATTATTATTTTTGCTTTACTAGATCATTACTTATTCAGTCAATTTCCTCATTCGCCAACACTCATTTTCTTCATCTGTTAACCTACAGTTACCAAATGTAATCTTTGTAATGTATTTATTTGACCGCACCCTCCGGCCAACTCCTTCTGATATTATATCACGTTCAACCATCTCTACATCACGAAAACGAGTTTTATTAAAGATATGGATTAAAATATTTCAGAAATTAAAAATCGGACCTGCATTCTGTAAGCGAGGGAAATGTTCAGCATTCATTTCCTTTATAATTTAATTAAATGAGCTATTATTTATGATTATTATTTATATTATTAATTTCGCCTTGTTGGTGTTTTCACTTCTATCGTGTAGTCTAAAGCACACACATTTTTTTTTCTTGGTTTCTTATTTACTTTTTGGATGTGTTCTTGAAGTCTAATTATTATCCTGCATATTTTGCATTTTAAGGAGGTTTGTATCCACATAATAATTTCTTGTCTATTTATATTCTTTCCAATTTCTAATAAGGCGATGGAACTCACCCTTCTTTTAGTGTCTAACTTACACTAAAATTAAAGATAAATTAACATTTAACTTTTTCAGACGTTGAAGGAGGTTCGAATTGATTGAAAATAGGATTTGTTATGATTTTCATAGATTCAAAAATTTTAAATTCCTTTCTTTTATGAAATCATTTACTTTTGGTATTTTTAATTCCTCTTTAATTACTGACCATTTGCAACCAATCATTGGTTAAAACCATTTGCATGGCCGTTCCTTTGGCTATCTTTCCCAAAATTTGAAATTGCAATGACTTTTTTTTTTTTTTTTTTTTTTTTTTTTTTGTATTATAACAATCTGTCTGTTGGACATTGGTTATAGTGAGGTAGGATGACATTCACACCATATGTACAAAAAAATAAAATAAATAGAACAAAATAATAATCAAAAGTATATACAATAGACAATAAAATAAAATAACCTAAAAAATAAGAAAATTAAAACTAAGGAAAAAAAAAAAAAAATAACATGCATACCTATATACAATCAGGCGAGGGAACTCCAGGAGAACCCTGCGCTACTCTTCCAACCGCGTCACTGGTACTAAAGCCAGCGGAGATTGGTCGAGAGCACTTTAGCCACATACACACGTCTTGAGTGAAGAATCTGGCCATTGCCAGAACTCCAATTTATATAATCTACAAAAGGTCGCGAGGCCACTGCCGTTTCAACCTTCTTGGAGGATTATAGGGATGGGAGATGCTTGATAGGGATTGTGCAAGAGGATTTGGGTGGTAAGTAAGGTTCTGGTGAAATTTGGAGAATTTTTCTGGGATAAGGTCTAGGACAAATGGGATGTTAAGGTCATGATGTAGGGTTTTGTTGGATACATAGAAAGGAGCATCGACTATTGTTCGAAGGACTTTAGACTGGAAGGATTGGATGCGCTTGATGTTAGAAAATTTTGCTGATCCCCACAGTTCTAGTCCGTAAGTCCAAATAGGTTTCAGTATTGTCTTGTAGATCAGTAGCTTGTTTTCAATGGAAAGTTTAGATTTTCTGCTTAGTAGTCGGTATAGTTGGCCGTATCGTCGGTTGAGTTCTTGTCTTTTGAATCTAGTATGCGGGTTCCAAGTTAGTCTTCGGTCTAAATGAAAGCCAAGATACCGGACTGTGTCTGAATAAGGAAGCTGGATGGAATTAAAGAGTACTGGTGGACAGGAATTGCGTCGGAGTGTAAAGGTAATATGTTGGCATTTAGATTCATTAACTTTAATGCGCCAGTTATTACACCAGTGCTCAATCAAGGTGAGGTGACTTTGGAGATTTAAGGATGCTATTTCGGGATCAGAGTTGGATGATAAGATTGCGGTGTCGTCAGCGAATGTTGCAAGAAAAGTATCGGGATGAACAGGGATGTCAGCAGTAAAGAGGATGTAAAGCACGGGACCCAAGACGCTGCCTTGGGGAACACCGGCTTTAACGGAGTAGATATTGGAAAATTCTGTTCCACAGCGAACTCGAAAGGAGCGGTCAGAGAGGTAGGATCGGAGGACTAGGTACAAGGACTGAGGTAAATGGATTTTAAGCTTGGAGAGCAGTCCGGAGTGCCATACCCGGTCAAATGCCTGTGCAATGTCCAGAAAGGCACCCGAACAGTATTCCTTGTTTTCTAGGGCTGAGGAAATATGATCAACAACTCGGAGTCCTTGTTGAACAGTAGAATGTTGAGAGCGAAAACCAAACTGATGGGAAGGGATATTTTGGGATTCTATAATGGGTAGGATTCGTTTCAAAAGGATCTTTTCAAAAATTTTTGAAAGGATTGGGAGTAGGCTGATTGGTCTATAGGATGTTGAGCTATTGAGAGGTTTTCCTGGTTTTGGGAAAAGGATAATAGTGGAGTGTTTCCATAACAGAGGGAAGTGGGTGGTGCGTAGGATACAATTGTAGATATATGTAAGGAATATGACTGCTTTGGATGGAAGTTGTCGAAGGATTTGAGGTGTAAGGAGATCATGTCCAGGAGCTTTACGGAGGATTAGTTTTTTTAATTGAAATTTTACTTCGGAAGGATGAATAGCTTTTGGGGGCAAGGAAAGTGGGATTGGTGATGTAAGGAGTTCTTCTACTGTTACGGTGTGGGCAGGATGGGATTCCGGATGTGAAATAAATGTATTGGAAAGGTGAATGGCGAACTCCTCAGCTTTATCTTCGTCAGATGCTGCCCAGGAGCCATCACCTCGTCGGAGAGGATGGGAAATGCGGTGAGGATTTAGGATTTTTGTTGTGGTTTTCCAAAGGGAATTGTCGCGAGAAGAGAGGGAGGATAGGTAGGAGTTGAAGGATTGTGATCTGAAGGTGGCTAATTCCAGTTTCAATTGTTTGCAGTAGTAATTATAGGAGCAGCGGTCGGTAGGATGTCGGGTACGTTGCCATAATAATCTGGCACGGCGTTTGGTGCGGATTAGGTTAAGGATGTGTTGGGGTAGAATGGTCTTTATAGGAATTCTGGAGGAGTCTTTTGGGAAGGAGGCAGTCCAGGCGGCTTGTTGGATTGTGGTAGTAAAGGAATTTAAACGGCACTTTCAAGGTCATCGGGAGTTTTGAGGGATATGTTGAGATCAATATTATCGGAGATTATTTGGCGGAAAAGGTCCCAGTTTACTGGGCCCCTAATGAATGACGGTGGAGAAGGTTTGGGAACAGGTTCAAGTGAAACATTAAGGATTAGAGGACTATGGTCAGAGGAAAGTTCATTTAGACGTGTAATGGAACAATTGAGAGGACTTAAGCCGCTGTGGATAAAGAAATCAAGAAGATCAGCATTACGGTTGGGATCTGTGGGCCAGTAGGTAGGAGAGTTGGGGGAAAGGAGGTGAAAACGTTGGGAATTGAGTGCAGACAGCAGGGTTCGGCCACGAGAATTCGTGGTTCTGGAACCCCATTGTTGGTGCTTGGCATTTAGGTCTGCACCCAAGATGAAGTGATGTCCTAAGGAGTCGAGGAGAGAACTGAATTGGGCATTGGATATGGATCGGTTAGGAGGGCAATATGCTGATGCAAGAGTGACCGGAAAGGAGAAGGTTTTTATCACGATAGCGGTGGACTGTAGGAAATCATGTATTGGTAATGGGAGTACGTGATGGGAGAGGGATTGGTGTACAATTACAGCAGTACCGGCATGTGCTTTTCCGTCAGGGTGGTCAGTACGATATGTCAGGTATTGTGGTATATTGAAGTGCTGTTTAGTGGTTAGTCGAGTTTCAGTAATTAGTGCCACATCAATGTTCTTGTCAAGTAGTAAAGTAGATAGTTCGTCTGTATGATTTCTAATACCATTCGCATTCCAAAGGAGAATGGATACGGGTTTAGGGATGTGAGTCATTTAAGGATTTTTCAAAGGAGGGATGAGGTGAGATACGAGATTCGTGAGGAGTGATATGAGTGGAGTAACAAGGGATTTGAAATCGGTGAGGAAAGATGCTAACAAACTTGTGAGATCTGTTGCATTTGAAGGAGGAGGAATATGAGGAATTTGTTGTTGGTGGTTAGGTATATTAGGATGAAGAGGATTTTGAGGTTGGGTTTGAGGTTGTTGTTGTGGCAGGGCTTGACATTTATCGGTTAAAGTCTGACCTCTAAGTAGTTGGGAGAATGATACATCATTGTTTACAATTCTGGAAGGCTCTCTCTCTCTTCTTGTTCTTAGTGCTTCCTCTTGAATCCGGTTTTTCTGGTGTCTGGTTTTTTAGATTCTTGTAAATTTGGCAGCCTTTGTAGTTGGCCGGGTGTCCCTCCAAGCATAGGGCACATACTGCTGGATCTTGTATAGGTTTGGTGCACTCTACAGATTTGTGCTGTTCACCGCACTTCACGCAACGCGGCAGATGGTGGCAATATGTCTTCGTGTGGCCATAGGTCTGACAATTATGGCACTGCACGATGTCTCTCTTGGGATATGGCTTCTCAACTTTCACCATTGTGTAGTATATTCTTGTAATATCATATATTTTTTCGATACCTGGTGATGGCTCCAAGTCCACGAAAAACAATGGTAGTGGGATCCTATTTCGTAATCCTGGCTGCTCCCTGTCCTCCTTCAAAACGTTTGTTACCTGGCGTACATTGAAACCAAGCGTCGTTAGTTCTTCTTTAATAACTTCAGTGGGGGTTGAGGAATGTAAATTTCTTATCACTACTCGTAAAGCTCTTTCCTGCCTCAGCTGGTAAGTGTGAAAATTCGCATTTGTTTCTGATAAGTACTTCACTATTTTTCGGTAGGCTTCTGCAGAATCAGGGGTTATTTTGGTGTCATTGGTCCTGTTAAGGCATGAATAACTGCCAGAGCAGATTTTATTTAGTTGGGTGCAGAACATCTGGAAATTTTTTATATTTTTCACAAATATCGGAGGAGGCTTTGGTTCTCTGGGTATTGCTGCAGACTCCATTACTTCTCTGTCATTTTGAAGCATTTGGTAGGGGTTTGGAGTAAAGAAAGGTGATTCTTCAATCGTTTCTTGTGCAGACGTACCTGGTTGGGACTGAGGTTCTGGTTCTGAAGTGTTCATTTTGGTCACTGGTGGCATTTCTCGTAGGCAGCGACGAGTCCTTTGTTTGGCTGGTGAGCTAACTCCGTCTGACCGAGACCTCTTGGGCACCTTACTGGCCATCACTTGCTGATCATACCGCATATCATAAGAGAAAAATAAATAAATAAATAAAAAAAAAATAAAAAAAATAAATTTTTTTTTTTTTTTTTCCTAAAATAACAAAAAAAAAAAAAAGATGTCAACAGTAAATATCAACTGCTCTGATATACACTTTAACTGTATCACGTGAATAATCAGAGAGATTCCGCTATAAAATTGGTAAAAACTGAGAGAGGAGTTGAGGAGACAACCTTCTCATCAGCTGATCCACTGCCTTCGCTGATCCACTGCCAATGACTTTTTTAAAATTTTTGTTTTGATCATTGAAATTTTTTAAAGGTATAATAAGGACGTAAGATTTTATTTAAAAGGATAAGAGGATGTTATTTAAAATCAATGGTGGTATTTCATTTGACTACTTAGATACCGTAACTTCTTTCCTACATTTGCCATTTTATGTTGTAATTCTTTATCGAATGATTCCCTGATCTCGTGTTTTATTTGAATTTTCTTTTCTTATCTTTATGCTCTCGTTTCTCAAGCACAACTTGAACGTATTTGCCAGACTTTCTCTTCTAGTTCATTTATGACCTTTATAGGTTTATGTTCCAATCCACTCACCGCATTTTGTCCTTCCTTCATTTCTTACAACAATACACGATCCTATCTTTGTCATGCGATGAAAGCCATTGTCTTTTCCCGAATCCTTGCAAGAGCAGGTTATTATCTTTTCTCTTTTCTCAATCTTAATACTCTTTGCGGGCCTCCTGCTATCTTCAACTTTATCAGGGGTTTCTTGTGATTGGATGAGGGATCTTCCTCTACTTTCTTACCGGTATTCCTTCCAGTTATTCTTGAGAAATTATTGTGCAGTGGTAATATAAAATACCTGTTTGTGTAGTGGTCTCAAGTACCCAATAATAATCTCAATAACATAATTCATAAAATCGTTTGTATAGTTTAGATTTTTGATTAAATATAATTTGCTTTCTTCGGAATTCGGTCAGTGCTCTAATAAAACTAATTAATAAAAGTAACTTTCGTTACCCACAAGAATACGCATTATGCATGCGGCACAGCGTTAAAATAAAATTTAACATTAAATAAAAGAAATAAAAAGTTCGAAACGTAAAAATATAACTGACAAAATCATTCTACTTTCCACGGTTATAATGTATGCGAAATGTTGGCGCTTACATTCGGGATGAGCGACGTCTTAAGGTTTTTGAAAATAAAGTATAGAATAGAATATTCGGACCGAAGAAATATGAGTTATCCGGAAAATTGAAACATTTAAATTTATTTCAAATATTTCCTATAAAAAGACCAAAATTAATATCTAAAACTCTATCAAGTCGACGCAAAATTAAAGAAAACGGGCGATGATAACCACAGAACTTTTTTGCTCTTTAAACCAAAAAAAAAAAAGAAAAAAATACCAAAGTGATTATTACCTTATAATGATTAAATTGAATTCAACTTAAATTTCTTTCTTTCATTTTTCCACTCATTCCTTACTTTCTTTTCTTTTCATACCATTAATTCGACATTTTATATGCTACAATATACATGTTATAATACATAAACAAATACTTTTTATTTATTATTTTTTTAGTCGGACTTTTTTTTTGGGGGTCCTCCCCTTCCTCGCCGTTGAGGCTATACGGGGTTTTCCCGGGCCAGGGTGTGTGGACGGAGATTTAAAAGACTCCCTCGGCACCGGGACGCGAACTCCTGATTAATTTTATATCATTGAGTCATATATTAGGTTGCCGGGCAACTTTTTTTAATCGGACTGTGCCCGCCACTGTTGTTATTAATATAGTTCTATATATTGATATATTGTGAGTTTCTTATCTAACATAATTAATAGTTCTGAAAAGAGCCTATCATTATTTTGTTTAAGAATAATTTTTAATCATTTTTTTTCGTATCTTCATTTGGCGCTCCCGGGCAATTACATCATGAGCGATGCCCCTTCTCCCTAACAAATTAATTTCTCCAGCATAGACAAATCTGATTGTAAGGCTTACATTTGGTGCAATCGCGCTAGAACAGTATCTGTGTTGTTTTTGAAAGATTCACTAAAAATTTTATATAGTGTAATAGTTTCATAGCTAGAATTATTTTTATTTTTCGCTTAAAGTCGCTTTTTAATTTTGTGGGAAGGCTTCGGTTTTTTTATTATTATTATTTTTTTTCTTAATAAGGGTATTTAGGGTAAACGCACCAATCATATACAGGGGCCTAGTGATGGGCAGGTTGGACTTTAAAGATAAATAATAAGCTTCCTTGTTATTTAACCTTGTTGATTTAAAAGTTCCAGTTTTATTAGATGGGAGAAAAATCCTCTATTGACAACTGTATGAACAAAATTTCCAAAAGAAAATTTTAAAATGCCTATCATTGTTGTTTCTATAATTCTCTTGAGATCAATGTGTTTCATACCTCTCTACTAATAATTTTGCTAAGATAAAGTTGAAAATTTATGTTATGTTATCTTTATAGTTTAAAAAGAATTTAGAATTTTTCTGAGATGTGTCTATTACTGGTACCGACCCCCTGTCAATTAATAGAACGATTAAATTTCGGGGTGTCCATCACTAGTGCAAAAAGGTGTTTTTTTTATTTTTTTTGAGGTTATACATAAGTGAATATGTTTTTCAACTTTAAAGTGTTAAATTGAAAAGGAGGTCCTAGAGATTCTAAATATGCAACGGAGAAGTTTATAACTATAATAATTATGGCGGTATAATACAAAAATTTCCTTAGATATGTCCATCACTGGTGGGCTTACCCTACTATGAAAGAAAAAGAAAAAAAAACTATGTAAAATAATGCTTAAGTAGTTCTTGAAGGACTCCAAAAAAAAAAAGTGTTTTAGTAACAATAATGCCTCCCCCTTCAACCTCTTGGATCGACCAGTGCTCAGCCTAAGGCCAGCGCAACCTGACTCAATCATTTTTAAGCTACTCAACTAAATTTTTGCTGTCTATACATATTTAGCCACTAAACTACTCGCTACTATACTAAATTACTATCTTAGTTGAGAGGTGAGAAGTTCAATAATATATTCAGAGCAGCTTCGAGAATTTTCTTAATTTAATTTAATTAATATTAGAATATCTGAATCAAAATATTTATAAAAATATACCGTATTTCCTAGGATACTCTAGAAATATTGTGACGTTTTCGATTGAACTCTTGAGTCGTGATAAAATGGAAGATTTGCGAGAACAGATCATTTATGGCGGTGTTACCGGCAGTATAAGCCCTTTTAATGATTACTGGAGTGAATCGCAATTTGTACTAGTCCCTTAAATCCTGTATTGTGACTACGTTTATTAATAGAATTACAAAGATTTGAGAATTATGAAAATAGTATAAATACAAGGACGAAAGAGCCCCTAAGGATACCATGGACTGCGGAGATAAATCATGCATGGCCTTCCTAGTCTCTAAATCCCTCACGTAGATTAAACAGGATGCCCTTCCCATGGGAGCTTCCCGCCATAACCCTCCCCTCTCTTCTCCCAGTGACATGCTTTATAGATTCGAGATTGCCAGCTTTCATTATTCATTTTTATTCAATTCTCCTTTCAGGAGGCTATTACAACTCTGATTCTAAATCGTTTATTTGGTGCAATCACGACGGTGTTGTTCATGAAAGACTCATTAAATATTTTATCTAGTGCTATAGTTTCATGAGTAGAATTATCATTATTTTCCCGTAATTTATTTATTATTCTTGTCCAAGTATAAAGTCGTTTTTTCATTCTATTCTTTTTTTTTATTCATTGATATTTACAACTGTATTTAAAACAAAAAAATACAACTAGTAAATGTGCATTGAGGAATATAATATCATGAAAGCTCTTGTTGAAAAACTACCCACTGATAGAACTCAAACGCTTCGGAGGGTTACCAGGGATCGAGGAGGAAGCAAGGTTTGAAACGAGAGGATTCGGATGGTTCTGAAGTTTATTATGGAAGGATAGGTATCTGGATTGGGCCAAATCTGAAACATGTGGAACATTAAGGTCTTTATGGATGATTTTATTTGTGACAAAGTAAGGAGCGTTGAGGATTTTACGGAGGATTTTGGATTGTAAGGATTATATATGAGAGGAATTCGATGATCATTATATTCTAAATAAAAAAATATTTTTTAACTTAAAATACTGACACGGTGCTTTCGATGAACTGTTGACAATCAGCATATAATCAGATAATGACCGGAAAAGATGGTAAAACATGAACATAATATGTCAGACAAGAGTAAGGATTAGCAATTAACAGTACTGCTTCTCTGGATTGATTCAGTCACTAAGGCTTGATAATCATCGAGATCTCTGATCCAGTGAAAGTCAAAACAAAAAGCCTGCCAAGTAAGGTCAGAATAGCTTCCTCACAGTTTTCATTAACTACAAAATATCAAAATAGTATTAAATCAAGACCGTAGAACTTCCATTGTAATAAACACAATCACAGATAAGAATTTTGTTTTTATACATACTCAGAGTAAAAATTAATTTAAATTTACTGAAAATTATACAAAATCTAAGTAACGGCAGTAAGTTCCAGTAACGTTTGGAATCGCCCAAACAATACAGTATAAATTAATATTTTGAATAAAACT
This sequence comes from Nezara viridula, assembly GCA_928085145.1. Classification (NCBI taxonomy): domain Eukaryota; kingdom Metazoa; phylum Arthropoda; class Insecta; order Hemiptera; family Pentatomidae; genus Nezara; species Nezara viridula. The sequence goes on along the minus strand of OV725082.1, from coordinate 47,821,737 downwards.
TAAAATTTTATAACCCCATAAAAATATCGTGTTAACCCAACTCCCACTTCATATGTCCATTGCCTTTCACATTTCACCGCCATTATATTGTTAACAATTATTTATATAAATTTTAATTATTAAATGGAATTCAATGAAATTCATACCAGGTAATTTCTATACTGCTCCCTCCAAGTTTGGTTCAAATTGAACAGGTAGTTTTCAAACTATAGACTTTTCAAATAATACGTTTAATGATCCGAAAGATAAAGTTTTTTTTTTTAGGAGTAGTGGATAGAATTTGATAAAATTCATACCTACTTGATTGTCTGTTTACCGATCCCTAACTTCCCTCCAAATTTGAGCCAAATCGAACATGCGGTTTTAGAGATACAGACATGTTAAGAAAAACACGTTGCGCATATATAAGAGAAATTAGTTATTAGAAATTAGAGAAATTAGTTATTAGAAATTAGTGGACAGAATTCTATAAAAACGACGTTACATTATTTTTTTACCATTACCTACCTTTTATTCAACTTTGAGCTAAAACGAACCAGGCTTTTCTGAAATATTGGTATATCTAAAAAAGTACGTTTGCGAGTGCGTAAGCGGAAGTGCTTTATGGAATTTGATCAAATTGATAAGGGACCATTTAGACACCAACCCGCACAACCTCTGAAAAATGCAAATCGGATGAAAGGTAGTAGGTGATATGTCCGTCACATCGATTTGACTACAGACAGACAGACACTGAGAATTTGATCCTTGATGTCTGAAACGTAAAACGCGACTGGAAATTTTCGATTCTGAGCAAAAATTTTTGTTTAACCTCTCGCACCTTCGGTAGTGAGGAAGCAGAATAATAATAGACTAATTTATTTCAGAATTAATAATTCGATTTCTAGGTAAAAAGCCAATTTATTTAAAATTTAGAAAAAAATCGAAGTATACAATTATACTTCCCCATACCAAGCTTCATAGCATTGTTATTACAGTAAAGAAGTATCTATTGATATGTTAATCTAAAATATGGAAAAATTAAACTTTTTGTTGCAAATAAATTATTTTAAGGTCTCTAGCGGAACCTTATGATATAAATATAGAACAACAAAATTTCTTAATGTTTATCCATTGTATTTATTAATATTAAATCTAACAACTTACATATACTAGTCTAATTATCTTAATATATATCTATCTAATTTTTTCCTCAGTATTTATTTGTTATCTGGTATCTGCTTGGTCCTGATGAAGGCTTGCAACTTCGGCTAAAATATGTTGAAACAAAGAAAATACATTTTTTTTTTTATACTTCTAATGACTGTAATATCGAATCAACTTCTCTTATAAGCTAACTTTTTCTACATCATAATAAAAAAAAATGAATTTTTATTAATTTCCCACTTATCCTTGTTGAACATATCCGATATCTTAGGACTCCACGTGGACAAACGTATCACTAGGAATCCTCTTACCAGACTGAAACGAAAAGAAACCGCTCGACGTTTCCGACAAACTTCTGCACTTACTAGATAAACGATCTAAGCTTTCAATTAATTACAAAAGGCTTATATGTAATAATAATGCTTTATTTATTCTGGGATAAGTCACTTTAGAATAATGAACAATGCAAGATAAGAAAAAAAAATGAAATAAAAGTATTTAAAACAAACTAATTATTTATATACGTATTTACAACATCTATTTACAATTTGATGAGAACTCAATCGATAAGAAGTGATTGAACAGGCGGAATTTAAAGGTGTGGAGGCTATTGGAGCGACGGTAGGATGAGATAGAAGGGGTGTGGAACGAATAATGAAAGATTCGTCGAAAACATCGCTTCGGTGGGAACTTGAGGACGGGGTGGCCGAGCACGTTGGGGTGTGGGTCCCAGAGTGCCCGATCCTGATCTTCGGGTTCGATTCCCACCTGTGTCGGTTACTTTTCATTTCTCGGCGGCCCCAGGAAATGGATCATGACATTCCCACTATGGCAAGTACGCGGCGGCAATTTTAAAGATAGCCGTCAGGGGTTGGCAAAAAGGACCACTATAGACCCACTTGCCGGACTAGTTCCCCCCACCCATTACCAATACCAGTATGCAATTTCTTAAGAAAATATAGTTTTTAGTGGGCAGAGTGGCCGACCGGGCTAACGTGTGTCCACAGTACCGCCGTTGCCCGGCAACTTGATATATGAGTGATTGATAAAAAATAGTCACGACTTCGCGTCCCGGTACCAGGAGTCTTTTAAATTCCCGCCCACATCCTCTGGCCCGGGGAAACCCCGTATAGCCTTAAAGAAGAGAAAGGGGAGGACCCAAAAAAAAAAAAAAAGGTTCGGTGAGAACTTGTATACAAATCTGAAGACCGGGTGCGGGTTTTGGGGGAGTGGACAGATGATTTGAATTGAAGGAGCTCGGGGATATATGACTGTAATAAGACCTATTTGGACTTGCGGAATTGAAATTTGGAGTTCTACTAAACCATCGAACTCCGCTCGTATCCTTCGTAAAATCCTCCGTACTACAACACCTATCCTTCTATAATAAACTTCTGACAGAAACCTTTTGTTTCTAATGTTGCTTCCCTCTTCGATTCCTGATAACCCTCCGAGGTAGCTGAGAAGATGACGGGCTCGGGACTTTTTAATATAGAATATAGAATTGGAGTGCTACCAATGAGTGTTTTCTCTCCATGTTGTACATTCAAATTTACTAGTTGTATTTTTTTTTCTTATACACTTGTAAATTTCAATAAATATGTTTTAAGATATTTTATTAAGAAACAAATAGTATTATTATTAAATGTAAGTATCAATCAAAAGTGTTGATTTGCTATAAAAAATGCTTTGACCAGTTGACCTGATATACGTTGGAAAGATAAAACGAGAGAGGGGGAGGAGAGGGGTGAATTGATAGTTATCCGGGATTCATTGCCGCAAGGAGGTTGAGAACTGTGGGAGGGGTGGAAGATTGGGGTGGGGGTGAGAGCGGTTGGGTTCCTTTTACGAGCCAACTTGGACTACAACAGAGCTCTTCTATATTGCCTGCCAGGCTGTAACCTTTAACACAACACCACGCCTTCTACGTATCTCTTTAACTATTTAATCGTCCCCTTCTACTAAATCCTTCCTCAAGTTCTCCTCTTCCTTACGAGTTATTATTCAACTTGATTTCATACGTGGATTGATATTAAGTTTAATTGAATTTACTTAATACTTATTGGTGTGTATGGATTGCACAAATATACAATAATAGCTAATATGGGACTAATCCTGTTGTCAATTATATAATTGATAAAAAGTGGTCCTCATAGACTTAGATTAAATAAGGAAGATATATATATATACATTAGTAAGAATTATCTAAGAAATAAAAAATATTAAAAGTTTATTAAAATAATAAAGTTCTACAATATTTGAAAAATAAATCGTAAAGAATATATTTTTAAAATTATGTTTTTTTTAAAATTTATTATTTACCATATTAGTCGAACTTAATCAAAATAAGATGGTTGAGATTTGAAATAGGGAGGGAGTTTGACATGAATAGTTAGGTAATCGGATAAAAAAAGATCTGACAGAAAACCTGTTACTATGTACTTATATATTATATCAACCTAAGCCTGAATCCAACGATCTCTGCATTCCATGTGTAAAATCATACATAAAGTGTATTTGCATTGTGATATTTAAAGGTCCGCTGATAAATCTTGTAATAATTCTAATCGTAAACAATCTAAAAAGTAGTCTTCTATAAGGCATGATAAAATAATATTTAAACAAATGGAAATCTCAGATTACAATAGTTTCTAAAAATTATTACCAAAATCAATCGGAGTTTGGCCCGTTCTCTCTTCCGATTCACCCTTTATATATATATATATATATATATATATATATATATATATATATATATATTATATATATATATATATATATATATATATATATATATACAGTTATGTATTCCGTTCTATCATCCAAGGATCAACCATGGAATTGGAAGACCTTCCTGGGGCACACCTAGCCTCTTTAAAATGGATAATCATGTTTAAATAATTAATTAAGGAGGAAACCTGGTTACTGAAGCTAGATCTTTGTCAAGTAATTTGTTTAGACAACCGTCGACACACAGAAACGATACATCCTTACAAAATACTGATCCTAAAGCTCTTCATGATTTGCACTAGTACAGATTCTTCTATAATGTATATATATATACATTAAAATATTTTGTAAGGATGTGTCTTTTCTGTGTGTCGACGGTTGTCTAAACAAATTACTTGACCAAGATCTAGCTTCATCAACCAGGTTTCCTCCTTAATTAATTATTTAAACATGATTATCTATTTTAAAGAGGCTAGGTGTACCCCAGGAGGGTCTTCCGATCCCATGGTTGATCCGTGGATGGTAAAACGGAATACATAATTACCTTCCATAGCCGAATTTGAATTCTGATGAGAAACGTAGGATTAATGATGTGTTCCTCAGTAAGCTACACCGTTTCCCTATATATTATAATTTTCTCTATATTTTGGTGGAAAATCATTTAACTCACAACAATCACTGTTTATTGTGTGTCTATCAACGCATTGCCTAATTAACATTTACAGTTCTTTAGTCTACAAAATCCGATTTACCGGTGCAACATTCGTTATTATTTCTTGGCAATTTACCAGCAAATGATCTCTTGATAGGAAAGTATTTGAAATCAGACAAAGTCATTACAGGTCCAGACTCTCCTGATGAAAACATCAAATTCACTCTTTGGTTAAAGATACAACTGTTTACTGTGGCTTTAATAGAAATAATAATAATCTGAATAAACTAGAATGATCATTCTCTCATTCTTTCTTTATTTTGTTACCTTAGTGTTTCATATTTTAGAAATTCTCTATCTAAGCCTGATTTCAACGAATTGTGCACTCCATGTGTAAAATCTGACATTTTATTTTAATATTATACTACTTTCTTTGATTGTTTATTGGTATTATTTTCTTAAATAGGATCCATATATTTCAGTAATGCGCATTGCGCAATGGATGTGAAATAGTTGTGATGGTTCAATCAACTGAAGAAAGGGGGTGCAGGCTTATAACATAAGTTGGAATACTATCCACTTTGAACTTGGACGAGCGCCCTGTACTAGATTGCTATATATATATCAAGAATGTGTTCGTTTCGTTTACTTCTCTAAGTCTATATATATCTATATATATATTAGATTGTAATAAATATATTTTTTGAAGTGAATGTGGAGAGTGAATTAGATTGAGCCGCCAGGTCTCCGATGTGTAACGCTCGGATAAAGTCGGTTGGTGTAAGCTAATTTAAGTGGTTTTACATATGGATTAAAATATATCAAAAATTAAAAATAGGATCAGCATATTGTAACTGAGGGAAATGTTCAAAATTGTATCTTAACCCGACGCCGTGTAAGAGAGGCGAAAATGGAAAAAAATAAATAGCGTTGAAAACAATTGATAACGAGTTTTGTTAAAGATATGTTATTAAAATATCTCAGAAACTAAAATTCGGAGCTATATACAGTAAGTGTGGTAATCGTTCAGAATTTGATCTTCTCTGTAATGGGCTATTATTCAAAATTGTGTCTTAACGTGAGACGAAAAGGAAAAAAAATATTGCCGAAAACAAAATTATAACGGATATTATGGAAGATATGGATTAAAATATCTCAGAAACTAAACATTGGGCCTGCATACTGCCAGATAGGGAAACGTTCAGCATTTCATCCTTCATGTTGAGCAATTATTAAAAGTTGTGTCTTAACGCGACGTCGTTTTAGAGAGGTGAAAAAGAAAAAAATATTGTCGAAAACCAAATGATAATTTATATTTAATATTAATCTCGCCTTATTGATGTTTTAATTTCTATCTTTTGGTCTAAAACATACACCTTATTTTTTCAGCAATAAAATAGTATTCCTAAAAAGCCATAACTTTATTACAGGTACTGTAATATTAAATCTCAAATATTAATTACAAAATATTATTACAAAACTGGTGTTTAATATTTAAAAAAATATGTAAGAAACGAGTGAACAATAAGTTGAATTCCAAATCGAAGATATGAAAGTTAATTTCTTCACTTTCTTTAACGGACAACTACATTTAAAAAGAAGAAATTAATAGAATTAAAATTGCATTTAATTATTATCACTAGGACTCCATCTGGATAAACGTCTAACTTGGAATCCTCATACCAGACTGACACGACAAGAAACAGCTCGACGTTTCCGACTACGAACGCTCTAACCTTCCAATCAATTATAAAAGACTCATTTAAATGAATATAATAAGGTCTATTTGGACTTACGGAGTTGAGCTATGGGGCTCCACCAAACCTTAAAATTCCTCTTGCATCCAATCCTTACAATCCAAAATCCTTCGTAAAATCCTCAATGCTCCTTACTTTGTTACAAATAAAATTATCCATAATGACCTTAATATTCCTTATGTATCAGATTTGGCCCAATCCAGATATATGTCCTTCCATAATAAACTTCATAACTATCCCAACCCTCTTGTCTCTAACCTTGCTTCCTATTCGATTCCTGATAACCCTCCGAGGCGTCTGAAAACAAGATGACCACGTGATCTTCTAATATAGACATATTATTAGAGTGCTACCAATGGGTAGTTTCTCAACATGTGTTCCATGTCATTATATGCATGTGCGAATTTACCAGATGTATTTTTTGTATACAGTTGTAAATATCATATAAATAAATAAATTAAAAAAAAATTATTATCAAAGCATTATCTACAATTATCAACGTAAGGAGAATTTTCAAGCAGTGTTCGTAAGACAACACTAGAGTGACATAGGTGAAATATGTAGGCAAAGGGTGTAGGTTAAGTCATGCATTGTTGACACATTGTAGGGCAATGTTTGTCAAACAACTGTCCCATATAGGCCATATTTCTTTCACACGGGGGCTGTCGTCTCTATCACATAACATTTTTTTAAAAAGATCTGTTGGCTTGTGAGAAGGTAATGGAAAAGAGAGATTTAAATGAGTATAGGGAGGCGGTATGTATTACCAGTATATATATCGGTTCTGAATTAGTTTTGATAAAATGATTTTTAAATTAATTCTCTGAAGCAGCATGTAGGATGCTATACTTATTATTTTATAAACAGTAAACTGTTTTGTAATTTTGATTTTATTTATTTTTTTAAATTTATTTAAGTAAACTTTCCAAATTATTCTGAATTGAATGTAATTAGAATAATATTATGTAATTATGATTTCCGTATGATTTAATTTAAATAGTAGACATGTCGATTGTTGGTGAAATATCTTCAAGCAGATAATTTAAAAATGAATCAAAATATTTTATAGAATAATAATTCAGAAATTTATATAGTAATAACCCTTGAAGGCACACTTTAGTAAGCCCTCACACCCCTCTTTAAGATTTGTGCCATTTCAGGCCCATGAGAGCCACACGTATGCTGCTCTTTATAGATCTACACATACTGGAGGATTTTCAGACCATAAAAGGCTTAGGCCTTATGGCTGCCTGCAGCTATATAAGGTATAAAATAGGTATCTCCAATGAAGAAGCCAACACTCCGTAGTGATGTATCATAACTTCCTTATAAAAAGCAAAACCACTTTTAGCAGCAACATCGAATACTATATATAATACTATTACGAGAGCATTCGATAATTTTATTAATATTATAAGAAATATTTTAATAATAAGAAATTACTGATCTAATTTTTCTTCCTCCTTAAATATGTTACGAAAACTCTTTCATGACATAGGTTTCGTATCCTATCACATCGTCAAATCTACTTCTTCTTCGTTCATCCCTCTAGATGGCTATGTCGGGAAGTAAAAATATGAAATAAGTGGTCCTCCTTAGGTCCTCCGAAAATCTTGGTCCCGAGGTCTGTGGGTTGGGACCATATCTATCTCCGCATGTCCTCCACCGCAGTTCTGCAGAATGTGCATCAAATCTAATCATCTAAAATCAAATCAAATCAAAAAATCTAAGACAGATAGGTGATTGCGGTTAAAGACTTAACATCAAACACTAGCGGATGTAGGATTTCATTTTTGGGTGCGGCTTCAGCCCGAAAGGTTTTTTTTTTCATACATATAACCATAATTACCTTCTGGTATAAAAAAAGAAGAAAGATACTCAGCTTTTAATTAAATCTTAAAAATTTTTAACCGAATTTATAATTACTAATATTTCCTCGAAATCATTAATTTTATTAAAGACACTAACTATATATATGAAATGGTATTTAAGTTATTCTTTAAGTCTTATTAAATGTAATTATACGAAAAATAATAATTTAAGTCATAATTTTTAATGTTTCTTACCATAAAACAGGGTTATACCTTACCATTTTGGGAGAGGGGGTTTCGGCACGAAATTCCTCCCTCCTCCACCACGTAGATCCGCTTGTGCTATCAAAGTAATGCGAGAAATCGCTGACCATTTGAAGATATGATTCCGTGTTTTTTTTTTTTTTAATTTATAGTGACATTTCTTTTAAATTAAATAAATTGGCGTTGTAACGTTTAATACACTGGTGCTTGGTTTGCGAAAATTGAGTAGCGAATCCCATCGGCGGTGAACAAACTTTCCATTTTATGAATGGTTATAGGAAGGAAGCTATCAGTCTCCGAGGTAGGAAAAATATTCCTCCTTTATCCTCAGCTTCATCCTTATCAGCTTTTCTCTTATGTCCTGAGTTTTATATGTTGTTCCCTCATCTCTTACCTCAGATATCCTTACTGGAAAACTTCTTTTTTTTTATTTTTTTAAGCCTTATAATTATGATTTTAATCGTTGCTTAAATATTTATTTCTTAAAGGCTGTATGACACTGAATTCAAAACATTGAGCAGACATTAAAATCATAAAATAGTTTTTAAAAAATTAAAAATGTGTAACTCTTCATTGGAGAAAAACATGATGGTCGAACATGATTCAGGTGATTTCTCATCCTTACATAAGTTGTAGTAAGGAAACCGTATATGCTTAGGACTTCATGGTATATAAGTGTTTCGATTTTTATAATAATTTCTAAAATTAATCTTAAAGCAATAACATTTAATCCTGGGATGTTCCTATTGGTTTATTATTTTCAATAATGAACCATTGTAATCGACCAAAAACTTAATCCCCTCTCAAAATTTGAGGTTTCACGTGTCAGGATGCTAAAATAAAAAATAAATAAGTAAAAAATAAAAATATTTTTGTCCGTCCGCCGTCCGCTGTCCGCGCATTTTCTCTGAAACTTCTGAACCGATTTTTTCAAATTGGGATATAAAATCAGAAGCCTAAACGAATGTACCGATTTCAATGAAACTTAACTAAAATCGTTTTTTTTTTACGCCCTTTAAACTTATCTGTATAAGTTTTTCTTCAACAAAAACATCCTTCAACGAAAAGAAGCTGGAAAAAAAGTTACGAGGGATGGTAAAATTTAATTCCGAATAACTCAAAAAGTATACACTTTTTTGTCGAATATCTTTTTCATATACCACCATATCTATCTATTATTAATTTTTGATTGTTCATTTTTTTTTTCTGTTTCTCCTCTAAAAAGTTTACAAACATAACTGACTCACAGGTGTTGATGACCTTGGGGTTTTACGCCTTAAAGCCTGAATAAACAAACAACAAACTTTTTTGTCGATATTGTATATGTTTTTTTTTAAATTTACGGAATTTTCTAAAAAATAAACTCCTTAAAATCGAACAATTAGGAGCAAAGATATGGTCTCTAGTTTTTTTTTTTAATATGTTCTGCTGTAAAGGTTATACCCTTTGTTTTGTTTTTTGAATTTTGAATGTGTTACTGAAGTAATGCTATTTTTCTTTTCACATATTACTAATAATTAAAAAAAAAGTTTAGTCCAATAATTGGAATCACCTTTTATTTATTTTCCTTTGTAACTAGGAAGGTAATGTTACTTTAGATGTATACTTGTTTGGAAATAATAAACCATTGTGAAATAATTTGCAGCGTTTTTTTTATTGAAGTGAAAAAATCTTTAGGCGCTTTTTGCACTTTTTTTTGTAGAGAGTGAATTAGATTGAATCGTTAGATCTCCGATGTGTAACACTATGGTAAAGTTGACAGCTGTCGTCTAATTGAACTGCTTTTTCATATTGATTAAAATATTTCAAAAACTATTAATCGGAACTGCATATTGTTGGCAAGGGAATTTTTAAGCATTTCATCCTCTCTGTAATGGGCTATTATTAAAAATTGTATCTTAGCCTGACGTCATGTTGAAGATGTGAAAAGGGAAAAATAGTGTTGAAAATCAAATGATAACGAGTTGCATTGAAGATAATGGGATTAAAATATCTCAGAAACTAAAAATCGGACCTGCATACAAGCGAGGGAAATGTTCAGCATTCATTCCCTTTATAATTTAATTAACTGAGCTATTATTTATATTTTATATTTCATATTATTAATCTCGCCTATTCAATGTTTTCACTCTTTTCGTGTAGTCTAAACCACACACCTTAGTTTCTTTCTTTCTTTATTTTTTTTTCTTTTGACCATAAGCTTCAAACAACTAAAAATACTTTGTATTTTGAATATTGAAATAACTATAATTAAAGCTTCATGGTACGTCACAAATGTTACTTTACAAAATTACCTTAAAATGCCAACAGTCAACGACCACATTAGGACATACAGCAAGAGATTTTACGATAACTTACACAAACATACTGGCACACTTGCTCAATGTATGGCCACAATTAACATGCCCTAAGACACGGTTAGGATGCTGAATAGAAGCTGGATGAGGATTCTTCTTGTTTAAATATGAATAATAAAATCAAGATAGGAAGGGATGCCACTGGCCATTCCTATCCTTCACGCCTGTAAACGCCTTACTACTTATTTCCGACAGGACTCAATGGTTGTCAATATTTTTGTCAGTTTTGAGTGAAGAACTAAAGTATAAGAAAATAATTTTACTTTTACTGAACAATTTTGTTAGAAAGTTATAGTTTAATAAGAACCATGCAATAACAACCATACTAAAATAATAATGACTATTTAAAAAAAGAACATTATATTTCTATTTAATAAGTTATTAAATATTATATACCTATTATGTGTAATGTAATATATACTTTCTTTCGTAGAATCACTCACCAACAATGTGAAAAATATTTCATGTGTAAAAGTTTATATCTTGTTTTAAGAAGCTATGACAATGTTTCCCTTTTATAATTGTGATACTAAAATAATATCAATAATAATGATCAAATGGACAATACCAATTATACTGTTATGACAACTAAACAATTTACATAATTCCATTTTTGAAAAAAGTTGAAGTGTCTATATTTGGTTTGTTAAGAGTTAGAATGATACTGAATAATTAATTTGTTTTTCTATCTTATCCTTGTACCATAATAAATATTCTTACGCTTACATACATATATTATTACTACGTTAGAATATTTTACAGGAAATGGGTTTACATTTAGTTTAAAATAAATGGCATAGAGAACTATTTTTTTAGAGCTGAAACCCTAGAGACTAGAAGAATCAGATGAGGTTAGGCATGTGGTGGTTTCGATAAAATCTGTCCTATTTCTCTAAGAGACCGCTATATCGTTACAGGAGTTTTTCTACCAAATGCTCGTACATTTTGCCCTCAATATATTTCCGAATATATATAATCCCTTCTCTTATTTAGGAATTGCAATAGTCCACATATCTTAAAGTTTATTTATGTTATCTGTTCGGCAGTAATGTTTACTGTATGTTAAATATGTATTTAAAAGCAGGTGATAATAGATTTGTTGGTATGAAACGTTCTATTAAAATATATATATATATATATATATATATATATATATATATATATATATATATATATATATATATATATATATATATATACAGGGGCCCTGAGGTATTCCCGTGTTTCGCACCACTATGCTGAATTAGGATGGCTCTTTCCTTCCTTCCGAAGACAATATTTCCTAGGCACATTCCTTTACCAAATAATCAATAGTCATCGTCCGTCCTACGCATACAATCTCCTACAATTCAAATCATCTATCCACTCCCTCTCCACAAGATCTCGTCCTTCTGACCTTTACACTCCTTTCCACAGATCTGCATCATTTAAACATTCCTTCGTTGTCCGTTCCACTGCATTCTGGAATTCCATCCCACTAAAAATCCGCCATGCATCATCCTTATCCACCTTTAAAACCCTCTTATTCCAATTCCTCTTCACAATCCAATCAGACGCTGGTTAAATACATACTATGTTATAAGGATTTAATTTTATTTAGACATTTTTTTTTTCTCTTATTTTTTATTGTTTTATTCTATGTAGAACGTGAATTTTCATCACCACTCACTAAGCATTGTGAGTAGATAAAATTTGTTTTTCTTAAGTTCTAATTTGTTAGTCATGAAATGTATTTCAGTGAAAGGTATTTTATTTCTAATTATCTTCAACATACTTCTCGCCATGTGTATATGTATACTTTATTTTATTTTCTCTTCTCCTAATCTTTACGCATAATCACTTAAATATCTTAGGGAACATGTGTATATCATTATTTGTTTTTTTATATTTTTTTTTGTTTTAGTTTTTACAATTTCTTTCCCTACATATTAACAGTTATTATAATTTTTTGAATTTTTATATTCCATCACTACAATGCTTTACCTATAAAATAGATTTTACTTTCCTTTCTAATTTCATTCAGTGATTATTATGCAATTATTTTAGTTCCAATATTGTAGTACTGAACCCCTATTTCCCAACTGTCCTCGTTAATTTATCCTAAGAGCTTAATTAATACTTAATGTATTGCATGTATTTTGTTATTATTCATTGTAATAAATCTTTTGACCAGATTTATAGTTAATATATATGAACAATACTCTTATTCTAAAGGGACCTAGTCCCAGAATAAAGATGATTTTTCTATTTCTATTTATATATATATATATATATATATATATATATATATATATATATATATATAATATTTTATTATACGTGAACTTGTAATGGTTTTTTTTTATCATATTTATATTTGGTATGCGTTATTAATGGCTAGGATATAGTTCTGGAGGAAATTGAGAAACTCTCTAAGAATCTGGTAAGAGAAGAAAAAGCGAACCGGCCTACAACATTAAATCACCTCAGTCTGCCAAGTCACCGTGGCCGTACAAATGAAGACAAAAGAGAATATATGATAATAAGCCGAAAATTCCATCACAATAACAGATCAAATCACAAACAGAGCTTTCTTCTTCCTTTCAAAGGTACCGAAATCTCGAATAATCTTATGGAAGAAAAAAACACAAATTGATGATGTACAATGCTTTAATAAAGCCTGGTATATGGCTGTGAGACTTGAACACTAACAGGCACCCTAAAAAAGAAATATTGAAAGATTTGAGAGAAAAATCCATGGAGGATAAAGACCAGTAAAGAGCTGCTTACAGAAGCTGGTCAATCAATATATGGCCCTAAATTTCTTGTAGATAGCTAAAGTCATATTGAAGTTATAACATTTTTTCTGATTCTCGAAAAAAAAAATCAAGTGAGTGACCATGTGCAAATGGTTTTGTATGCTGGATTACGAAAAATTTAGGGCCATAACCAATCTCTCGCACTGATTGGGTGGGATTTTGATTAACAATGGCCTGAACATTGCTCGTTTCAATTTCATGTGGGCAATCAGACCGTTGTGCATCATTGGTGTCGAAATTTCCTAAATGAAATTTGACAAACCAATTTTGACAGGTACGTTCGGTTCAGGCATCATCCCCATAAACACTGCGAATTTTTCTATGAGCTTCTACAGCACGCTTACATTTTTTAAAATAACAGCACAGAATATGTCGATTTTGAATGACATCTTCTTCCATGTTCACAGTGCGATAGCAAACACAATACGAAGCTAGTTTCAATAAGAGTTAACAGATATAGTTGTTGACATATTACAAACAGGATAAACAATCCACCTTAGGGATTAATTCATCAGATAAGAAGTGTATCATAGTAAGCATAAAAATAAACAGAAAAACCGAAAGGACTTATTTGCCAACCCTCATTTGCTAAAATAATATGCAAGTTGTTCTTAATATAGTTTTAAATATATTGTTTTGAAGGTAGATCGTTATGCCTATTATGCGTTATGCGGGAGGAGTAATCTGAATGTATTCATCTATATAATATGTTTACTGTACCTGATCCTTCGGAGCGAGGATTTGGTGGATAGGGGGCGGCCCTTGGTGAACCCTTGTTAGCCATACTGAAGGCGCCCCCTCAGGCAATTTCTCGGGACATGGAGCACCACTAGTAATACTTCTCTGCCGGGACAACCGGAAAATTTGTCAAGGAGCCCCTTTATTTTTGAACGGTTCTTCCTCCATTATTCCGTAGCCGGAGCAACGGATCATTTTTATATGGTAACAGGTAGGTAAGTCCTAGAATCTCTGCGTCGAATTAAGTACACCAAAGCCAGACGGGAATAAAATATGTAACTATTTTTTTTTGTTGAAGGAACAGATATCCGGGACATTTTATTTTCAACCTTCCTCGAACAGGTAACAAAGAGGAGGAAATCGATAGAACAAGTGGTCTGAAGTGATTTATTTAATTATTTATAAATGTTTAGGGTCCTTCAAACACCTGGGTCATTTTCGCCCTGCATTACAATTTGATCAATTACTACATAACAAAACTACAGCTAAGAAATACAATTTAAAGTTTGAAAATTTTAGAATAATTACAGATGACTACGATAGTACAATTGAATTATAATTATAAAAATTGAAAGTTAAAGATTTAAAAGGAGATAACTTAACAAAGACAATAGAAATAAAGCTTAATGATTTTAAGAACAAAAGCTAAAAAATACATTTTCGAATAATAAAAATTAATAATAATAGAACCGAAGTTAAAGAGTACAGTGTAAATATTAAAAAGTACAAGAACCATTAAAATGAAATATTAACGATTAGAAAAAGATAAATTAACAGTTAACAAGGACGTTTAAATTAAAGTTTTATGATTTGAGGAATATAATCTAAAAATACGGTTTAAAAAATAAAATTAATATTATAAGAAGAAAAGTTAGAAAGTACAATTTAAATATTAAAAATTACAAGAAGAAAAATTGAAAAACCCTTATAATTAAAAATAATGATTAAAAGAAGAAAAATTAACAGGTATATTTACCATTTGAAGAGGAACTTACAAACTTAAAAACATAACAGGTATATTTACAATTACAAGATGTGTTTAAATTTTGTGAAATGTTTTGATTTCCTTAAGGAACAATATTAAGTTTTTAATGTCATTGGGGTCATTTTGGAGTGATTCTTCAAGGCTATTTCCGAAAAGATGTCAAATCCCTAAAAGATTGGAATGCATAACATTCGGTAAGGTATAACATATGGTTCACTGTAAGAGCTACCCTGCAGGAAATAAATTGAGTAGGAGAGTCTTTCCTCATTAAATACTCGTGAGTAAGCCTAGTATATCCGATCCTTTGCCGGGTCAGTACCACTTCTTCTCTTCTGGTCAGCATATTTGGAGTGACTCTCCGGACGTATGGCTCCACAGCCCTTAGCTTATTGTCTCTAGTGTCAGACCAAGGTGACTTGGGAGACTGAGGTGATTTAAAGTTGAAGATTGAAATGTAGTGTACTTGTCGTGTATGTATGATTTGGTGCGTTAACTATGATTTTTTTATTGTGTTGTTTGTATATTGTTAACCCCAAATTTCTGCTCCACCTTCCCAAATTTCTATCTGTATAGTGTTCTAGATTAGTCTCATGTTTCGTAAATTATGTAAGGGTCTGTAATCCAGAAGATTTGAAAGATGGTTATATCTTCTCTTCTTTTTAATTTCGTATGTATGCTCCAAGTGCTGTTACTAGTACGGATGCTGGTAGAGAAACTAATCCGGCAAGTGGATGATGTGTTCCTTTTTCTTGATCCCTGACAAATCCACAACGGTTAGAACCCGACAATCAGGCATCCATGCCCTTCCCTCCCAACGTGCTCGGGCATCATGCCCTCTATGTTCCAAGTAAGTATTTTGTCTAAGTAGAGTCTGAAGTAACGTACATAGTTTTCTTAAGGCACTAGATTGCTGTCAATAGTTATAGGTAACCATGAAGCTTTCCTGTGAAAGAAATATATGAGAACTTAAATTATAGTTTCATATAATTAAATTTTTAATATTTTTTTAAAACAAAAAATAATAAACGTATAAAATAAGCTGTCAAACGGAATACAATTTATTCCTTGAAGAGGTCGAGGATTTATTGTCCAAGCCAGTTGAGAAACATATTTCATTGCATTACACTAAACCTTGGATTTAGTAGTTTATTCAAGTCCAGATGCTTGCAAAGGAGGATTTAGAAGTTCCCTTTAACAACAATGACATTCTGTAAAAAGATTAATTGAACGTATTTTAGAATTTTCCAAAATTTATCTATGTTTATTTTTTCCATTAATTTTATAATTAACATAAATTAGTTCTGCAACTATTATCAAACTTGTTCGAAGAGGTGGGTAATTTACGATATTATTAGGGTAATGTGGGGTCCGCAGTGTTCTATCCAAAATGGTTCAATTAAAAAAATTCTATAAAATAACGTTTTGGACGAGTCATTTTCTATGAAAAGCAAGTTTGGTTTCTTTGAACCGAGTTCAATAAGTATGTTTTTTTTTCTGGTTGTAGTTTATTTTTTAAAATTCTTAATAAATATCTTTTCTATCTTATCTTTTCTCTCAGGTTAGAATATATTGGTTATGCTTCTAGATTGTATTGTGTTTATTTTATTTATTTATTCAGGAATATAACAATTTGTCACACGGACAATAATTATAGTGACATATGAACATAAAAACACAATCATACCTATGTTATTGCATAATAGAAAGTAATATTATACTTTCTCACAATCTTTATAACACGTCGTATAATTATATATTATTATTTTAATACTAATATATGGTTGGTCCAATGCGAAATTGGGGCATATATGCATACTTTGATATTTTTTTTGTTAGCTATTCAGTAAAGAGCTGACTGTTTATATAATTATTTATATAGATACTGTTTAAATAATTAAACATTTATTGATAATAATGAGAAAATAACTGAACAGATCATCATATAACTTTTTTTTTCTTGATAATTGATTTATTGAAATTTACAATTGCATAAATAAATACAATAAATACATTTTTATCTAATATAAAACATGATAAGAGCATGTGAAAAAGCACTTCAATGATAAGATTAATTTAGGCCAGTTTCTCTTCAGAGGCTTAGGAGATTTGTCTGGAGTTGTTTTTGATGAAACGTTATGAACCAGTGAGTTAGGGAGATCGGAATCAAAAGAGGAGTATCTAATTGAGGCAAAATTTTTAACAAAGGGATTATTGAGGTGTTAATGGATAATTTTATTTGTGCCATAAGAAATAGCATTAAGGATTCTACGAAGGATTTTGGATTGCAGGGATTGGATACGGGAAGATTTCTATCATTTCTGAATCCCAAAAGCTAAATTTCGTTTGTTCAAATGTACCTGATGATAGTAGTGTATACGAGATGTTTTTAGACTATTGGAAGTTTAACGCATTTGTCAAGTTGTTTTAATCGAAATCTACGAGCAGTTTCTCGTCATTTAAGTGTTGTGTGAGGATTCCAAGTAAGACGTTTATCAAGATAGAGTCCTAGTTAAGGTGCTTGTTCGTCAAAGGTAAGTGAAGTATTGTTGAAGAATATTGAAGGACACAATATAGCAGGAGAGACCATCACCCCTAGGGAATAGAAAAATCGTAGATCCTATACAATTATAGTTGTTGCGGTCTGTCCGACGTTTTCACCTTGACCCTTAGTATGAAACTTTTCATACCGAAAATTCATAACCCCGCCTAAGTGTGCGCCCCTCAAAAATGTTAACACCCGCCAAAATATGCTCCCCTCAAAAGTTTTGATGGCGCAAGTTACGCCATCTAACCTCCTTCTGGGCACCTCTGGGATATAGTAGGTTCACGGTCGAGGATAAATGTGATTTGATAGGATTAGTTTGGATTTATTTTGATTCTCCAATTTTAACACTATTTTTCAATGTCTGAAGTGTGTGACTCCAAGGATTGGTATGCATCAACTGGGTCTGATATGATTAATTTAAATATAAAATTAGCTACGTTACATCTGTATGATCACAACAATGATTTATAGTCAAACTTTTGTTTTTTTTTAATATATTTTGCCACACTGAAGGGCATTGGTACTAGAGCTATAGTATTCATTCATACAATATGTACATAAGAAAGGAAAATAAATAAAAATAACCAAGTAAGAAGAGAAAGAAAAAAATAAATAAATAAAATGATAAAGTAATATACAAGATAAGTAAAATAACAGATTAGGCGAATGATAACAAAATAAATAAAACACATTCACACCTATGTACAATATTTACATTAGCCCAGGAGACACTAAATCAAGCTTTGTCCCCCAATTGTGGAAACCAAAACAGGACTCCATGAGATCCCAGTGCTACTCTCCCAACCGCGTCACTGGTATAGTAAGCCAGTGGATACTGATGGAGGGCACTAGAGCAACAGACACTCAGAACATGAGTGAAGAATCTGGCTACTGCCAGTACTCCAGTATATAGATTTTTACAAAAGGTCGATGAGCCACTGCCGTTTTAACCTCCGAGGAGGATTGTAGGTATGACTAGAGGTAGATAGAGACTGTGCTACAGGATTAGGATGATGAGTGAGATTATGGTGAAATTTGGAAAATTTATCTGGGATTATAACCAAATTTCTATCTCTTTTCAGACACGCCACTTTCGAACCGATAATATGGCTCTATTTGTTTTATTACTCATGAGTTTTTTACCCCCAAAGCTTATAATCAAATCAAACAGGGAAAACATCGTTTTAAACCTTACATCAGCCAACTTTAACAAGCTGTTCTGTTTTGTTAAAAGGACTTAAATAATAAAAAATGTGGCTGGGCTTACAGTCTGTGTGGTGTACTTGTGTACTTGCTAAAACTGGGAGGAGCTGCTGAACAAAACCATCCTGCCTCATTAAATCTGAGTGTGGGGTCCACCACAGACAAAAGTTGCTCAGCCTCTGAAGGGGCTTGGCCTCCATTCAAGTGTGCACTGTCCCAACTTTGTCCTTGTTAGTTTGACCTGATAGCTCCAAATGAACTTAACAGTTACTTCCATCAGTATGCTCCATTCTCTTGTTCTTGACGTTATATATTTAACACATTTTAAGAACAATTATTTATATAGTGATTATTATATATTGATTTATGTGTTATATATTATTTATTTTTCTTTCTTCTATGTGGCATTAAAATATAGCTAACTTCATAAGTATATAAACTTATTCGAAGTTTGTAAAAGAGGCACGGTATATATATTTGATTTATAAATATTTGCATATAATGAAAACTTGTATGATAATTTACAACGCAATAAAATTTCCTCTAGTAAGCATTAATCAAACAATCAAATCTTATTTTTTCGTGGTAAAGATTTCTTGACTGCGTCCGAACTAGCGCGACCCCTGAAAGAGACCACGCACCAGGATTGGCAGACATTATGGGACAACAGCCCTCCAAATAAATTAAAGGCGATAAAAAAGGAAGTGAAGCCATGGAGCAGTTCCAGTCGCAATAAACGCAGAGAGGAAGTTGTCCTTACGCGACTAAGAATAGGTTATACCAGGCTAACGCACCTTCATTTAATTACGAAAGAAAAACCGCCCATTTGTCAGAAGTGTGGAGATAGAATGACATTGGTCCATGTCTTCGAGAGTTGTGCCTTTTACATTAGACAATTAAACATAAGGGGAATACAAGCAAATACACCAGCTGCCTTGTGAAATGATGAAGAAATCCTAGGCAAAATCATATATTTCTCACTGAAAAAGGAATCTTAAAAAATATCTGTACCTCTCACGTAGCATTCCCCACTTGTTTTTATCCTTTTACCGTTTTATTTTCTTTCTTTATTTTTTTTCTTCTTTTTTCCTTTTCCTTTTTCTTTTTTACCTAACAGGCGAATTTTAAATAACTAAACTTTAATAACAATAATAAAAACTTTTAACCTCAACGTGCATTTCAATTTTTTTTAATTTTATCCAATTCATAATATTTATAATCAAAAGGTATAATAATATATAATTTTAATTAACGGCGTTGATGACCAACAGGTTCTACGCCTTTACTACAGAACCAACCAACCCTTTTTTTTCTATCTAAAATAACACAAAAATACGACCTCGTGTGAAATATAGTTATAATAAGGGAAAGTATTGCGCCTGTGGTTGTGTGTGTGTAAAGAGACTTAAAAACAAAAAAGTCATACGGTATTGAAATTGCGTATGTAAGGTTTTTATATGCCTTGGATCTTATTGCAACTTTTTTACTAAAACTAGGTTACCGAAAGTGCCACTTTAAATAATCGATTTTTCATTTTACATTACGATTTTGATTAAATTATTTATATTAATGTAAAAATCAAGTTGTCTTTAATATTATACAGTTATCATGCTCAATGAAATAGTCTGACTGGACTTAAATGTCGAATTTTCAGATCTTTTCAAGTTCTTTTAACTTTTTATTATCAAAAAAAAATAAACATTTCACATTGTGACTAACAATAAAATTGTTTGAATATAAGCAGTGAAAACAAATTATTATTTACTAAAGGTTGTTAACTTGAGGCCGAAAACTGCCGAAGACATCCGATCGCGACTTCGAGCTTGGCGAAAGGTTATCTTCTGAACTTAATACATATCTAATATGATGTATCATAGAAGCGGCTTCCGGCAATATTATATACATGTACATGTGTCTTATTCATAAATTCCTGTTTGTATTATTTAATATGTAATAGTAATATATAAAAATTAAAATTTGTATATATAGTCCATGCAAACTGGTAGCCTAATAATTAAATAAATTATTTAAAATTTCAGTCTTGGAAGGGAAGCAGTGACGAAAAGTCATAAATATAATAGATTACTCGAGCGGGATAGACATATTGTAATTAATTGTTATAAATTAATGTGTTGCATGATCTATAATTTTTTACTTTCACTTTCCTGTGTATGGCAATAATTAACTCGTGGTGGCAAGCAATAGATAATTAGTGGTAAAATGCGCTCATCGGATCAGATTCTATTTTTATGAACAATATAAATAGCTTTAGAATGTTTTATCACTACTTCTTAGGTACACAGAACAGTATAGTAATGAACCCCATTCTGTGTGTACATACATTACATTCCGGAATAATTAATGCCGGAGCATGACCCACAACTGGGTTATCGATCCGAAATGAGACGGATTACAGGCGGCACTGAGGGGGTACAAGACCGCGCTGCTGGGGGGGAGGACCCTTATCTCAGGGGACGATATTTCAGCTTCTGTTGAGAGCAGAGATTTACCTGAGCTGGTGGCAAGTCTTGTAGAGCCATTCCTTCTGGTGGTGTTGGCGGTTTGTCACCCAGGTGGGGAAGAGTTCCAGGGGTACAACTGATGGTTGGTCTCTGGCAGGAATGTTAAACCGCACAGCTAGTCTGAAAAAACAACTAGTAATCTACCATTGATTTTATTTTTAGATATATTTTTTAATATATTATTATATATTTTCGAGTTGTCAAATAATTACGACAATTTATCGCATTAGTGCATTTTTGATATAACTCAATCTTCTAATATGTTTTTCACAAAAAATATCGCCTTCATTTTTCGAATGAAGTGAAAATGACACAGGCCCCTTCATCCACGCCTATGTATCAAAGGTTTTTTCAGAAAATTGAGGAATAGCAAATTTATGTTATATGGTTTTAGTTTAAACTAATTCTATTGATTTATGATCACAATTGAACTTTGATGAAAACATTATTGGAATAAATCATCAGAATTGGTTTACATCGAGCTAATAACAAATAATGAATGGCCTTTCCTCTACTTCCTGAAAATCACAGCTTTCCGGCTTCGATATGAAGCAAATTATTCTATCTATATGGATATTTTTAAAAGGTTGTTTAATCCCTATTTAATCTATTTAGTTGTTCCAAGTTGAATGATCATAGGAATTTTATTTGTGCTTTGTTTGATATGAGAGTTCTGGGAAAGAAAACAATACACGAATTCCCTATTCAAACAAATAAATATTCAGTTTGAAGGAGCAGAACAATCTATAAAATTTTATTTATTTATTTATAACAGCAATAGATATAAATTATGAACTCAATATCACATGTAATTGAAAAAGGTGTATTATCAAAAAAAAATTTTTATTTATTTAATGAAATTTACAACTGTATAAACAATACAACTAGTAAAACTGCACATTTCAGAAATCATGACATAAACAGACTTGAAGAGATACTGCCAAGTGGTTGCACTCCTTATTTAATTCTTGGTGGGAAGATCACCTATCTTCTTTTCAGACGCCTAGGGTGATTATCAGGATTTGAGGAAGAAGCAAGGCTGGAAACAAGTGGATTCGGATGGGACTGGAGTTTATCATGAACGGATAGGTATGTTGCTCGGGCTAAATCAGCTGCATATTAAAAAATATTGCGTCGATTTAACAAAAGCTAAACATTATTTTAAAGATTTTATTACAGTTATTAATCTTTAACTTAACAATATTGCTACTTATTCTAACATAGCTATTAGTCCGTGGAGCAGACCCATTTTTATCAAATTATTAACATCCACCAGAAACTTCGTGACCACGGACTATATAGCTTAAGATAATTTATATGGACATCCTAACATTTTTATAATTTAAGAGGTAGCAACAATTAGCATTTCCGAAAACATACTAAGAAGGAAAAGAAACTGGCGAGGAAGTTTCTCGCTTAAAAATCCATACTGAAATCAAAATAAGGTGTGCTGCTGGGCACTCCTCTCCCTTACGCTATTATTAGTATTGTCAGATTCACTGATCGTCAGTATTTTTAACAAGTGTGGATGTGGAATAAAGTTAAATAATAAATGCACTTGTAATAATTAAGTGTTAAAATCTATTATATTATTGATTAATAAATGCTATTGTCTGCAGCTATTCAATTTATTATTAAAATTTACGATGTAAAATGAATTGCGTGATGGTAGAATATAGAGAGCGACTAAGGGGATGATGGGAGGAGAGGAAAACCAAAACGAGGGGAGTATTGAGAGATACCCCCTCCCTCCACTCTACATGACGGTGGCTGATAATAAATGCTCGGCTGTTTACAATTAGCACAAGCAGGGTGCGCCACGGCCGCAGTAATTGCCAGCTCGTTAGTCCTGGCCGATGTGTTAATAAATCTGTCGGGTCTACTTCACTACCTCTCTAGGAAGCCCTTCAACATTAGCTCTAATTCACAAAAGTTACGTACGTTATAACCAAAATGAAAATAAATTTTGTTTGCCCATCGCTCGAAAATGTATAAAGTTCGAACATCTATAAACATACTAATATGACTCATTATTTATTAAATCACAAAAGAGGCCCAACCATATTGCGTTACCTGCCAGTCCTCGCTAACCATAAAGCTCATAATTGAAGATTGTATATTACTGCATTAAGCCTTAGTTTTTTTTTATTAAGGACTTTTCCATTACTGTGGTTGTCCTTGACCTAAATCCTTTAAAATATTTTTACATTTTTCTCTATCCAAGGCTCGTTCTTCTCTGATGCCGTGGATCGGAGGCCATGGTCCAGGCTTTCTTCCCCCGTGTCCTTCCATCATACCCTTGGTCTTCCCATTTCCCTTCTCCCTTATACTTCTAGCTTCATACATATCTTTGGCAATCTTTCAGGCGTCATTCTTTTCACATGTCCAAACCAGCATAACCTTTTCTTTTAAATATTTGCTGAAATGTTTGTTTCCACCTCCATAATTTCCAGAATTCTTTCATTTTTGATTCTTTCCCTTCTGGATTTTCTTACTGTCCTTCTCCAAAAGTCCATCTCTACTGCTAACAATATTTTGTGTCTTGCAATGATGAACCAAGTCTCCGAGGCATATGTCATTATTGGCTCGAATATAGCCTTGTATATCAGCGTCTTTGTACTGGGCTGTATATTCGAGCTACAAAGAATACTGTTGAGTATTGCTGTAACCTTTCTTCCTTCACCTATTCTTCTGTCGATATCATTGGCGGATGTAAATTCTCTATTAAATATTGATCCTAGGTATTTAAATTTCTCTAAAGTTTTCATACCTCTTTCAATTGGTGTGTCATCAGATGAAGTAAGTACCAAGGTGCTCTTTTTTCATGATGTTAATAGTCAACCCCAATTTTCATAACTCTCGACAACCTTTCTGAATATATAATTGTGGTTTTCTCTATCCTGGAATTACTTGGTCATCAGCAAACATTATGTATCAAGCCTTTGTAAAAAACAAAATACCCCGTGGTAGGAAAGATTAACGTTTTGGCACTGGCACTGACTCAGAAGATTCAATAGATAATATTATAAAGATTATAAAAGAAACACAATTGTACCATCAAATGTAAGAACTAAAGCAATACATGAAAAGAAACAACAAATTACCTATAGACCGTATTACTTATTAAAATATATATTGAATATAACTGCGTATAAAAAATTGTAGCAACCTCTAAATATAATATTGAATTAAAAATTCGTGAAGACTAATTAAAAATAATACAATAGGACATTGGCGTAATAACCAATTTGTTGAACGCCTAAGATAACTCATAATCTAAATCTAAAGGTAGGTTTAGACATTTCACAAGCTATGGAACAAATAAATATATAAATAGTGATTTCACTATGCTAGTATTTTTGTTTCTTCCTTTTTGTATTTCCCATCTGAAGCCGCTAATATTTAAGTTAGATAATTGTGTTTCCCGTAGTTTGTGAAATAAAAATACTTAACGAACCTTAAAAAACCTTGGATTGCTGAAACGGAAATATGTAAGACTAGTATATCCCAGTTGGAACTCTTGCATTAGTTAGCGATTTCTTGCTCTGAAGCATTCGACGGAAAAGCGACAACCGCAAAACATGTCGATTCGTATATACAAGTGGTTTAAAAAATACCTTTTACTGAAATACTTCGAGCTGAGAGTGCTGAAAAAAAAGAAGAAGAAAAATTTATTTCAGGAATCAGATGCAAGGGAAATGAGCACACGATATATCCACAATATATAATATAACCAAGTGTACAAGTTCGTTTTGGTTATAACCAGTACCCCAAACTAGGAGTGCCCATCCCCTCTCAACACCGAGGGCGTATAAACATTCCCTATCTCTCCCAACATATTCATCTCTTGTTGTTAAAAACAGCGCCAACGAAAGTATAATATTAGTAGATTGTATACAATTACATCTGTTGCGATCTTTTCCATGCTCCCACTTGTCTTTTAAATTGAAATTTTTCATTTAGGAAATTCATAACCCCATCGAAATATGCCTCCCTCAAAAATTGAAAACCCCGACAAAAAGTACCTCCCCTTCATAAATTAATGGCACTCATAAATGATAGCACAACTTGCGCCATGAGATCCCCTTCTGTGTACCCCTGCTCCAAACATAAAAACAGATACCCCGAACGCATTCATTAAAACGAAAAGAATGCACAGGCGATTGGCTGCTTCTAGCGTGGTGGGGGAAGGCGAGTGGCGAGTGAAAACAAAAAACTTTGTAATAACTCGGATGCTAGTTACTGATCTACTCTTACATGACAGTTAGCTGTATGATGCATTCACTCGGTGCGAGTAGCTGCACTGCAGTTACTGACTAGGCCAATTCGGACGCTAGCTCGCACTGTTTAACCAGGCCTATAGAACCTTGGTTTTGTAGTTCCCTCACGCATAGTTTAGAAGTCTATTACTCAAAGTACATGAGGATATTTATTTATTAAATCCACCAAAAAATGTCTTTCCAATTTATTCGCATTGCCCAAGGGATCATCTAACTTTTCAATAGATTTTAAGACTAAATATAAATCAATATTTTAATTTTTTAAATCTGAAAAAATTATAAGTATATAGTTATTAAGTACTTCATAGCAACTGAGGCATTCGGTAAGGATTATGATTGATCTAAAATGAGGCAATTTTGGATTTAAAACGCAGATTCGATAATTCCTTCAGATCTATACTGGTTCTTGATGACCGTGTCAAAACCTTTTAAACAAAATTTATCCCGTCTCGATACGTTGACTTTAAAATCATTTTATAAACCCCCCAATTGTTTCAATGCATTTTAAAGTTGTTGAAGGAATTTAACTATCGTCATAAGGATGCGCCACTTCTCCTTGAATTTCTCTTTTGTTTGATACCTCATTCATCAAAACTCATCGCTGTTGATTGCTGTAAGATCTAAATGGAGTAAGTGATGTAGTTGCGGTCTCTTTCTTGTGGTATTTATTAATATAGTGCTAGAGTCAATTAATATTCAATTATTTAAGGGACGAAAATTTGAAAATTAATAGAATTAAGTAAATATGTGTATTTAGTGATCAATAAAAATAGCAACGGCTGCATAATATTACTGCTGCCTCTACTGATAAAAAAGTTCCCCCCTTGCGGCGTAGCTCACCACTTGGTTAGAAGGGCCATATGTGATAACGGATGTGACATCCAATTTGTGTGAAGTTCTTTTGCGAACGGCTTTTGTGAATTATACGATTCAAAAATAAAACACTAAAAAAATTTCTAGTTTGTTAGCTGACAAAAATATAAACCTCCCGAAATAAAACAGCCCCTATTCCAGGAATGAAAGGAGATTGTTAATACTAATGGTGCAATAATCAAGGTAGCCAAGAGTGCTTGCGTAGTAAACGGGAGTTGGATATCAAAAGCCTTTTCACCATCGCTTTACTGAAGAACCCCCGTCCCCCGTACGGAACCCCTGGCTATAAATTAATTACTAAAAAGCTTTTCCAGTAAGCATATAAATATTTCCTTAAAAAGGTCACTGAGTTGCTGGCGCGCTCAAAGTGATTCTCTACCATATTAAAAAAAAATGTGGATTTTCAGAAGGATGTTCTTTTTAGTTTACATTTATCTAGTATACATTTTTTACAAGGAAGGATAAAATTCTTATGTTTAGCTTGGCTCCTCCTCCCAAAGCTATTGACTTTTTAAAATTATTGAGGAGTTTTAGTTGATTATACAGTCATTTCAATAAAGTGCTCTTACCAGTTATTATTAATATTTTTTTATAGATTTATTTATTAAATAATATAACATTCTGTCACTTGGACAACGGTTATAGCGACGTGAGACCACATTCACACTATAAATACAAAAAATATAAAATAAACAGAATTGGTGGATGTTTTTTTTTATGTTTACGCGCGAAACATCTATGTTATTAGCGCCATATCCATAAAAATATTATTATTAAAATATTTAGCTGGTAGGTTAAATGGAGAAAAACAAAAGTAAAATAATAGATAAAAACAGATATACATATAAAATTTTTTTAAAAAAGTGTATACTTTTTGAGTTATTCTTAATAAAATTCTGAATCAATCGTTACATTTCCAAAATAATATTTTAAACCACTTTACTCCATCGGTTGGTACAAATTATTTCATTTAAATATTTTACTCAAACTGTAGCAGTATGTCAAATATAAATTTGTCGTAATAGAGCCTTCCTAAAAAGTATAAACCGAAAAAAAATGTGATAAAAATATCTTATCGGACATGATTATTTTCGATTTCGATATGCTTTATTTTTTTTTTCCGTTTGCAGGAAATTCGGAAAACATACAAATAATCATAGGTTAAATGAAACAAATATTGTGCCCTTTTTGAGATATTCGCGCAAACAATTCTGAATAAACCGTTCCTTTTTTTTCAGCTTCGTTTCGGGAAAGTATATTGTATACATAAATTAAAAGGGCTGCAAGGAGAAGACTTTATACAAGTTTCATCAAAATTTTTACAGCTGTTTTGATGCTATGGTCTATAAAGACGGACGTTTTTCTGCAGCCATTTCCAAAAGAAAGACCGGATAAGAAATTTATATGGAAACAATCCTGAATTTGATTGCAACGTTGTATCAAAATTTGAAAGCAATCGGCGAAGATCTTTGCGAGAGTAGCGATTTTGAACAAACTAACATTTACATTTTTATTCATATACTATTTACATTTTTTTTATGTATAGCACTATAAAGCTCGCCAATAGCTACTAAACAAAAAATGTAAATTTGTCAAACGGAAGAGAAAAAATGTACTGAACCGTTTTATCTTTGCCTATTTATGTAGTGATATATGTGTATAACCAAATAATCCCATGAATTCATCATATGACTGTAAAGAAACAGGTAGTTTAATGGAAAAGGAAAAGCAAGACGATTATTTGAGTTTTCGTATTTACTCGGTTCCTTCTCATACTTATATGTATAGTGAGAAATTAGTTAAAATTGCATTTTAAAATGTATTCAAAGTTATATTTTAATCATATAAAGTTTGTTTATGCACTACTACGTCACTAAAACACATTTTCCTCACGAATTAAGATTTGAGGTTTATTTGAATTTTCTTGGACTTGGGTATTGTTTAACTCTTTTATTATATATTTCCTCTGAAATCGATAAATACGAATTATGACATAACTCTGAAAATCTTAATCATATATCATTAATTTAACAGTTCCCTAAGAAATAAATGTGTTTGCAATAATTGTATTCGATTGAAAGCTCTGTGTTGTCTTACCTTCCTTTCGGTATGCAGTTGGATTCATGGATTGATACTCTATTAGCTTTTTTTCTGTGTGGTTTGGAACTTATCCGATAATAACCTGACATTTATGTTATGTCTTTTGATTATTTTGTCACTAATTTATTATATCTTATTTGATTGATTAAGTTTTACTTTTAAAGTTTTTATAAATAAATTCTAATGGCAAAATAGACATTTTTTTTGTTCCTCCCTTCTTCACCTTTTTAGGGTGTACGGGAGTTTTTCCGAGCCAGGGAAGAGGGTGGGGGATTAATGCTACACTTCAAAGCCCCTCCTGCACCGGGACGCGAACGTGTAATTACTTGATCATGTTAGCCACTCCGCCTCAAAGCAACTGATAAAGATAATTAACGTCGAATATATGTTTAAAAAATCGCCTTAAACACAGTCATACTTATATTCATTGGCCTAGGAAACTCACAGCCAAAGTTTGTCCTACATATGGGGAAGACAAACCAAGACTCAAGGTTCCCAGCGCTTTCTCTCTCAGCCACGATATAGGTTTTTATGAGTTTGGAGAAGTTTTGAAAATGGTTTGTAGGAGTGATTTTCACAGGTAGTAACTGTTGGAAAAAATACGGACAACGGCTTGGAGATATCGTCAGTGAGGGTCTTTTGAAACCATCTTCAGTACCAGCGCTCCAAGCTATCGATCCGTTGTTCCATTAGGTGTGATCGCCTATAATGAGTTCTTCAGCATAAACTCTATCGAGCTATAATTATGCCAGAGGCTAGCGAAATATTGAGTTATACATCAAGGAACGACATTATAATAACATTTCCTCCAAAGTTGACGGGCGCACAAAGCCTAAGATGTCGAACAATAAATAACTCACGCTACGGTGTCTCAGAAGCGTTTACCAACTTCGTGGCGCGGCCGTAATAAGACAGGCGAGCTTATCTACTCCGGGGAAATTCAATTGTCCCGACTGTCTGGGCCTTATCGGTCTCCCCTCCCCCACTCCAGGATGTATCAGGGACATGGGAATCAAAAGTCCGTTTCCCCTTCAAAGGCCAACTTATGATCTTTGGCTTACACTTTATTTTCGTCCTCATTATTATTTTTTTGAGTGAGAAATATGTAGGCATTAAGACTTAACTACTGAATAATCTTGTAAATATTTGTTGTACTTTATTTATTGGCATGTGAAATGTTAGGCTTTGTGGTATTCAACTTTATTCGGAATTCCACTGGATAATTATTGAGGATAATTAATAACAATAAATTAATAGCAAAAAATTAGTTAATCAAATATCGATAATATATTGATTGTTTCAGGGTTAATTAATTGGATTCATTTTTTCAAAGGCTGGTTTGTATTTATCATGCTTTCTAATTACGAACATTACCTGTGATCATCATGATATAAATGGGTGGCAGAATTAAAATAACTTTTACTAAAAAACTTAATTTATTTCTATGTTGAATAAAGAATATACACAAATTATATTCACAAGAAGATAAATATGTGATTCAATGAATTTAATAATTAACTGTGAAGGTATGATTTCAGACGGACTCTTGAGAATTCTAGAGAATGAAATATTCTAACATTATTAAATTTATTGTTGGAAATAAACTTATCCATTGTATATGTAGTAGGTGTAGTATGGTTCTATCGCTGCATCTGCTGATCCGAGGTCATCTCGTCATGGTTCAAAGCTCTGCCAGGATCACCATGGTCTATGTAGGGTCAAGGCCTCAGTCCCCAAGCCTGAAGAAAACATAAGACCTATCCTCAAGACCGGACATCAACCTAAGACCTCTTTTCTTACTTTTCGGCGTATTAAATAAAAATATTCAGGGTGGGGCAAGGATGGTTTCATTGGTTCCTAACTTCACCTTATTACTTCACAATAACTGGTAACACCCTAAAAGGAACCACTTACTTAGCCCGTCACTAGTTTTTACTCAGAATAATATGCACTTCAGAAATTTGCATTCACACATTCTCCTGCTAATAGTATTTTTTTTAAAAGTATTTTTATGGCTCCAGAGATATGTGAAGATTATTTAAGTTCACCAAATAAACTCCAAACCAAGCTTGTTCTCCAAATGTGGAAGGCTCAACTAGATCCTACCGCTTCTGTTTGAGCTGCATCACCGTTTTAGGATGAGAACATTGCTCATGCTGCTGCCAGTTGCTCCAACTCATCGATCCATTGTCCTATTCGGCGTGATCTCCTGTAATGAGTTCTTCAACGTGAATTCTATCAAGCTATAATTACGCCAAGAGTTAGCGAAATTTTTTGAAAGATATTTCAAACATGATGTTCTAATCAAAAATTAAAACACTAACTGCAAACTATCACATCTTTCTTGAATATACAGTTCATTTTTCATTGCTGCTCAAGTTCATATGAGAACTACTCTAATTTCATCTGAACTAGTGTATTTCAGTTTCATTCAAATATTTTTATATTTACTTATTGTAAGTTTTTGCCGAAATCAATTAATAATTTTGCCGAAACAGCTTGAAAAATAGAAACAATTAAGAGTGAACGGTATACGATGGCTGACGGAATATGACGGTCAAGGTATTATTGTTTTTACCTTGGACTGTCTCCCTTTACATGAAAACCTCAACCGATAATATTACAATTCGGATTAATGAGACTCGTATGTATAAGTCAGGAAATATTCAAAATACCATGGTACAGTAAATACTGTCCATACTCAATCATTTCATTGATCAGTACAAGTGTTATTCTGTTATATGAGTGTAATTTGCATCTATTTACATTGACTAACAGTAATGCATAGGCGTAAGCAAGTTGGTTTCCTCGAAAACAAATTAATGAGCTGTTCTGTTGCATTAATTATTGTTGTTACAGGCAACATGTTGATGTCACTGAATTGAATAATTTGTCCTCCATTATTTATGTTATTAGAATAATGTTACACCAGCAATTTAAATTTTACATTTCACCAAATTTTTCTTTGTAATCATATTTTTTTAAATTAACATATAGAAAGCCTCGGTGCTAAAACATGTTAGTTCAGTTTTAAGTATTTTGGATAAATTTTGGACTCCCGCATATTCAGAAATATCAACCAAAAACCTATTTTTGTGAAGTATGGCGTAAAAAATTGAACTAATTGTTTTTTTTTTGTTTTTTTATTCATTGATATTTACAACTATATTATAAAAAAATACAATTAGTAAATGTGCACACAGTAATAATACAATCATATGAAAACGCTTGTTGAGAAGCTACCCATTGGTAGCACTCTAATAATATATTTACTTAAGTGGATCACGAGGCCATCTTCTTTTCAGACGCCTCGGAGGGTTATCAGGGATCGAGGAGGAAGCAAGGTTTGAAGCGAGAGGGTTCGGATGGTTCTGGAATTTGTTATGGAAGGATAGGTATCTGGATTGTGCCAAATTGGAAACATATGGAACATTAAAGTCTTTATGGATGGTTTTATGTGTGACAAAGTAAGAAGCGTTGGGGATTTTACGAAGAATTTTGGATTGTAAGGATTGGATACGAGAGTAGAACTAATTCTTAAAGTAAGAAATACATTTCGTCTTCTTAATAATTTTACTTTTGGTACTTACAGACTTTTTTTTTCTGTGTATAAGGTTCCCTGTCTTTGTAATACGTTCCATTTTGAATAATATTGAATACACTCCTCACTAGTATGTATATTTTGTGCTAGAAACTTACAATCCATCAGCCCAGGACAAAAAGGTGATTTGTTTCATACCAAGGTTTGTCTATATAAATTTATAATGTTCACAACTCTGAAAAGAAAATGCTTTTCTGCCATCTTATAATGGCTGGAATGCAAAATGATGGGCAGAGGAATATAGATAGGGAGCCGGTAACGTTTTTATTTAATCTAAAAATGAAACATTACTAAACAATAAATTTATAGTATTTAAACGAAACAATCAGTCAGTTACCCCACATCCGGGGATTACAAGCCATGAGAAAGAAATCTGTTGAACATTAAATTAAACTTTTGGAAGGTTGAAGATTTTTTATTTTTTTTTTATTTCATAATGATATTTACAACTGTATTAAAGAAACACATTTAGTAAACTTGAAAATATGGATATAATGACGTGAAAACACTTGTTGAGAAACTACCCAATGATAGCACTCTAATAATATGTCTACATTAGTAGATCGCGGGACCATCTTCTTTTCAGAAGCATCGGAGGTTTATCAGGAATTGAAGAGCAAGCAAGGTTAGAAGGAGAAGGTTAGAACGAGAGGGTTGGAATGATTCTGAAGTTTATTATGGAAGGATAGGTATCTGGATTGGGCCAAATCGGAAACATATGGAACATTAAGGTCTTTATGGATGATTTTATTAGTGACAAAGTAAGAAGCGTTGAGGATTTTACGAAGGATTTTGGATTGTAAGGAGAATACGATTGGATACGAGAGGAGAATTAATAATTTCTTAAAATAAAAACTATATTTCGTCTTCTTAATAATTTTACTTTTGTTACTTACAGACTTTTGCAGAGTGGCTGTCATAGTTGTTTATCTAATGATTTTTTTTTAGCACGCAAGATTATGATTATACATTGATTTTGAATTTTATAGAATTGCCCATTGTTTTATTTGTAATATGATAGGTTCCTTTTGACTACAAGCCATGGGGCAGATGAATCAGTGTCGTTTTGAAATCTTTCATACCCTGACCTTTGTGAGTAGATAATAACATTTATCTGTAACAGGGAAGAGGTCATATCGGGGAGATGTGTCGAGATAGGGGAGGAGGGAGGGTGAGGGGGAGGGGGATATGCCCCAATCCCAGCCAGGTTGGCATTCCTGATGGCTCCCCCTTTATTGAGGGCCCGCAGGTGTGACGACCCCCTTCGATCCACTGCCAATTGGCAACGCTGGCGATTCATTACCTTCCATCTTCTGATCTGTCTTCCCGTTTTCATTAGCTACGACATCCAGCATCAATGGCTTTGTTTCCATCGTCCTTTATTTCATTAACGAGGTAGCCAGCTTATTAGCTGTTATTTATGTCAAGGCTCAGTTCAGTATAACTGGATCATAATTTGCGACTATACCTGAGGCAGTAAATACAATATTAAATGTATGAATAATTCTTTTGGAAGAGTACGTATCCAATTTACGTAAGTCAGTGATTAGAATCATCTATCTGTATACATGTGATGAGAACACAGACATTTAACAAAAATACGATTCTTCTTATACTTCTTTTTTTAGGAAGCCTACGTTTATATATTTTTTTATTATTAAGGCAAACAAACTTCCAATTTCATTCAAATCCCTTTATTCACATTTATCACTTTTAAGAAGTACAGTAATGATATTGAAGATAGCCAGATGTAGGTTAGTCTAATAATGAATGAAAAAAGGATGTGCAACACCAAATAAATATATAATAAACGTGACAAATATTTAAATTTTTGACAAATGTTAACACATCAAAAAAGCAAGTTTCAGTGAATATAAGGATTGCTCTGATGATGGGAAAATTGTCCCGAAACGTTAGATGTGATAAATGTGAATAAAGGAATTTGAAGGAAATTGGAAGTATTTTTTGATTTAATTATGAAAAAAAAAGATAGGTAGTACAAATCTAACGCATTAACAAAATTTATTCGAATGACGAAAATAAAAATAATAATATACTTGAATATATGAAATTTGATAACTAAAACCAATAAAGAAAGTAGGATAGTCGATTAGGATAAGGATTAAAAATATGTATTTTACCACGGTATAAGGAAAAGGTTCTGAAAATAAAAATAAATGTATCTATCCACTAATGATGTCTGTTCCCTTACCTCTATTCTCAATGTATAAAAATATATAACATATTCAATTTCTTTGTTAATATATTTCAAACATATCTAAAGGGAAGCAAAAAAGGTTTATGTAATTGTTGATATAACAACACAGCTTCCAAACGTCACCAAAATATACTTAAATATCTATTGATTGAAATTCAAGATTTACAGACAGAAAACATATATTTATTCGGCACCACGTTAAGAAAATTTCCAATTTATGAAAATGAAAACCATGTGTGCTTAGCTGGGTCAATCAGATCAGTAATTATCGTTGACAGAATATAAAAACTTTATGAAGAAGTTTAATAAATTAAGGCTTGTTAAATTTAAGTCGTTTTTTTGTTCTTTTCATTAAATTTATTCAAAGATGATAGGGATAGAATAAGACTGAGCAATTTTTTTTTATATCCAATCCATTAGTTAAACAATAAATATTTACTTGAGTTTTGGAACGATAAATAAAATAAAATAAATATTATGTTATATTGATCAAATAATCATATCATTGAAGCCCCTGTACGTCGCACAGTGATAGCCGTTGTATGGCAGAGCATTATTCTGCAAGTAGCCATTTCCTTTTTAGACCGCAACTGTTTAAATTTCTTCAATATTATCCAATCTGTATTGTTGTGACAAAGTAAGTCTCAAACATTTTTAATCTTGGTTTATAAATCATACATTTTACACGGTGTTTCCGTCTTATGTAATTTGCTGTGTTGATTATTGTGTGTTTGGGATTGTGTTCATCCACCATTGATTGCGGAAACGATTCCATTTATTTTTGCAAAATAAGTATATACATATGTATATGTTTTCTAACGATCAGATTCATCTACAATTCACAGCGCTTTCCGAAAACGATATTTAAAAAAATTAAAATATTAAAACATCGATAGTCGATAATGTCGAAGTAGATACTATCGATGGTAAAATACCGAATATCAAAAGGAAAATATAAAAATAAAAACACCCGTCAAATTAAAAAAAACTATTTTAAAATTATTATCAACGAATCCTTAGATTCGGTCACGAATATATACCCGGTGATATAATTCACAAATTTTTGAAAATTAATTGTGTCTGATTTATTGAGATTATTTATTTTTATTGAAATTATTTAAGAGTATAAGTTTATTAAATGCTCATAACTTTAAGAGTCTCAACTATAAGAGTCTCAAATATTTTCAACGATCCGACCAGGAAAGACAAAGTATTTTATTTTTCCAATTGCAATGGCATTCTCTTGAAAACAATAGAATAAGGTCTGTCAAGAGTAATTAAATTAGAGTAAGTAAATTTTCATTTACTTTCCTACTGTGAATTTATTTATTTACTTTTCTACGACCTATACTAGATAAGGAAAGTATTGCAATCGGGTCAAATTTCCGATATGCGGTTTTCGACGGATCTATACGTTTCAGAGCCCCCTGAATCATTTTTATCCATTGGTCTCTCTGTCTGTCTCTGCCAAGATTTTCTCGGGAATTACTGAACCGAATTTGTTTTATTTTGTAGGGTTTTGACTACTGATGCCTGTGACAGAAATTCAGTGCTCCATGCGCAATAGCTTGCTCGCAATAAATGAAAAACATGTTTTTCTACAGGCTGTAGCGCAAAAATGGCTCTAACGATTTTAATGAAACTTTCCTATAATGTTCTAATAATTGTCCTTTCAATTGGACCAAAGTCTCGAGAAAATTCAGGAAAAAAATTATAAAGAAAAGAAAAATATTATGTGGCCTAACTCTCTAAGTATATATTATTTGGTAAAATTCATAATAAAACTTTTGAAAAGTATTGCAATCGGTTTAAATTTCCGATATGCGGTTTTCGACGGATCTATACATTTCAGAGCCTGTTTTTTGAAAGGTAATGAAATTTCCTACAAAACTATATAAAAATTGCTCATTTTGGTCAACTATTAATGAAGTTACAGCTATTTAATTTCCAATATAAGATTTCGGGTTCAGATCCTAGTGTCAGAAAGGGGTGAATGATAGAAAAAAATGACTAAGTGAAAGTGAGAAAATCTGTTGCCCGCATCACACGAGCTTATTTACTTTTAACAGAAATTATTGTTTGACAATGCTAAGCTATAGCAAAAAGTTTTTGATCAGCAATATTAGAGAGTAATGAAATGTTTACACTGATCGACCTTAAGCCGGTTTACATTGCTTTGGTTTATCAAATAATCGTACTCAAATCTTTTCTTTGATCAATTTTCAGGAATATAAATCTGGTTCAATTTTTTTTGTTTCTTCATGAACATATGTAAAGATATAAAAACTTTTCTGAAATAGGTAAGAAAGTGGTGTGAGGGGACACACCAGATGTTTTTTTTTTCCTTTCTTCATACTTCTATCCACACCTGTCATAGTATTGACAATAAGATGTGATCTTATTGTAAAGAAAGTTGTCATTTAAGGCATGAGGAAGAATAGTAACCAGCAGTACCTCTTCCTGGTCTTAGTCCACTTTATAATTTATTAAAGATCTCTCATCCAGTTCCTTTTTAGTCGTCTCCTGATGGGCATGAGAGATTAAATTAAATTTTGTATTTATATGTTTAATTACAGAAAAAGATTCTTTCGAATTTGGTTCTAATGATGACTTATAATATAACAATAAGTTAAAAAAAGTCCTATATGTTTTTTTATATTTTCATTTCACCAACCCTCCACAGTCATTGATATAAAACGAAAAATATTTATTAGTTAACTTGGAAAAAAATATTTGTTTTTCTTAAACAAATATTTTATTCCGTTCTCACACTTTATTAATACCACTTCTGAGAAAGTGAAATCATAGTCACCCGCTGGGAGGAAGTCCTTTGAAACCTGATATATATATATATATATATATATATATATATATATATACACAAACATATATGTATATATTGAGAGAACCACAATAATAAGAAATAATACTCCTCTTTGGAGAAGAATAAGCAATAATGATAAAATTGGAGTCTGAATAAAGTAAATATGTGAATTGAAGGAATTAGAATCTTTCTCAAAGAAAAATTTCTAGCTTCTTTCATGTTTTAAATCTTACTTTGATCACACCATGAAGGTCATGCATAGGAACCTTGAGAACCAAGTTCAGAACCTGCAGATATTACCGATAGATATGTAGCTCTGGTATAAATTAGTTCAGGTATCAAGTGGAGGACACCTAATATATGTCATCTATCAAGATTGTCAATGGTGGAGAACTCAATGAATCCTTCAAATTAAGACATCTTCATGAAAATTAATGTCAACGAATCCTTAGTTTAATAATTGTTCAAAGAGTATTTAGGAGTTCGTCAGATGTCTATAACTGTAAGAGAATCTTTTCCAAAGAACTTCCTTAAATATTTTTCAACCATTGGACCAGAAAAGGCGCAGAAACAAACCAAGAGAGGTTCAAGAAGCTGCTCAGTGGCAAACGCCCTTGAGTAGGAGACCCTCCAAAGAAGAACAAAACCAAATTATGCCCTAAATGGTAATGGCCTAGCAATTAGAGCGATCTGCGACAGTTAGGTCTTAATGGCGCCCAACCGCACCGACATGTTGCAAAACTTAGAAAATGATACCTTGCAAGGGTAGTAAGGTTTATTTACTTTTTCTTCTATGAAATAAATTACTAATTATAATTTCAAATTTATATCCCTAATGAAATGTTGGTTTATTTTTGAAATATTTATGTTTCAATTACCAATCTTATTCTCAATTTACCATTCAGTTAACATTTACGTTCATTTAAATTGTCATTACAAAAAGATATATATATATATATATATATATATATATATATATATATATATAAATAAATAATAATATTTTCAGCTATTCATTTGGACGTGAAGAAAACTATGATAGTTATAATTATTTTCTCATATTCTTCTTGTCTATTTATTTACGGATAAATTTATTTCTCATTCCTTGTTTCCGTAGCCCTAAACCTCTTTAGGCTTAAGAATTATTTTATTACTTATAGAAATAATAACTGCATGTAATACATTTATGTTATTAAATAAATATATTCTATTCTATTTTTTTAATTTTATTTTTTTATTGTAATTAGATATTATATTAAAATGAAAAGTAGTAATTATATAGACATTTATTTTATTTTTATTTTTAATTAAAATGAAATTCCGAGTTATTCAAACCTTTTTAACTTTTTAAATCTAACCTAGAGAATCTAAGTTAAATTTAACCTTTTAAACTTTTTAAAACATGAATTGTTTTTTTTTTTTTTTTTTTTTTGGACAAAATCTGTTATTACTCCTTAAATTGTTTAATAAACAATTTATTATTAAATTGTATTATTATTTCTTTGATATAAATTACAATTAATACTCAAAGTATAGTCCATTGTTATCTATCGTTATCAGCCATCTGCTAGCCAATTGCTCGATCCCTTGCTGGCACCTTTCTTCGGGATGGCTGTCAAAGAACTCTTGGACCGCAATTTAAATTTTCCAAAATTATCATTTTTTTCTCTCGAAGAAAATGGGCCATGGATCTAAATAAATTGTAATCCGGTAGTGCGAGGTCTGAACAAAAAGTGTGGATGAGGGAGGAGTCATATTAGAAGGTTTTTCAATAAATGTTAACAAATTTCTCTTAGCTGATTGCTGAGGAGTAAGTTCGTGAGGGATCAGCCTACTGCTCTTTTCTACCTTCTCCATGGAGATTCCATGGCGACATACGTCTTTGGACACAACACACTTCCTGGCAAGTTCGCGAGTACTCCTGGACGGATTTGACTGCAGAACCTCATCAATATCCATTAAAGGTCCTATCTCCACTTCTGATTTTATCAAACCAACGCCTCGCAGTGCGCTGGTCAAGGACACCTTCCTCTTTATATTTAATAATTTCATGAGTTACTTCAGTGGCTGTGAATTTTTTTTCCAGTAATGCCTTAAAATTACGAGAATTTTGTACGTCACTGTCATGTTTCCTCTTTGGAAGAAATAACTAAACTGAGTTTTTTTTTTTTAAATAATTCATTGATTAAGTATTGGTAATTATTAAATAGGATTAAAGTATTTACATTCCTTTGAAATCTTGAATTTGATAAAACGGTAATTTTTTTTATAGACCCTATTACAAATTATACAACTTTTCATTTAGTTTTACTGTTCGTTACTTAAATTTTATGACTGTAATTTACCTGTATTCTGTAGTTCAGATTGTATTATTTTTTGTTCAACGTAAAATAAACGGAAAGAAACCATAGTTCGGACAATTTTTTAAATCTCTCAAAAAATCTATATTATACATCGTGCCTTATTGCCAATTTATATAAATATATAATTGTAATTATTCTTGTTACCAATTTGTAACCATGATAAGTGAGAAGTATTCTGTGAATTAGGGTGGTAATTTCGTTACGATCCGTCCCGCATTGTATTTGTAAAATAAAATAGGACACGGTAACTAAAAACTTGTTTATATAATAAAGAGATACGAAATAATTTTGGTGTTTTGTATTGGGAATTCCTCTTCTGAAAATTTTTCAAAACTTTGTAATTAAAATACCCTGTATTTAAAAAATACTTATTTTAAAATACTTTTTTTCAATATCTGGTTTATAAATACCTGTTTTCACCTTATGAATATTGAGAGAAACGAAAGAATGGAATAATGACCAAGCATGAAGATAAATTAAAAACATGTTGACTTCCTTGCAGTAAAAACCAACAATTCGTATGGTCATTTGTTCTCTTTGACGAAGTTTATTTGCTTATTTAGAGGGTAAATGGGGCTAAAAGCGTTTGTTGTAAACAAACGGAATCCTTAAACGGGTCTCTTTGCCGTGTAGCCGATAACAAAGAAACGGCACACAAGAATAATTACTAGGCTGAGTTTTCCCTTATGCACTTGACGTAGCAGATGTTGCGTCCTGTTGTTTACAGCTCTGATATCAACAAAGTTTAAAAATGTATAAAGTCGAAGGCAAATTGTAATTTTAATTATTCAGCGCTTCAAATTTAAATTACTGAAATACAAAAGATGATGGATCCCGGGGGATTTATACTTTTAAATTATTCATTTTCAATTAGGGCACCGGATTTGCATACCTTTATCCTCATAGTCCTACGGTCATTATAGCGCTCTGTCTTCTAAGGCCCTTGTACTTGTCTCGTGTTATGCATTTTAAACCATTCCTCTACAGAATCATTTCCCTACAACTGCCCTTAGAAGTTCTAATTTATTCAATTTGCCTCCAGCAGGTGAACAGATTAGGAGTATGCGACCGTTCTTATTATGGAATGGATTTGAACTGTATAGACATTGACTCTTTTTTAGTTTCACTTACGTATATATGAAATATATAGTAAGTGTAAGTATTGCGATCGTGAAAATTTTCAGTTTTCAACGGAAATACGTGTTTTGAGGTCCCCTGAGTCCAAATAACCAAGTGTCGCAAAATGGTCTGTGTGAGTGTGTGTGTGTTTTAACAGTCTAGCTCGTAAACGAAAAGTAGTACGAAACTGATATTAAGCATTTAAGGTTTGTATATGGGCCGGATGTGACAGCAACTTTTTCGTTAAAATCGGCTTAAAGTGCCACTTTATATTAAGGCTGAAACACATTTTTACAATTTTCTCAAAAACGGCTCTAACGATTTTGATTAAACTCGGTGTATCATTGTATAATTAAGTGGTCTTTAATTTCATTTAGGCCTTATCCCCGTTGATGTCACTTTACAGGGCTTAAATGCCCAATGTTCATAAGCGTCTTCCTCTAAAGTACCTTTAGTATGGTTTATTTTAAATAATCAATTATCTCTCCTTATTAAAAGTTATGAAAAAATGCTAAATATAACTTTTGAAAAAAATTGATTATTGAATAAAGGAGAAAAAAAAAAATGC
This sequence comes from Nezara viridula, assembly GCA_928085145.1. Taxonomy (NCBI): domain Eukaryota; kingdom Metazoa; phylum Arthropoda; class Insecta; order Hemiptera; family Pentatomidae; genus Nezara; species Nezara viridula. Next base: position 47,780,283 of record OV725082.1, on the reverse strand, counting down.
TTATCCAGGACGAAAATGAATCTCTGGAAATACTAGGCCGATTATATCGTTGGAAAGCGGAGACTTTTAGAAAAAAACAATATCGAATATAGAAAGTTGTAAAAGGAAACGGAGATTGGCAAAACAATTATAAATAATATTTTTCGAAAACTAATAATATTTAACGTAAATCACATGTTTTATAGGAAATTAAATGAAATTTACCAACTAAATGCAACCTTTTAAAATATTTTTAAGTTTGAAAGAAATATTTAAAATCCACCTAATAAAGGCAATGACATTGTTTAAATAACTATTTCATTGTACTTGTGTAAAAGAAGAAGTAAAATATAAAATAATTTCTTGCATATGTTTAAAACCTTAAATATTTTTACTGTAGTTTAATAATTTTATAACAATCCATAATCAATTGATCGAGCAATACATGATCAACGGATCATACAATCCAAAATCAACCGGTGATATAATAAATAGTACTTTGGTTATTTTAATGGTATTTACGATTTGTTAGCTGTAATTTTTTAGTTTCAGCTCAGTTAAAAATGCAATTCAAAAATTTTATGATAGCCCGATATGGGCAAAAATAATTTCTATTCAAGTTGAGCTGTAAGTGAAAGTTGTGTGGTCCCCTCACCAGATTTTTTTTATGGTACGGCTCGGCATTTGCCATTTTTACCAAATTGTAAATCGAATCGGGAAAACATACTGGGTTTTGTGTTTTTAGCCATGCTCCAGATACCTGTCCGGCCTAGAAAAAACTAAGGTGGGTGCTTTATACCACACGATAGAAGTTAAAACATCAAAAAGTCGAGATTAATAATATGAAATATAAATTATAAATAATAGCTCATTATAAAGAGGCTGGAATGCTGTGTGAAACTCGTTATAATTTGGTCTTTGACACTATTGTTTCTTTTTCGCCTCTCTTAACATTGCGTAAAGATACAAGTTTGAATAATAGCACATTACAGAGAGGATAAAGTGCTCAACAATTCCCTTGCTTAAAGTATGCAGGCGTCGCTTTAAGATACAATTTTAATAATAGCTATTGGCTACAGCTAATGGTATAGTTTGGAAGAGCAGCAAATAAGCTTTCCGATGATTATAATACTGTTGAATTTATAGAAGATCCTAGTGAGTTATTAATACTTAAGTGAACAACAGAAAAAAAATCTCCAAAAATAAACATTCTTTTTCAATATAATTTCGTATTTAAGAATTAAAAAGGACGCTAGAAACGAATTTTTTTTATTGTAATTTACATCTGTATTAAATGATAAATACAACAAATAAATATGAAATAAGTAACATGAAATGTCCACCATGAAGAGAAACTACCCATTGGTAGCACTCCAATTATATTTCTATATTAGAAGATCCGAAGCCCATCTTCTTTTCATACGCCTATGAGGGTTATCAGAAATAGAAGAGGAAGGTTAGAAACAAGAGGGTTTGGATGGTTCAGAAGTCTATTATGGAAGGATAGGTATCTGGATTGAGCTAAATCGGAAACATATGGTACATAAGGTCGTTATGCATGATTTTATTTGTGAAAAAGTAGGGAGCATTAAGGATTTTAAGAAGGATTTTGGATTATAAGGATTTTATACGAGAGGAATTTGATGGTTTAGTAGATTCCCAAAGCTCAACCCCGTAAGTCCAAATAGATCTGTTGATGAATGGTAATGTATGTAATTTTTTTTCTATAATAATGGAAGTTTAAATCGCTTTGAGTTTTATTAATCGGAATCCACGAGCAGTTTCTTGACGATTCCTTTTCAATAGGATGTAAGAGGAGGATTTGTAGTCTTTTAAGAGGATTGCAAGTAAGACGCTAGCAAAGATGTAATCCTAGATTGCGGATCTGTTGGACAGATGTTTAATCTATATATGATTATTTATTTATCAAAACCTTTTTAATCTCACAGTCTTTTATTATACATTTAAAACATTTTTACAAACCTTTAAAAATTATTATTTGTTAACGGTTTGGCTCCGAGAGTTTAATAAAAAAAGCACTATGTAGAGTAGTATTCTATATACATATATATTTTAGGAATAATGTTTTTATAAGGCTAATAAGGTCTTGTTATTTGTTTTTTAAGAAAAAGAATTTTTGAAAATGGTCCTCGATAGCCGAAACGTTAAAAAATAATAATTTTTAATGATTTTTAAAAATGTATAATAAAATTCTGTGAGATTAAAAAGGTTTTGATAAACAAATAAATAATCATATATAGATTAAACATAATAACTATTTTAAAATCTCCCAAATGCCAAAATGCCAAAGTTTGAATAAATACCAGCTTACAAAATATGTATTTTTTGTTAATACATATGAGTCTTTTGTAAATAGTTGGAAGTTTAGAGCATTTGTCTAGTAATTGCTGCAGTAGGTGAAAACGTCCTGCGATTTCTAATCGTTTCAGTCTGGTATGAGGTTAGAAACTAATGTAAATTGTTTTTTCCTGAAAAAAATATTTATTTAGCCTACTTTACTGAAAGCGACTAGCTTACTGAAGATTAAATATATAGCAATATTATTTTCTTATTTTAAACTAAAAACAAATAGATTGTTATATTTCAATACAGTAAACCCATGCGGACCAAAGGAAGAAAACAGTTTTATATAAAAAATATTAAAATTTTGTACAATTTTGCTTCTATTGCGCATAGCGAAAACCTTGAGACAAGTATGCAGTAATTTTCGACCTAGTATCACCAAAAAATATTCATTTAAATCTTTGATCTTCAGTCCATAACCTTCTCATGTAAGATGATTGAACAAATTTAATTTGATTTTAAAATATTTAAATGGCAGTGGACAAATAAAATATTACTTCCATTTATATATGAGATTATTTAGAGGATCTTTAGGAAGTAATTATGCGGCCATAGAGTAGTACTACCCTAGTACTAACATAAAGAATTTCACTCAACTAATGGAAAACAAATACGAAAGAATTGTTTGAAAATCTTTTTCCAAAGAGGGGACTTTTTCATCGCCCGTCTCCGGGAACTTTATCGAATGTCCTGAGGGTTGAAGGACTTTCTCAAGTTGAAAGCTGCAAATTACAGTTATAATGGGTCTAAAACTAGATTAGAGTCTTAATATAATTTTCTAAAAGAGTCGGAATAGTTTAAGCGCCCTGGTTAACTTTCTAAGTGATGTTCTAACTTCCATCGGTTTTATCTGTTAATAAATGATGGGATGCTTGGGTTAAACTATGAAAATTCAATTGGTGCGATTAGATACTCCAAACTGTATGGGGTCGGTTTGGCTAAATTTGTGGTATCCTCAATAAGGGCTTCGTTATACAATATTTCGTTATACAAGGTTTCCTTAACTCAGTCTGAAGTTAAATATTTTTGTGTATTGTATTATGTTGGTTATTAGTATGATAAAGAGTAAGATTTATCTTCACTTTCTGTTTCTTAACTTCTTGCTATAATGACATTCTTTTCTTTTATTAACTACTAACAAGGGCTATAGGGCCAAACAATTTTTTTTTTCACATCGTGGTTCATATTTTTCTTTCTTATGTTGAAAAGTATCGAATTAAAATGTAACAATCAATTATCTAGTCATGTTTTTATGATTCGTGTCATACTAAAATTTATGATTTAAATTATTTTTGGCCTATGGTCATCATTTATCCTTTATTATTGCCAATTTTACGGCTTTGTGAGACATTTTCAAGCATAAGTAGCATTAAAACATATTTTAATAAGTAATTTTAAATGTTAGCACACCATTCACTAATTTGTTATATTATAGAACTTATATTAAGTTGTTATAGTTTTAATTAAAATTAAATTGCCTATCATTCTTTTTCAATATATTTTTATAATTTTAAAAGAAAAATCGTCCTTCTGACGCTTGGCCAGTATTCAAGCTATTTCTTTTATATTACTAAAATTAAATAATTTATTATAAGGTTAACGTTTTTTTACAGTTTTTTTCTTGCTTATTATATTTACGAGTGCCGGATGTAGGATATAAAAATCAGATTTTTTTTTTAACATACATTTCGTGTAGTTCCATACTTTATTAATTTTTCCACATTTACAGAAATGTTTACTTAGATACTCATATACAGATATCGATACATACAAATAACACAAATCTAGTGAAGATGTATGGTAGGTAATTTAATATTAATCAAAACTAAAACATTTAAACTATATTATATATATATATATATATATATATATATAATTTTTTTTTTTTTAACTTTATTTTTCGACTCACACCTGTCAAGGATGCCGACAACCAGCGAGTGTGTTGTCGGGAAGAGGAATATGAATTAAGACGATTTATATTAAATTTATAACAATGTATATACATCAAGTTATCTGAGGGCGGCCGAGTGGGCTAAAACGTGTGTTGAGTTCGCGTCCCGGTGGAGGGGAGAGCTTTTCATACTGGCATTATCTCCCCAGACTCGTGAAAAAATATAGCCATACAGCCTGGAAGGGGAGGAAGGGGTGAGGAAAAAAAACAATACCAAGTTACTAAATGATATATTAAGATTTGAAATATTTTTATATAATTAAGGGACTAAATAATTTGTTTACTCTCGGAAACGACTTCTTTTCGTCGTTATTAGAGTGGAATTTTCGGCTTTTTTTTTTTTTTTTTTTGTTCCTCCCCTTCCTCGCCGTTAAGGCTATACGGGGTTTTCCCGGGCCAGGGAGTGTGGGCGGGGATTTAAAACACTCCCTTAGCTCCGGGACGCGAACTCGTGACTATTTGTATATCATCAGATTCATATGTCAGGTTGCTGGGCAACGGCGGTGCTGTGCACACGCCTTAACCCATTCGGCCACCTCGCCCACCATATATTTTGCTTTATCTTCATTTGTTTGTATGCGATTTGCTCTGCTTCTCTTTTCAGATCTTAGTGAGTCTCTGAATGTCCTCTTGATTGATCCTACGGAGAGTTATATAATTTATATATCCAAGGATATTACATTATATATATATATATATATATATATATATATATATATATATATATATATATAGCATAGTTATATATTATTTGAGTTATAAAGAACTAGATTTTCACGAATGATGGCTTAAAATATTCGTTTGTTAAAACTTCAGTCTTACATTTGTTATTTAGAACCTTCACAGAATTCGCCTGCCTAATCGATTCGAGCCGGTGGAGAAAAGGTCGGCTAAAACTGAAGCTATAGAAGAGTCGTGAAGAAAAAAACTGTAAAAGGGCTGGAGGATGGTAAGAGTTGCCCCGGGGAACGGAATGTAGAAAGAGGAGATAGCTCCCTCAAAAGAGCCACCTTAATGGCCCCTATAAATAAATCCCCTACCGTGTGCCGCCAGAAATGTATTATTTATCTCATAGCCTTCCTCCCTTCGATACATTCTATATCTCCCCCCTCCCCCTATTTATCATCACGTAATTTTATTTATTTCCCCCTCCTTCCTATAAGTGAATATAATTTTTGCTATGGTACCGGAAACAGCCCTGATACGGCTTCTTCTGTGCCTCGGTATATAAAGCTCTGAAATCGCTGCGAGAATCCGGTTTAGATATTTATTTGTTGTGCGGTGGTGTTGGTTAGAAGTTGCGAAGTTGTTCTTAGATCATAGTATAACAAATAATAAAAAATAGCTTCGGTGAAGTCATACCAGAAAAAAAGAATATTTTAGCCAATCTAATTTATAATAATTGTGGGTTGATGGTGGACTGTCGTGAATAGTGAAGAGAAGGATGTTTGGAGTGATCAGTCAGAAATAAAAAGGCAAAAATAAATAATAACTAATAAATATTATTAGTAATAATAATAAATATTATTATTTATTTTTCCTTTTTATTTCTGACTGATCACCCCAGCCATCTTTCTCTTCGTAATTTATAATAATCCTCAACGCTCCTTACTTTGTCACAAACGAAATCATCCATAAAGACCTTAATGTTCCATATGTTTCCGAATTGTCTGAAAAGAAGATGGCCTCGGAATCTTCTAATATAGAACTTTAATTTGAGTTCTACCGATGTTTCTTGTTGAGTTCTTCCAATGTAGTTTCTCTTCATGTTTTACATGTCATGTTACCAATGTTACATTTACTTGTATTTTTAATGTAATACAGTTGTATATTTCATTTAAATAAATAAAAAAAAAATTATAATAAAATTATCTTAGGTATAAAGTATTAGTGTTGCCCGAAATCGGTCTTGGTCTTGCACCAAGACTGGTCAAAAAATAAATCATTGTTGTGAATAAAAATTAAGGCAAAATAGTTAATAGTACTTTTCCATTTTAGTTACTGCATTTAGAGAATCTGTATAAACAATTCTTTTGCAAATAACTGTTCTAATTTTTCATTCCTTCTTTATTTTTTCTCCTATCTTTTGTTTCCCTATCTAAAAAATTACAGTAATATCACTGTAGTAATAGGCTAGTAGATAACTGAAAGACTGTTGCGAGACTCTTGCGCAAAACCTAGACTCGTCTTGGTATCGCATTTGTGCAATACTATAAAGCTTGAAACTTTTCTCTTCCGTATATATGTCAATTTATTCTGCCCAACGTTTCGGACTCTTTGTCCATCTTCAGATACATTACTATTCACTATTAGAACAATATATATTATTAATAATTGTTACATTTTTTTCCCTATATTTATACATATTTATTAAAATGTGTTTACGATTTTTGTTTTACCTTATTAACGTTTTTTCTTTGTTTCCTACACGTTATTGACATTTGTCTTTTTTAACAGTTTTTTCACACTTAGTCAGTTTTCATTATCGCTTGCTGGTTATTTAAGTGGACTTTGTCCTAATCCTTTTATTCTATCAACCCCTTTCCCTTATACGTTTGGTTCTGCTCCGGACAAATGTTTTTATATCCTTTTTTAATTTATTTATGATATGAGCATAGTGGTTATTTAGATTTATTGAATCCGTTTTATAGTTTATTGTTTTTTATATATTTTTGGTGATGTGGATTGCCTCTTCTGTTTATCTATTTTTTGTGTGTTGTACTATGTTTATAATTTTTGTATTATTAAAATCAAAACTATGGTTTTTTACTATACTATGTTGTGAGAGGGCAGTTTGATTTATGTTTTTTATACTTTTGCAGTTATTTTTATGTTGGTTCATTCTAGTCTTTAACGTGTTGGATGTTTCTCCTATGTATACTTTGTTTCAATTTTTTTTACATGCTATTTCATAAATGGTATTTTGATAAATTATAAACTTTAAATAATAAAATTATTATTTTTGTTTGTATTCATTTATTGAAATTTACAACTGTATAAATAAATACAACTAGTAAATCTGTTATAAGATTAAACATAATAGATGATTGTGAAGATACTACATTAGTGATTAGATTAATTTAGGAGGTCTTTTCAGGCCTCTGGGTGGTTTGTCAAAACTTGTTTCTGATGGAATGTTATGAACTAGAGAGTAATGGTAACCAACGAGTAAGAAATGAAAAGAGAAATAACGGCCAAATCTGCAATAACATGTATGAAGAGGTTTTTATGGATAATTTCATATGTGACATCATAACTTTGAGCATTCTACAGCAGCTGCTTCGAGAATTCTATAGAGCATTTAGGATTGTTAGGAAGAATTCGATAGTTTTATGGAGCCCCAAAGCACATTTTGTTTGTTCAAATGGGCCTGATGATGGTAGTGCATGTGAGTTTTTTTTTAGAATAATGGAGGTTAAAATCGTTTTGTGTTTTAGTAATAGGAATTGACGAGCAGTTTCTTGCCGTTTTCTTTTTAAGAACGTCTAAGAGGAGGATTTGTAGTCTTTTAAGAGGATTGCAAGTAAGACGCTTGTCAAGTCATCCTAGATAGAGGATCTGTTCGATAGGGGTAAGTGGAATGATGTTAAAGAAGACTACAAGACAGAATGTAATAGGTTTACGATAAAGGATATAGGCGATCAGTATGGATTTATTTTGATTTTACACTATTCTCCAATGACTCAAATATATAAAATTCAGTTGTAAAATATCCATTTTACATCCCTCAGAAGTGATGATTTTTTATTAAGATAAAGGCAAAAGAAAGGAAATTTCATTTACAAGTGAAAAATCCAAATTCAAATCCTTACAACTTGTTACAGTGTTATAATGGCACTCAGTTTGTACCAGTCTGACAAGTCAAAGCGGGGGGTTTCAAAATGACTTACAATAAAAGAGAAAAATAAATATCTTTGAATTGTATTAAATGAAAATTATTTATTACGATTAATCTATAAATGATTATTTATTTATCAAAACCCTTTTTAATTTCGCAGTTTTTTACAAACCTTTAAAAATTACTATTAATTAATTTTTCGGCTCTAAGAGTTTAATAAAGAAGTATTACATAGAGTAGTATTCTATATACATATATATATATATAATTTAAGAATTTTTTGGAAATAATGTTTTTATAGGAACAATATATATTTTTTTAAAAAGAAAAATAATTTTTAAATATGGCTCTCGGAGCCGAAACGTTAAAAGATAATAATTTTTAAAGGTCCATAAAAATGTTTCAAATGGATAATACTGTGAGATTAAAAAGCGTTTTGATAATCATATATAGATTAAACATAATAGTTATTAAAAAATCATCTTTATTTTCTGTATAACTCTTTATTAAATGAATAAAGAGTGATCAGTTTCTGTAGGCAGAACTTAATTGATTCAATTTCTGCATGCATGCTTTGATCTGAGATCGCGCCGGTTATTATCTGTACGATCTTCACTTAAATATTTTAACTCTTCATTAAATATTGCATTTTAACGATGAACCCTATCTTTTATATGTTTTTTATTATATATATATATATATATATATATATATATATATATATATATATATATAACCATCTTAAAACATGTATACTGAAATGATATTTACGTTTTAGCTTTTAACATTTTATTTGGATATTTGCACAATATTGCGTTATATTTCTGAAGGAAAAACCGAAAGGTATCAATTGAAATATTCTGAAAGTGGAAATAGAAAAAAGAAGAAAGACCTGATCTGGCTTAGCCGAAGATCTGAATTGGAGACCTTGAACGACCTCGACTTTGAGAGGGCAATGAAAGAAGGCTCGTTACCGATTCCTTCAAGTCCTTATAAAGCTCAAAGCCTGCCTTGGAACCACTAGAAACCTCTCAGGGTGACTTGGGGTAATACACCTAGTATAGCTAAGCCGCCTTATTTGGGACGAGTGCTCTTCAGTTATTTCTTTTTCGAACAAACTCAATAATAACCTTCGTTAACATATTGCTTGATTTTGAATAATCCTTATGAAGTTTGATTTATACAAATCCTATAATCTGCAGCTCCATAGCAACACCGTCTTTTCTTGAAATATCATAAAAAATAGCTGGTCATATTTTTGGTTTATTATTTTCAATAATTTGGGGAAAACAAAAAAAAAGCATCTACAACAGTATAGTTCTGATCATTATGACATATGGGTCAGAAACTTGGACCATAAAGAGCAACCGCAGGAAAAAACTTCTAGCCACCGAAATGGACTATTGGAGAAGAGCGGCGGGAATATCCAGAATGGATGAAGTGAGCAATACGACCACCAGAGAAAAGATAGAGGCTAAAAGAACCATTGTGGAAGAGATTGTGAAAAAACGCCTGAAGTGGTACGGACATTTGGAAATAATGCATGAAGGAAGACTAACCAATGAACTCCACTTATGGAAAACTAGGGCAAGAAGATGGCCAAGGAAGATCTGGGATAAAGAAGTGAGGAACTAATGATGGGTCATGGCCTACGGGAAGAATGGATCTTAGATAGGACATTATGGAAAGAAGCCATCCAAGATCTAATTTTTAATAAATAAAAATTTTTAATAATGAACCATATTAATCGTCCGAAAATTCTCAAACTTAACCCTCCCTAAAAATTTTAAGTTTTTGAGGTGAATAAAAAAATTTTGTCTATCCGAGACCGACGTCCGCGCATTTTCTCCGATAATACTGGACCGATTTTTTTTCAAATTTGAAATCAATGTCAGAAGTTCCCGGAGAATACTCCTACCTCGACGTTACTATCCGAAGCCAAAGGAATAAGAGCGCATCCAAGCTCGTTCGAAAGATTAGAACACGATTCCATACGTATGAGATTAATACGGACTCCGACAATATTATACAAATATACATATGTGGTTTTCACAAATGCTATTGTTGATATTATTTAAAATTTAATTATATAGATTACACCTATATAAATATTAAAATTTTTATATATGAGGATACTAAAAATACCCACAACGAAATATAATTAAATATATAGTCTATAATTTTTACATAAGACCTATTTGGACTTATGGAGTTGAACTATGGGGCTCCACTAAACCATCAAATTCCTCTCGTATCCAATCTTTACAATCCAAAATCCTTCGTAAAGTCCTCAATGCTCCTTACTTTGTCACAAATAAAATAATCCATAAAGACCTCAATGTTCCATATGTTTCCGATTTGGCCGAATCCAGATACCTATCCTTCCATAATAAACTTCATAACCATCCCAACCCTCTTGTTTCTAACCTTGCTTCCTATTCAATTCCTGATAACCCCCTGAGGCGTGTGAAAAGGAGATGGCCACGTGATCTCCTAATATAGACATATTATTAGAGGGCTACCAATGGGTATCCCTGGGTATAGTTTCTCAACATGTGTTTCATGTCATTATATCCATGTGCGAATTTACTAGATGCATTTTTTGTATACAGTTGTAAAAATCATATAAATAAATAAATAATAAAAAAGTAATTTTTACTTTCACTTCGCTTTGTCTGAAAATACTTATTTCTGCTAAGTAGAGTGTTGTAAGTAAAAGTTGTGTGATGCGCGCACCGCAACAGATGTTTTTTGTTTCCTTTTTTCCCTCGTTACAAGTTATTTAGAATTTTATTAAAATTATTTAGAATTAGAACTTTAATTAATTAGATTTTTTTTTTTTTACTTTCAGTTCTATACTCGCATATCTGTCCAAAAGGAATAGTAAGGGTTTTGAACTGAGGCTTTCTGTTTTCATTGCGGAATGTTGCCGGTTGAGGGAACACCCAGGTGTCCACATAAGCCCTGAGGGACCTCAGCAATTTACAAACCATTTGCGGTTTGGCAGGGCTCAACCTCTTCTTGTTTCAGACTAGGAATTCACTAAACTATCCTTTAGATACTATGACTACATTCGGGTTGATCAAGCTTACTTTTTTGACTTATTGTTTCTCTGCATACAATAATATGACAAAAAGTCTTAAATTTTCTTTGTAATATTGCTACTTTATTATATTTCTTTTTATTAAAGAATCTTTCACTACTTGTTTTATTTATTAATTACATCTTATCTTGCTTTACAACATCACGGATTTTAGCGAGGATTGCTTAAATAAATGATGCACATATTGATCTGCCTCTACCACATTGACATTTGCAATGGAAGTTCTTGAAGTTCGTGAACGCTGTTCATTAGAGATTACTCTTTCTACCGGCTCCCGCCTTCGTATACGGACACCAAGGTTGAAATGTTCCGGTTCCCCCATCATCTTCCACTCAAACTCTTCGAGTTACGGGAAGTTCTGTTCATCCTTGATGAGGGGAAATAATTTTCAGCGATAACGCAAATTCCCGTTTTCCTCCCGAAAGCGTTCCTTAGTGCTTTAAAAAACGCACTACAGGCCAATCATATCGGCAGGACCCGAAACTCCATAACCTGCAAGGACTTTCAAAACGACGCAACTAGCGTTCGGACGTACCCATTTTGTTTCTAATTGTAATTGTAAGATAGAAAAAAAGTTTCTTAAAATGGTCCTTCTCGGGGTTAGCGACCATCGTCTATTCCGTTCCTCAGTGTTCTACTCTTGGATAATTTGTTTTCATTTCGAGTTCATCAAAAATCCTCATTTGGAGCATCACCGGAAGCCTTGCCAAAGCCTTCTTGCTTCAACAGTACACTGTTGCATCTTTAAGCCAGGACAAGGTCGGAAGGGACTTCTCCTGCCAAGGCCTGCATTTACTCACAGTAGCATATACTCTACATCTACAGTGCATATACAGTATAGCATATACATTGCATATACTCTACATCTTCGCCATTCAGCTCCATTTTTTTTATGAAACGTTATGATATCAGGCGGAGGCATTCTTTAGAATACCAGCATTGCCATGGTCGCTTGTATCTGAGGCCCATGACTTCTACTACTGTGGTTTTCCTTGACTCAAATGTCTATTAAGATATTTTTCTATTCTTCTATATCCCTGCTGCCATGCTTGATCTTCCTTAATGCCATGTCCTACCAGTTTTGCATGTTGTCTTTTCATTTTACCTTTTTTTTATTTTTTTCCCTTCTACCTTCTACATTCTGTTATATACTTATGTTTCTAGAGGCATTATTTTAACATACCCAAACCAGTGTAATATTTTTCTCCTCTATTTATCAGAATGTTCCTTTTTACCTACAACAGTTCATGAATACATTTATTTTTTATTCATTCTCTCCAGAGGTTTATAGCTTCGTTAAAACAAATTTCTATTATTAGCAGTCATCGTCTTGCATTAATGACTAATGTCTCTGAGACATATGGCGTTATTGGCTTGAATATAGATTTGTATATTAACCTCTTTCTGCTCTACTGTTTATTAGAGCTTATAGCACGTCTTTGAGCATTGCAACTTTACCACTTAATTTGTACCGTTTTAAATTGGTGTATTATCTGATGAAGTACCAAGGTGCTATGATACATTATATGTGTATCAGGTAAATGTGCTGTTGTTTTTCAGTTCTTGTTCAATGAAATATAGTAGAGGTATTCCAGTTATAGTTCATTAAATAATCTTTAACATTTAAACTTTTTGTACAATCTTTTGTAGAAAAAAATTAAAATAGACAATAATATTGACAAAATCATATATTGAATTTTAAAATATTGACCAAAACGAATTCAAATATATTATAAATTTGAAGAAAACAGAATAGGATCCCATTGTCTTATTATAATATGATTCTATAATCCGACTCAGACTCATTCGAAAAATTTTGGCCTATTAGCAAAAAGCATTTGGTACTTTCCATTGTTATTTTTATGGTATTGTTCCTCCCTGTCGGCGGTATCATAAGTTCTATTTAATTCATTAATAATTAAGCAATCCTTCTGGACTGCTTCTCGATTTATATGGTATATAAATCTTTAAAAGTATTTCAGACAATATCAAGTAGGCAGTTGATAGAAATAAGACAACTCAACAATTCCCACACCACACAGAATATTTGTATTGTGAGTATAATAGCTTTATATATATAATCTGTACATGAATAAATATTTTTATTTAAATTATAATTATCAATTGAATTTTTTTGCTAATTTTATTAATTATTAAAGTTTCTAAATTTAATATTATTATTAATATTTATAATTGATATCTATCACCCTCAAGTATGAGTAAGGATAATAATATTGAATATGGGTTTTACTATTTATTTTTTAAAGAATACAAGTTTTTCTATTAATGTTTTGATTTGTCACTTTAAAAAAAAATATAATATAAAAAAAAACATTTCCATGGTACGGAGAGTAAAAATTCAGATGGATTGGTTCAGAGGGCCCTCTTAAATCAAATAAAAAAACAAAAAAAAAGAAGGTAGAGAGATTTGTTCCATTAAAACGGGCGGTGTGTTGGGTAAGATAAAAGAATTTGGAATATTATCAAGGAATTAATCTCCTACTAGGGTTTTTACTCATGGATTGGATTTTTTTTTTAATTTTCTGGCTTTTGAAACTTGCTGGTTCCGATTGCTTTTCTTTTTTTATTTATTTTTAATAATAGAGCTCTACTGCTAAAGCTTGCAGAATTTTATAATTAAAAAATATGATGAAATACCAAGTAAATCTGTTTTTATTAAAAATAACTTTTGAATAATTTTGTATGGCTTGAAGTTGATATAAGTTATCAAAAACAGATATGGATACTTGACAAGGAATGCCGTGTAGAGAGTTATATGTTTTTGACATTATATTTAAATCTACTTGGATAAACATTTCACTTGGTATCCGCATACTAGACTAAAACGGCAAGAAACTGCTCGACGTTTCCGACTGCTCCAGCACTTACTAGACGAACGCTCTAAACTTTCAATTAATAACAAAAGACTCATCTACTTAACCATGATAAGACCTATATGGACATACGGAGTTGAGCTTTGAGGGTTCTACCAAACCATCGAATTCCTATTGTATCCAATCCTCTCAATCCAAAATCCTTCGTAAAATCCTAAATGCTCCATATTTTGTAACAAATAAAACCATTCATAAACACCTTAATGTTCCATATGCCGCTGATTTAGCCCGAGCCAGATACCTATCCTTTCATGATAAACTCCAGTCCCATCCGAATCCACTTGTTTCCAGCATTGATTCTTCCTCAATTTCTGATAATTCTCCTAGGTGTCTGAAAAGAAGATGGCCTCGTAATCTTCCCACCTAGAATTAAATAGGGAGTACCACTGGGCAGTATCTCTTCAAGTCTGTTTATGCCATTATTTCAAATGTGTGCATTTTTACTAGTTTTATTGTTTATACAGCTGTAAATTTCATTAAATAAATTTAAAAAAAAATTAAATCTCGATGTTGATTTTTTCCTAAACTTTATAATGTGTTGAATTTATATTTGATGTAATTTTTGATTTCCGAACCTATTCTGATTAAAATAAATTATTCTTATATAATTTTTTAATAATAAAACAACAAATATTCTAGAAAATAACAAAGACTGCGTTCTGAATGATTATAACCATGTAACCTTTTAAAATTTTATTTTGTAATTTTTAGTTTTATTATTCCATTTATAATTAAACAGATTTTTTATTTATATACTGGACTCATAGCTAACTTTAAATTATTCATTTTCAGGTAAGAAAATCACGTTTTCCAGTGAACATGTTTCAGAAAATAACGGTGAGTACAATACCTTTCGAATCATTTGTGTCTAAGAATATTAAAAATTACATTCACTGCTTATAGTGTAATTCGTCCTAATTTAAAAGTAGGGAATTTTCCTAAAGTGCCTGTATTTGAGAGCGGGAGAATTTGAGATGCGATTAAAATAAAGCGAAATAAAATTTAAAAAATCCATACCCATACAACCTATGAAGAATATTCGGTATATTAATTTGCAATAAATCACTTTTTCATGGTCAACGGTTGTGCAAGGAAGCGATTTGACAGATATCACGCTCTACCCACTTTATGTAGGCTGGGTTTGCCCCCGGATCATCTTCCGAACCCCAGGTTGATCACCTCTGGTGTAATAGAAAATATACAGGTCACAGCTGGATTCGAACCCGGGACCTGGAACATGGGAGTACAGAGCCTTACAAAAAATGAGATTTTTCAATAATGAAACTAAAAATTCAAAAACCTAACCCCCTCTCAAAATTTGAAGTTTTACGTTTCAGGATAGTTAGAATTCGAAAAACGAATACATTTTTTTTTTTAATTTGGATTCAGATCAGAGGTCACCCGAGGATGATCTTCCTTCAACGACATTACTATCCACCTTTTACTTTCAAAATGGCCGAAAAACTCGTGTTGCTATAAACTGTAGTGCCAAATACACCGATTCAAATGAAACTTGGCTAATGTCTTCTTCTTGATGCCCTTTAAATGTATCTATATAACATACTTCAACGAAAAGAAGCTGGAAGAGAAGTTACGATGGATGTTAAAATTAGATTCCGAATAACTCAAAAAGTATAAATTTTATTTGTTGATGTTGTAATGTTCATTTAGAAGTTTACGAAATTTCCTAAAATATGTATAAAAAAAATCGTTAAAATCGGTCAATTTGGTGCAAAGATTTAAAAAAAAAAAATTTTTCATACGCTCTTCTACAAAGCTTATTTCCTTTTTTTTTTTGGTTTTTAATATACTGAAAGCGTTACAACAATTACAAATTACTTATGATGATATAAGTAATTTTTGTTAATCTTGTATATGTTTTTTTTTTAAAGTTTCCGAATTTCGAAAAAAAAAAAATCGTTAAAATCGGACAATTAGGAGCAAAAATATGGTCTCTAGATGTTTTAAATGTTCTACTGCAATTCCTTTGTATTGGATTTTGATTTTTGAATGCGTTACTGAAGTAATGCTATTTTTTTAAAAGCGAATTACTAATGATGAAAAAAAAAATGTTCAGGCAAATAATTGGAATTAACTTTTTATTTATTTTAATTTGTGACTAGAAGGGGAATGTTACTTTAGATGTATAATTGTTGGGAAATAATAAATCATTGTGATATAATTTGCAGCGTTTTTTAACTTACGTTGATTTTTAAATCACAAAATCTTTCGTTCATTTTATATTCAGCGCAACGATGCGTAACACCTACAAGTGAAGTAAAGGTCATGATATAAATTGCATTATGTTGGTCCACCATCTTGATTCCTCTGCTATCAAGGCAATTGGTCCTTCCGTTCCTTAGCTGTGGTTACGTCACCTTGGATCACATCCAAAATCTATTCTATATATTTGCTAGCTCATATAGCTCATATATATATATATATATATATATATATATATATATATATATATATATATATATATATATATATATATATATCTGTTCAGATTTGCCCTGTGTCCATAACTCAATCTTCAAAATATCTACTAAATTTGTTTCTGTGCATCCTTGGCTAAATATATTATACCAAGTAACATTTGTTTATTTACTTACTATGCTACGATAGAGATATTTTTTATCTTAATTATCTGCTTTTGAAACTTCAAATCCATCAATGGGCTAAAACTCACCTTGGGTATACTTTGGACCCTCTTCTCGAGTTTAACCTATGCTAACATGTTTAACCATCTGACGAGGGTTTGTTGAGGCGACCAAGGAACACATCGGTCTGTAGCGCCATGGAGTTAGTTAGTTAACATGTTTAACCTCTATACTGGAATAACTATTCTTTACTTCATTGAAATAAAATGATTATTTATAAAGACGTGAATTTTTCATTCAAACTTGAATATTTCAAAAGAATGTATCATTCTAAATTTTGAAGCATTACATGAATGTGAATCCTACGATTACTGTTTATTTTTATCTAACTACTGTAAAGCCATACAAGGTTTATGCGTTTGGATTATCTGCTTGAAGCTATGTAACGGGTTTTTGAGTAAACGGCTGAACCTTTCCAGATTGATGATTATTTTTTTATTTTTGAACATTTCTGGCATGTTTATTGATTTTAACTTTAGTTTAACTTTTAAAAAGCCTCACTGACGTTACAACACCATTTAGATAAATTACAAGACTGGTACAAATCATGGAAAATTCGCCTAAACAACGATAAATCGAAACACATTACATTTAAACTTCGAAGAAGTACCAGGCCCTCCAATTTTTATTGAAAACAAACAAATTACTCAGACGGATACCGTACACAACCTTGGTCTTACCTTTGAAAGAAGGATGACATGAGACCCACATGTTAAAATGAAACGAAAGACCCTCAATAGACGACTCAAACTACTTTACTCAATTTTTTTTTAAGCCTTCAAAACTCAAAAATAGAACTGAGACAGAAACTAAATACATAACTATACTTACTTAAACCAATATGGATTTACTCCTCGCAGATATATGGTATAGCTAAAAAGACTCACTTAGACAAATTTCAAACTTTCCTATCAAAAATATTAGGACTTTTAACTAAAGCATCTAGATACGTGACAAACAAAACATTACATAAAGACTTCCTCCTGCCTACAGTTGACCAACACATAAGAACTCTTTACAAACGATTTCACAATAATTTACACGGACATACTAACATACTATTCAGAGATATGGCTTCAGCTGAAAAATCCATCAATACGAGGAGGAGACTAAAAAGGCGCTGGATGAGAGATCTCCTTTCTTGACAAACAATGGTAATTGATTCAAGCCAGAGAAGGGCTGGATGCTATCCTTCCCCATGCCTGTCATGTCAGTTTCATTACTTCTATCAGACCTTCTGCTGATTGTCGACAGGTGTCTACAGGTGCAGATTAAAATTTGAAGATAATAAAACACTTAAGTACATCTTGCGTGCATTTTTCCTTGAGTGAAAAATCTAAATTTTGGTTTGTAGATGCGCGAACGCTTTGAATTAAAGTTAGCAATGTCTTGATTTAGGAAAACTGATCAAAAAAATATTAACTTATCTATTTCTCTATCACTTCGCCTAAACATTATTTCAGGATTTAAATAGCTAATCAGTTCCCAGTTTCTGATCAGTTTTTATAGAGTGATTAAAAAAATAAAATAACCTTCATTGGACCCATGAAATACAAGGATAAGTCCTTATTAAATGTGATGCGAGAAAAATACTTCTGAATAATTATTTTTATTAGCTTTATACTGCCGATGAAGCATGTAGACCAATCTCAGGCAAATCTCATGGTCAAGGACAAATGCATCTCTGATAGATGAATAACATGTATTCTTTATCTTATTTTCGCAATTATTAGGACGAATAAAAATTTGATTCATGTGAAACAAATAAAATAAATACTTCTATCAAGGATAAAAATGAGTGGCAAAAATTAAATATATCATGACTTATTATAACCTCGCAACTTTTTTTCCTGGCTCGGACATATCTAGGAAACCATACAAGGCCTAAATATTTCGACTTATATGGTTCATGGCGTATGGATTCTTACGGTAATTAGAAATTAATTAATTTATCTTGGTTGTAATACATACTTCTGTTAAAACAAACTTCAGTATGGTCAGTTCCTTGAGGATAAACTGCCTCAAGTAGTGGTCCACAAAGCCATTATCGGCCCCCACTAAGTCCTTACCACAGGACATGTAAAAAGCAGAGGTGCCCCTCGCAGCCCCCTCTCCCTGTTCGGCCGGGTCCTCCCGCCCCCCCCACATTTCCTCTTCCTCAGTTATAAATTCGGATCCTCGGCCTTGTTTACAACTGATACCAGGGATTTGCATGACAATGCCAAATAGTCCTCGGGGCCATAAATATCAAGGCTTTGCCCGGTCTTTCTATACCGACTACAAAGTGATGAGTTTATCTATTTTTACTCGGTGGTTTATTTTAAACAATTTTCCCCTTTCAGATGTATGAATATAGGTTTTATTTCACCTGTTAAATATAGCAACCTATAATAACGTTGAGTATTCGGTCCTATAAATAAAATACTTCTAAATATATTTAGATTATTTTTTTTTTTCTTTAACTTTTACGTGAAAACTGAACTGAGGAAAACAATCTGGTGCTGTGCGCGCATCACATAGCATTCACTTATCACCTTATTACTCTTCTTAACAGAAATAATTATTTTCAGACAAAGGGGAAGTGAAAGTAAAAATTATTAATGCTATATTGATTTCATATTTCATTGTGGGTATTTTTTATTTGTATAAGTAACCTTGTATATACAAATTTTAATATTTATATAACTCTAATCTATACAAATAAATATTAAATAATACTAACAACAGCATTTATGAAAACCGCATATGTATATTTACGCAGCCCTTATTATATTAAGCTCATGTTAAGTATGGAAGCGTGTTATAATCTTTTGGGCGAGCTCGGGTGCGCTCCTATTCCTTTGGTTCCTAAATTATAATTATTCTCTATTACAATCTCTAATGTCTCCTTTAGTTAATGATCAAATACCTTTATATTTCATATTTAATATCTTTCATATTGCAGATTAATGTGAAATGGTCAATTGTTTCAAATAAAAAAAAATTAAAGGTACTTTAGGGGAAGCTTATATTGAAAATTAGCCATTTAAGCCCTGTTAGAGAACATCAATCAGAATAAAATCTACATTTTATTTAAAACTACTTAATTTTACACTGATATAATGAATTTAATCAAAATCGTTAGAGCCGTATTCTAGAAAATCGTATAAATGTGTTTAGTCCATGATATAAAGTACCACTTCAAGTTATCCGATTTTGATTAAAGAGTTGCTGTAACATCCCAAGCATATAAAAACCTTAAATATGCAATTTCACTTTCGGCCGACTTTTTATTTTTGAGCTAGACTATTAAGACACACACACAGACATATACACACCCAGACCATTTTGAGGGACTTTTGACTCAGAGGATCTCAAAACATGTATTTCTGTTAAAAATTGAGATTTGAAAATTTTCACGATCGCAATACTTCCCCGTACTATACATTTCATATAGTCGTTCCAAAACATTATATAACATTTTAGAAAATTAAATTAGGTAATAATTAGATGAATTTTCCCTCTGTGAAATCACAACATTATCCACTTACAATTATCGTGACGAGTTTGACCTGTCCATGGTAGTCAATGAAAAACTCCATTTTAGTAAACTTTACTATGGGAAAAAATAATTTAAGAACTAATAATAATACAATCCCTAATCATTTATTGGTTAAATATAGAGATGCACTTTCGAATCTTTTTAGGCATTTATAGCTCAGAGACTGCAGTGATTTATTATAGCAGGAGGAGTTACAAGGGTTTTATTGCTTTACAGTCGATATAGGGTTTGTGTTATTTTAATGGTCTGAATGGTTAGCTGTAAGGTTTCAGCTTTATCTCCGTTATAAATGCACTTATAAATGCTGTCCACCTTTGCCAGAATATAATTTCTATTCAAAGTAGAGCAAGTGAAAGTTGTGTGATGCGCGCATTAGATTTTGTTCCTTGAATTTCCTCTAATCAGCTGTTTAATATAATCTTCCCCTTCTGTGTTTATGGAATCTTCCATTCCTTTCAGTATGTTTTTGGATGGCTTATTGTGATGTCAACAGCATATGTTTTTTTTCGCTCCTCTTTTTTTTCCCTCTTTCTCTTCGCATGTATGTGATCATGTTTGTTTCTGCCCTGCTTGAATTAACGAAACCTTGGCAAATTAACTGTTCACTTTTATGCTAGAGACTCATGACTTTATAGTTTTGATTTTTCCTATCGTAACGTAATTTTTGTACATCTCTTTACGAGATATATGCTTATTTTAGTTTTATTTAGTATATGTAGTGTAAATGTAAGCATTTGTCATAAATATATTTGTAAAAGAATTATTGTTCTTATAATTGCGATTTTTTTTATGCCTGTCTTTTTAAGGATCACTTAAACATTATTTCATATAGATAATTTTTAATTTTCTCTAAGAGTG
Source organism: Nezara viridula (assembly GCA_928085145.1). Taxonomy (NCBI): domain Eukaryota; kingdom Metazoa; phylum Arthropoda; class Insecta; order Hemiptera; family Pentatomidae; genus Nezara; species Nezara viridula. The sequence goes on along the minus strand of OV725082.1, from coordinate 47,759,092 downwards.
ATTAAGGTTAATAAAATAAAAAAAAGTCCTGAATCAGCTACTACTATTGTAATATGTGCACTTTTGACTAATTAATACTTAAATACATATTGGTAAACTTCGATATTTTGCAAAAACTCCCGTCCCCATTTGTTACTAATATTTATTTTAAAATTAATCTAATTTATTTTATTTACTGTACATAAAGTGTGAATGTGACCTGTGAACACTATTATAAATGTCCTTGAGACAGATTGTAATATTTTTCAATAAATAAGATTAAAAAAAAAAAAAATTATCAAGAAATTAAGTACAACTGACTTTTAAGTTAATGAGTAGTCTATGAGGGGCGTGCTATGTGTTTAAGTAATAAGGTCAATTATTCAATTCACTTGGCCTTAGTTTATAAATTCAATGATGCCATAAATAATGCTCAAGCTATAACGAGCTTAGCCTAAGTGAATAGGAAACAATAAAGCCCTGCAATGACCATAAAATGAAGCGGTCCCCCTCGGCATCGGCGGAGTGCCTTATAAATCCTTGAGGGCATCAACTGTCTCATGTAGGGACGGATCTGATTAGCTTGTACCAACGGCGGCTCTGTTCTTCATAAGCTAGTAAGGGGGGAGGAGATAAAACCATTTCAACGAGTGTTACAGTATTCGGATATATGTGCACTTATATAAAAATTATAACTAAATAACTATAAAATTATAATTAAACTCGATTATTTGAATCGTCGGTTTTCAGAAATATTGAAATAAGCGTTTATTACTTTCACTTACGTGTGTGTGTTCCAACATTGTTCAAACATGCGCCTGTGTTTACCAACAGTACAGCTCAAAAACGAAAAATCGTACAAAAGTCAAATTGCATATTTAAGGTTTTTTTATGCTTGAGATGTAGCAATTTACATCATCGATTTAAATTTTGTTTACGCTTTTTTCGAAAACGGCTCTAACGATTTTGATTAAATTCATTATATCTGTGTAAAGTTAAGCACTTTTTCAATTGATGTAGGCTATATTGTCTTCGATGTTCTCTATCAGAGCTTAAAGGGCTGATTTTTAATATCAGCTTCCCCTAAATTACCTTTAATTTTTTATTTGAAACAATTATAAATTTCTCATTGATCTCTGTTATAAAAAAATAGTTAAATATAAAATATAAAAGAATACGGAGAATAGTTGTAATGGAGGAACCAAAGAAATACGACCGCGTCCGAACTCAATCGAGCTCGCCCGAAAGATTGGAACAGTCTTCCATACGTGAACATGAGCGTAATATAATACGGACTCTGACAATATTATGTATATATACATATGCGGTTTTCATAAATGCTATAATTGGTGTTATTTAATATTTAATTGTATAGATTAGAGCGTTATAAATATTAAAATTTGTATACTTCAAGGAAGTTAGTCGACTGTTCTGACATGGATGATAAATATTCAGGACGCAGTGTTTTTAAAAATATTTTTTTTATTTATGCCAACGTTTCAACCCAAATATGTGAGTCATCTTCAGGGCGTGGTTTGAGCACTGAGGGTGTTCAAGTACTGGAACACCCAAGTACTGGAACAGAGTACTCGAACACCCTCAGTGCTCAAACCACGCCCTGAAGATGACCCATACGTTTGGGTTGAAAAGTTAGGCATAAATAACAAATTAAATTTTTTTTTTTTAAAAGGGACTGCGTCCTGTATATTTATCACCCGTAAAATTTGTATACATAAGAGTACTTAAACAAACAAAAATACCCACAATGAAATATCAATAAATACAGCGTCTATAATTTTTACTTTCACTTACCATTTGTCTGAAAATACTTAGTCCTGGTGAGAAGAGGATGATAAGGGAAAATTGTGTAATGACTACACCGCACCAGCATTTTTCTGAATACAAATATTCAGTCTCATATGCAGGAAGACGGATTAACAGTTTACTAAAACTTCAAAATATACTTTAATATCGTTGAGAAAAATATGTATCTTTTCAAAAATTCACCATTTTTTTCCGCCTGATGGTACGTTTCGCTGGTACTGCCCACGGCAGCGACCGCCATTCCATACTGCCAACCGCTTTTCCATAATGCTTTTCTATTTCGCTGAAACTGTTCACCGTTGCAGCCAAATCCTCTCGATGAAGTAACCTAGTTTGAAATATTTTTTAATAAAAACCTTAGCCTTAAATTTAATGGTTTTCACTTGTATCGAAAGGACGGCAGTACATATCGATATTGTCAGTGCGAACGATCGTATATATAAATTGAGTTTTTTACAGAAGATAATAAAATCGATTGTTTCTTTATGGTTTATTAGTATAATTTCATGTTTGATTACCTCTGCTATTTTCCTATTTAGTAGACTACTTATAGCAGTTGTATACTACAAAATAATACCTTTAGCAAAAAGAGAAAAAAACATTACAAACGAACTTTTGCACTAACAGTAGCGATATTCCAGAGCTGTTTAGATCTTATTTAATTAATTTTTTCTGGTAGTTGTAGTTGAATAAGAAGGATTGGTTATGTCTACTATAAAATGTAAATAACTTTATAGATTATCTTAGAATAACTTTATTATGAATCACTAATTAACTAATCATTACTCCAAAATGTTGAAACTTCAGTTAGTCATTCTGTCAACTGAAAGCCTCAGAGACTGAAGTTGTGTGGTTTATAAAAGCAGATGGAGAAACTAGATTTCCATTACCTACCTTCGATATAATAAATGGACTTTTTGTAATTTCAACGGTCTTTATGCTTTGTTACCTGTAAGCTTTAAGCTTTACATCCGCTTAAAATGCACTTCAAAAATTTTATTATAGCCCAAAATTGCCAGAAAATAATTTATATTCAAAATATGTTACGATCACCATATTTTTCTTGTTATGTATCGCCAGTTACTTTCAGTAAAATAACAGGTATTACTTACAAATCATATGTTATAAATGTTGAAAATTAATATTAAACAATTACAGGTTGTAAAACATTTGTAAGAACAGGTTAGAAAAAAACAATAGTTAAACACAACTTGGAGATCAACAAATATTCTAAATATTTAACAATATTAATTTTCATGTTGTCAAAAGTTTTTCATTGTCTGATATATATTATCAAATAGAACTAAATCTACAAATCTTCTCCAAACAAACTCTCAAGTATATGAGTGAAGCATATTTCTTCTTAATTTTAAGAAGTCCATTTTTGTTTTTAAATATCACATTCTCATTAAAACAATACATTTAAGATTCAGGTTATAACCTCATTAGTACAATCGTAATAATTTATAAAATCATATGTTATTTAATTTTAATATGTTATTTAGAACTGTTACAGATTTATGAAAATCAGTCACAGTTCTAAATTAGTGACAAAAAATAACTGGCGATATTATTGCGAAAGATCCTTTATATGTTGCGATTGATTAAAAATGACGATCTAATAGTTATATTTTTCAAAAAATATAATAGTATATATTAGTAGAAAATAGATTTATGTGAAAATGAAATTCTAGCTAGCTGTATATATTTATCCAATGCCGCTATAAAAAAAATGAGATGTAGCCTTATCGTTGAGTAAATATATGTATGAGGTTAAGTTATCACATACGATAAAAGTTTTGACGGTTCATTTAAATTCATATGTAAAAGAAATATCTAGAAGACAACACATTTTATTGTAAGTCGTCAGACTTTTAATTTCTTGCTGATTGTGAACTGTCGGTATGTCGGTGTCCCTTGGGCTGCTCAATCCGAACCCTGGCTTTGAAGGCCCGGACCACTTCAGTCCTCAGGAGTCGGTCGATGGTCTCCAGCTTTGAGGCACCTTCTCGGAGCAAAGAGTCCCTCATTTCATTCTTCCTCACCATCCTATGCAAATCTTCCCGAACATTGTTCATCATAGAATAGAGCATCGCGTGCTTGAAATTTTCAGGACGGTATATTCTCGAAAGTTTCGTCTTGAGATAGCTCAACTTCACCAAGAGCAAAACCAACTCTTGCATCTTATCATCTTGCTTAACCTGTTTAAAGCCGAGTTTGTCAGACATGTTTTTGGATCTGCGTTCGTCACGGTGTTTGAAATCCTCCAGGGGGTACATATGGCATGCTTCGCAATCGTGTGTCTTCGAGATTCTGGAAACTGTACGGAACAGGTGTGTGTTCATGTTGAGGTCTGAAGTGTCTTCAGAATCTGATGACTGGCATAACTTACCGAAATCTTGAAGCTTTGGAGGATAGAAGAGCCTGATATGTCCCATAATTTAAACGAAAAGTCGAATGATGGAAGTTTTTTATTTAGTTTTATAGCATATATATAATTTAGATTTACACATGGTACTCTAAAATTTAGTTCTGAAGTGCTATCGGTTCAAATTTTTAAAAAAAATTCCCAACAGATGTTTTCTATCAATTTCTGTTCATTATCATACTGTTCACAGTATAATGTTTAAAGGCCATTTACCGGATATTCAAATTATAAATCTTGCTTATCATTATAACCTATCACATTATGGGTTATATAACAGTTTTTTTAAAAATTCCGATTAGAGTCTTACAGGTCATAAAAATAACTTCTCATCTACTTATTTTATAAAATGTGAGAAAGTCAAGATTTATTTCGAGGGTATGCTGTCTAATGAATGTACCCTGGACCAGATTCGAACAGTCCTCACATTACACTCAAAAACTCAAATATTCTACCTTAAGACGATCAATAGCTCTGGCCTCTTAATGGTTTTAATAAGTTAACATATACATAGGTACCAGCACAATACATGGTTTGACTAAATACCTAATACTTAGATACTTCTTTAGTTTAGAACCCCTTACTCATCCAAGCCTACTAGTTCGTAAACTTTCACCACAAACGGTCCAGAAGAACCTATGTCAAAAAAAATAAAATAAAAAATGATCACGGAAAGCAGTTTGAAATAGCTATAGATGTAATACTGATGGGTGATTCCTTCAAAAGTTGTTATCATTAACTATTAATCAGATATCAATATTACTGATCTTATTTGTGAGACAATCGTAATGATAATAAATAAATACATTTTAAAATCGAAGTATTTTACTTTTTTGTGAACATTTTTTATTAGATACACCCTAACAAGCAAACAAGACTTTTGTCCGCTTTTGAAACATACACCAAACTTCTGTTGCCGCCCCCACTTAGTAAATTGACAAGGAATGGTCATTGGAACTTTCTGCTACCGACTAGAATCTAGTACAACCAACCCACTCAAGGAGAAATCTTAGTAATGCTCTCCTTGTTTCAGTTTGATGGAAACTGCTACGTATTACTAGTTTGCTCCGTTGTACAGTTTCCTTTTTTTTTTCTTTAACTCGATAAAATATACAAGTCCTTTTCTCCAATAAGAAGTAGAAGTCAGCCGTTATGTTTATTTTTAAACAAATTAGCCTTTGTATGAAATGTAACAAATGCTGTATGAGATGATTGGCAGAACGGCTTTGTTGACGTCGCCTTAGACCCTATACTTCCAATAACTGAACCAACAAAAGGATATAACAAAATTATTCCTCGCCAATCTCCTTTGTATTGCAAATTTCCAGTTTAAGGCTTCCTCCAGCTTCCCTCCTCTCCCCCCAATTACAGGAGAAAGGAAGGTAGGTCAAGTCAAAGGTCCTTGTTAGTCCCAACTAATGAGCCGGAAACGTGCTGTCCTCCAAATTGTAAATTTAATTACAAACGGGACCCTTCCACTTTTAAATCTTGGCTCTTTTATTTATTTTTTTATTCCTTCCTTATTTTGCAAAGGGTGGTTTATTCTTTTCCAAGTGCCTGAGAGGTACTTCAATGAAGTTCTTTCTGATCTATACCTTTATTTTTTCATGGAATTTATTTAAGTATTCTAAGCGACAATGAATTTTCACAATTAGCTATTCAGTTATTCCCTACAAGGCTCAGTGCGCCAGCCTCTAGATCCGACGCTCTTCCTTTGGATAAAATGTTCCCATCAGCAAAAAAAAAAAAGAAAAAGTTTTTATAATTTTTTTCCGTTTTTATTTAGTCGTGCGAACACTTGAGCCCACTTGCCGTTCTAAATACTCTGATGATAATTTAAATAAATAAACCTAGTAATGAAATGTTCTTCAGAAAAGAAACAATGGTGAACGTAATAGATTTTTTTTTTACTAAATGACCGCATTCTTATCACAATATTAAGTGACAGTAAAAATATAGAAATCGTACAATGAAATCCCCAGATTTACATCTTTTTATCAGCAGATCAGAAAATCTCCTAGAAAAACCTCAACTTTATGGAAATGTTACTTTAAATAATATGAAGCACCTAACATTATACAACTCCTATATTTTATAATAAAACTAGTTGGTGTACACGTCGTTGACGGGTGCATAGTTAAAATTTTGGAATCTTTTTTTTTTAATGGATTTTGTATTATGGGGGAGGGAGAAGGGTCCAAATTCAATTTCATAAAATTGGATCGGAATAGAAGGGAGGGGTTGTTTTGAATTTTTTTATGGCGTGGCTTATGGAAGTCAAGGTTTCGCAATAGTCATGTTTAGGTACCACGCAACTAAACCGACCACCACCGATCCATTAAAATCTGTTAAGTGTTTAATTTTCATATATGATGAAGCGAGGAGATTGTGGAGTCGATTAATAAATCAAAAAGAGTTGCAGTCTCTCCAATTCTTTAAACTCTGCTGAATTTATCGCTGGCAAAATAACATTGGACATTGAGTCACCTACGTCTGTGTAAAATTAGAACTTGATCTGAATATTGTGGCGAGCGGGGCGAAGTTGTTAGAGTTTTTTTCCCTGATTTCCGGCTAATCCGTTTGGTTAATCCTAAAAGTGTATACGACAACATTTGTTAGGCTCGGGACGTTGAATTGAATGACTCTTTCAAAGGGAAGATCGGACAAATTTGAAAAATGAGTGTGTTTTACCCATTTTGTGTGATAACGCGTTACAGATTTTATGGATTTTTCCCGTAGTTATGATCTTTTTTCCATCAATTGAGTAGTTCAAATTTAAAATGTAGCTCGCGGTAGAATAGGTTAGGATGAGAATCGAAATAACTGCCTGACCGGAATCTCTAAACAAATTACTCAAGAATTCATAACTTTGGTTCTACTCAGTATTTTGTTTTCATTTAAAGCATATATTTTAAGTCAAGCAAACCTAAATGTAATGTAAAAATTTCAAAAGTTTCTACCAAAATTTCTACCAATAGCCATTGCCGAGCTTACCCCTGACAAAATTTTGTTTGACAATGCGGACATTCAGACAGAAAAAAACATTTTTTTAGCATAAACATTTGGTGTCTATAATGCATAAAACGGAAAGATATGAAACGGGTTGATTCTATTCAATGTACAGACAAAACCTTTATTTTATTTATATAGATGTTCTTTAACGTGTAAACATATGTTTATTATTAACATTTATTATCAACATTAATTGAGATCTCTAGACAAATTACTCAAGAATTCATAACTTTGGTTATACTCAATATTTTGTTTTAATTTAAAGCCTATTTTTAAGTCAAACAAACCATAATATAATGTTAAAATTTCAAAAATATACAATAAGCCATTGCTGAGCTTACCCCTGACAAAATTTCGTTGCAATGCGGGACATGCAGACAGACAAAATTAAAAAAAAAAGTGGATTTGGTGTCTTCAATGTATGAAATGGAAAGATATCATAAAAGGGGTAGATTCTATTCAATGTACAGATAAAGTCTTTATTTTATTTATATAGATACTGTATATGAAATATTAGAAAAAAAAAATAGGGAACCCTAAAAAACAAGTATACATCGGTTTATTGCAAAATGTCATTAAGTAACATTCCATAATATTAAATTATTAGGTGAAGTACTTAGATTAATTTTGACGGACTTGAAGGATTTGAAGCATGATGAATGAAGGACATTGTGCCCTTATTGTTACTATACAATAAGCAGAGAGAAATATTATAGGCTTGATTGGAGACCTCACGAGCTGTAAAAAAGTTTATAAAAAAAAATGGCCTAATTTCTAGCAGAAAAGTAGAAAATTAAAGATTTGTGTTTTTTAAGTGTCGCGTTTTTTGTTGGATAGAAAGTTATTACTAAAAAACTATCCAATTTAAGTAGTTAAAAATTATTTAACTGTGAACTAGACAAAATTTACTTCAAATGAAGGTAAAATACATTCTTGTTGAACCATTCAATGATGACTTTTGAACGGCTAAACTAAGTTCGCTTTTTAAAAATAATCATAACTTATGCGGGACTTTTTTTATCACCCTACAACTATATTAAAAATATCACACTTTTAGAAAAACTTCCTCGTTTAATAAGCTTTTAGTTCATATTAATTAAATTGAGGTTTATTTAAGAAAAACTAAAGATTCATCTCGAGTAATGCAAAAAAAATTGTGATTTCGTTAAGTAGTAGTAGTTTTAAGCAAAAATCTCAACAATGAAATGTTGCAAAAGATTTTATTTCTTGTTTTTCCAAGTTTTGGGATGTATTATGACAAACATTATTGCCTAAGTACACTTTTTATTTCTAAAAAAAAGGTAAAAATAATGATTTTTCTAACATTTTTCACGTAAAATGCTTATGAAACTGTTTTTACTAGTACATCTTTTACAGGAATTGATCCATATTTATAAGTGTTTTTAGTTCTAAAATTCACGTTTCAAATAGAGAAATCTGCCGATTGCTTAATTTATTTTTATGAAACGTAAATACTAGAATTAGAAACATTTATTTTGTCACTTATAGTGTTGCCCAAATGCGAGACCGAGACGAATCTTGATCTTGCAAACTCAGTCTTGGCCATGATCTTGATCTTGCACAAGAGTCTCGCAGCAGTCTTGCAGTTGCGTATTAGCTTATTACTATAGAGATGTTACTTTAATTTTTTAGATAGGAGAAACCTAACTAAGCCCGAATAACATATACATAGGTACCAGCACAATACATGCCTAGCAAAGTGCAAGACCAAGACAGATTTTGGACAACACCAATAACTTATAAATATGAACCAATTTCTATAGCAGACATCAGGGTGAAAAACAATGATTTTTCATGTAAAGTGGTTATGAAACTATTTAAGCCCGTGGTACAGATTCCTTTTTATCAAGTCATTAACATCCGCCTGAAACTTCGTAAATAGTTTCATCTCATCATAATCTACAAATAGTTTATTTACAAGAATTCTCGGAATTCTAGCGTTTTCAGCCTGGAGGTCGGCAAACTTTGTCTGTTTAATTAGGTACTTAAAACTCATATTTTCCACTTGAATCGTAAGATAATTTGAGGACAAAGTCGAGAAAAAATATGGCCATAAAAACTTTTTGGTCCCAAAATTTCAAAATAACGAGTTTATATAGACAAAAAAGCCCAATATTTTTTTAGGTCACCCTTTTTATAGATTTTGTGATCACATTATCTTAGAATCCAAGTGGAAATAAAATGGGTATTTACGAGTTTTTATTACCTAATTAAATAGACAAAGCTTGCCGATCTTTACGTTGAAAACGCCTCAATTTCAAGAATTTTCGTAAATAAAATATATCTAGGTTACGATGAGATTTAGCTATTTACGACGTTTCAGACGGATGTTAACAATTTGATAAAAAGAGCTCTGTACCACGGACTATTATTTTAAATATATTTTTGTTTATCAGTGGTATAATTTGAGATTAATAAAAAAAAATCACGATTAAGTTTTGATTTAAAAAAAATATTACAATAATTTATCCGCTCAAAAGTCATCTTTAGATGGTTTTAACGAGAGCAAATTCTACCTTCATTTGAGGTAAATTTTGTCTAGTTTACAGTTGAACAATTTTTAATTTCTTAGATTGAATAGTTTTTTTGTAATCAATTTCTATTCAACAAAATATGCTACTTACTTAAAAAAAAACTTTGATTAGCTGCTTTCGTCCTGGATATCGGGCCATTGTATATCTAAACTTTTTTGTAACTCTTGAGGTCGACTATTTCTCTCTACTTACAGGACACCATGTATATGATACCTAAAAGGGTTTCTTTCATTTTGATTCACCTTCTGATTTTTTGTATTCGTTGTACAAGGACGATCGAAGGTCATCAAAACTTGTTAAAAAATTAACCTATATTTAAAATGCACGTAGTGACTTATTACAATATGATTGTGTATGGAATAAATTTACAACGAATTCAAAACAAGTACTGAATAATTAATGGAAGATTATCAAGAGCAATCACTAGAAGTAAATGAAAACTTGTTAAAAACTAACCTGAATATCAGTTATTAATTTTTTTGAACATTTTGATGAGTGATTTCCTAATAGTATTGCGGTTAAATAGGAGAATTATTGCATAATTACTAGGTCACTGATAAGAGATGAAAATATGGACAAAGGTAAGTTCAATATATTTCTACTTTTAGTTTCTTTTTTGTCAAACTGTCATAAATTAGTTCAACAAATAGAGTAAGTTAATTGTTCAATAGTTATTGCAACTTCATATTTTGAAGCTAGGAGTTTTTCAAAACACTAATTTTCTTCAAAAGTTTATACATAAATAGGTTACAATGTTGAAAGAGAAACATGTTGACAACGTAGTAGTCATGGAATCAACTGAAATACTGAAACAGCCTATTTGATGTTCTACGATACGATGTAACATTTTAATGTTGACTGGAGATCAAAACTTTCTTGAAGATAATAAGTACTACACCAATGGATAGACCTATATTATGGATTTATTTGGAAACATTACTATCACTAATGTTTAGTATAGAATATTTTTACTTGCGTATAAGTTCAGGTTGTATTTAAAAAAATTTAAAATGCGGAACATAATTTAAGTTTTTATCACATTCTGTTAGATTCTCCCCGTGATTTGACTTGAGGAGTGCTTTAAAATTTGTATTTTTTATCTTTCCATATAAGTTATTTTTGTAAATCGATATCATGTGTTAAAAGTTATGTTGGGAAGGTAATTGATAAAAGTTGTTGTTAATGTAAATCAGCGATGGTTGATTTAAGGGGTTCATAGCAGTAAATCAGCCTCGTATCTAATGGATCAATTTCGACTAAAGAGGTTAATATGCCAGGCCTTCATCAAGAGCTAGAAATCTACAATGAACGCAAAAACTGTCTTTATCAGTGAATCTGAACGTGGTCACATCATTTCAGGGCTGCGAACTGGACTCCCAGTCAAACAGAAAGATCATCCAGAAGGTGGTCCCACCAACGATCTATTTGTAGTCCTGAATAAAATAGGTATGATGAACAAGGATTTGAAGAACATGGAGCGCTCCGATATAATGAAATATGAGTGTCTTCGCAAAAGGATGAAGGAGATTAGATGTAATGCAAAGCAGCTCCTTCAGTCTGACAATATATCTATGGATGAGATGAGAGCAATTATCAGGAATTTAAACCAGATTAGTAAGAAGATGAAAGAAATGTCAACAAAACTAGGTTCGAAGCGATTTGAAATGGAAGAGTTTTCTGACTCGGACGCTTCCGATCATTCTTGTACCAGTATGAAGAAAAAAAAGAAGATCGACTGCCAGTCAGAACCTAATCAGAAGAAAAAGAACAAAAGTGTTAACACAAATATGAATGAAATGACTAAGCATGCAAAACATGAAGAAACTAAAAATAAGTCTAAAGATGTGTTTAATAAATCCTCGAAACAGAAGCCAAATAGGAATCGTGGAGAAACTAAATGTGTAAGTAGATCTAGAATTTCTGATATCTTCAGTGACCAAGATTGCTCGACCCAATCTGATGCACCGCCTAAGCAACATAGTAATCTGAACGGAAGTTATGTAACAAAGTATTCCAAATCAAATGATCACCAACAGCATTGTTACGATGGATTAGTAGTTGAAACCTGTTCGAAATGTCTTTGTAGGCGCTGGAGCATTCCAAGTGTCAATAGAACCAGTCTGAAGAGCTATATAAAAAAAAATATTAAAAGTACTGCCCATAGAGCTGCTGGTAATAATGATTGCATTCATTCGTTTTGTAAAGGTCGGCGATTGAATAAGAAAGATGATTACGTTCCTTTACCTGGATTGGTACCACACGAGCGAAAACACTTAACTACAGTGAGAAATAAAATATTAAAGGAAAACGGTTGTAACAGTAAAACCGGGCTTATAAATAAAAATTCAAGTGCTGGGTGTTGTTTCAACAGTAATACTGATCTTGAAGTTTTTGAAACTTCAGATACAAGTCTTAATAAAAACGAAGATCCATGCGATAACATTTTCGATTCACGTTCAGCGGAATACAAAGGGAACATCCATCATTGTAAGAACAAGAATGCTCCAGTAACGTCAGTAGATGGGACGACACAGTGGGATAGAGAGAAAAGTCAAATTAGTTGTAAATCAGGTATGACAAGAATAAACTGTAATGTGGCAACAGGGAGAAAAAAGGAATCAGAATCAGAATTATGTGTGTGTCTGTCGAACGAAAAATTTATGACCGCAAAGAAGAAGTTGGCCGAAAGAGTGGATAAATGTGTCCAATCAGTATGTCTAAAGGTCAACCAGGGCACAAGCTATGACAATTTCGTTTTACATCCACAGTTTAGCTGGAGCATGCCGATGATAGGTCAAGCATTTAGAAGGAGTATTCCTCTGTGCCAAGAGAAGTGGCGGTATCTCGATAAATGTGGAAAGTTCATTCGTCCTTCCAAACCGTCAGCGGATACAGGAACGACTACAAGGAAACCAAAGCATATACTCGTTATGGACAGATCTGTACAGACTAACGACATGCTGTTTACCAAGAATATGCATCAGGTGATGTACTTAAACGTGGTTTACACGAAAACTCATCTCCGATATATCATTCCCAGTTCCATGGAGATGCCAGTTCTTCCCCGGACGCCAGAAGTTATCGAAAGGAGAGCTATAGACAATGGCTACGCCGTAACAACGTACAAGGCAGACCCGGATGGGGTCATCCACTTCACCCTGGCTTATTCAGACGGAGATGAGGGTAAGGCTAGCGGTGGTGGTTTGCCCGAAGAAGCCAATAGGCGCCTAAGTCAGTTAAAAAATTTGTGGATTTCTAGTGCTCGTAAGTTCTTTTCGCAGCTCAACGAGAAACTAGTTGGCGAGTCAGGAGATTGTGAGGAGCATAATCTATGGAACAATAGCCTTAACAGTAGTTCTGCCTACACCTCATCTTTCACCCGAAGTGAATCCTCTGATGCCAGTATTAAGATTAACGACATGGAATTTTAAAGAAGGATGGTCATAATAATTACCTCATTTTTAAATTATAGTTGACTTTTTCCCAATTTATTTATTTAAAATAAAATTTAATTATGGTAATGGAAGTTTTTGTAACAGATGTTCTTCGTCATTAAATACCTGGAATGGCTACTTACATACACAACTTTGCTTATTGCTTTTGGTGCCAAGTTAAATAAAAATATTTTTTGCCGTATCGATAATATTAGCCTGATTAAAATTACAAAATTTAATTTTTTTTTTACTTTCACACACCTATATATGAAATTTACAGTAAAGGAAAGTTTGCAATCGTGAAAATTTTCGAATCCCAGGTTAAAACGGAAATAAATTTTTTGAGTTCCCCTTAGTCGAAATAACCAAGTCCCGCAACATGTTCTGTGTGTGTATCAGCCTAGATCAAAAACGAAAAGTTGTACGAAACTTAAATTGCGTATATAAGGTTCCGATGTGACAGCAAATTTTTCCTTAAAATTGGCTAACCGGGAGTGCCTTTATATCAACGCTGAAACACATTTTTACAATTTTCTCGAAAACGGGTTTAAAGATTTTGATTAAACTCGGTATATTCATGTATTATATTATTAAGTGGTATTTAATATCAATTAGGTCTTATCCCCGTTGATGTCACTTTACTGAGCCTAAATGCCCAATATTCATATGCGTATTCCTCTAAAGTATCTTTAATATGTTTTTTTAAAAATAATTAACTGTTTATCATTATTAAGAGTTAAGGAAAAATGCTAAATATAACTTTTTTTTATAATTTTTTGAAAGAATTTGATAATTGAATAAAGGAGAAAAAAAATAAAAATGCTTATCGAGGTCGAAAACTAATCTCCGAAATATCAGTCAGAAGGTATACATGTAATATTTCGTTGGAAAGCGGAGAATTTTAGAAAAAAAAATCTCTAATATAGAAAATTGTAGAAGGAAACGAAGAGTGGTTATAAATACTATTACATTATAAATTAATACTATTATAATTATAAATACTAATTTTTGAAAACTAGTAATATTTAACGTAAATCACATGTTTTCAAGGAAATTACATGAAATTTACCAACTAAATGTAAACTTTTAAAATATTTTTAAGTTTGAAAAAAGTATTTAAAATCCACCTAATCGAGGCAGTGGCATTGTTTTAAAAATGCATTTGATTGTACGTGTGTGAAAGAAGAAGTAAAATATAAAATCATTCCATGGATGTATAAAGCATATGTTTATAAACTTAAATACATTTACTGCAGTTTAATAATTCTAGATCTGATATTATATTTAAGTGTTTAGGTATCTATCGTCCGTTTATTCCCAAAAAATTATCATGTAACCTTTTAGAAAATTAAATTAGTCAATAGATTGATGAAATTAACTTTTCTGATATTCTAACAGTATCAACTTACAATTAGTGTGACAACTTTTGACCTGTCTATGACAGACAATGCACATCTCTTAGTTCCGTTTTAATAAACTTTCCAATAGAAAACAGTTTAATAACTAATAGTCGTACAATCCATAATCAACGGATCGTGTAATCCATAATCAACGGATCGTACAATCCATGATCTACCGGTGATATAATAAATAGAACTTTTGTTATTTTAATTGTATTTATGATTAGTTAGCTGTAATGTTTTAGCATTAGCTCAGTTAAAAATTGCAATTCAAAAATCTTATAATAGCCCAACATGGCCAGAAAATAATTTCTATTCAAAGCTGAGCGGTAAGTGAAAGTTGTGTGTTGCGCGCACCAGATTTTTTTAATATAGTACTTGATAAATATCAAAAAATATCTTCCTAACGAATTATTTATTCGTACAATTGTTTTTGAATCGAGCGTAAAAGTAGCAGAAAACATTCATGCAAACCGTAAGCCACTCTATTTAAGATTGGTATTCCATGGAATGAGTGAGAAACTTGAACAGTTGTGATGAAGTTGCCAAGCACCTCGGACCGGAGTGTTCCTACTTAGATGGGGAAATGGCCTCTTTACCCGAATGCCTCTTTCTGAACGTCGGGTCCAAGTTTTCATATAAATCCGAAGGTAGTACCCCTTGAGGGTACTACCGTTTTTCAAACTACTCTTCTCCATGAACTTTTTTCAGGTTCTTCGAAAACGGATGAGATTGATACGGCAAACGTTACCGTAGGGCATTGGCTATAACTCAGTACTTCTGCTATTAAACCTAAGAGTTTAGGGGGGAGATTTGCAGTAATTGATGGGATTAGCAGAGTTATGGTAACTTTTGTTCTAGTCCATATTTTAAATTAGCTGTACCCAATAGTACTTATAGCAGAACATTTGCAAAAAGGTTATGTAAGTGTATTTATTCTAGACAAAATTAACCTTGTTTGCTATTCCAGAACTGCTGAATTAAAATTTGTAGTTGAAGGTTGAAAAGGGTTATGTTGTGAATAAGAAAGTATAACTTTTTATTTTTTAATTTGTATATATGGTTATGAACAAGTTACAACATTAATCTTTAAACTCAACCACGCATGTTAGAATTTTAAGAAATAGCGACAAATTAAATAAATATCACGTTATTATTTAATTATTTTCTGCATTGATAATGTGAGTCTATCAGTTGACAGAATGACTAACTCCAATTTCAACATTTTTCTATAGCCAGTAAAGTCATTTTAATGATATTTCTAGATGGAGAAATCATAATATCTGTATAGACAGTGAGAACGTTGATTCCAGAGTAAGTGATTGCAGTGCTGAAATAGAACTGTGTACATAGAATAAAAGTATACATTTTCCCACTAGAAATATCACTAACATTAATAATAAAAAATGTTGAAATTGGAGTTAATCATTCTGTCAGCTGAAAGGAACATATAATTTACAAATAGTCCCGTATTGAGGAATTTTAGAGATTTTTTTTCGCAATTAAAAAAATGCCTTATAAATCTTTTTTTTTTTTTGGCTATCAAAAGTATTTGTGATTTGGCCCGTTCTAGTAGTTTTGATTTTTCCTTTTCAAAATCCGTTAAATACAATTTTTTATTAAACTTATACTTATTAAAATATGTTATCAAAATGTTCAAATTTTATGAATTCGCATATGTTATCTTATAACCTTCTGCGTGTAGCTCGACAAAGTTCAAAAATAAAGAAAATATTTTTACTTTTCGTCTTCCCCTTTTAGTGTATAATTAAAATTGACTTAAAATGCAATTTTATAAGACGGATAAATACATGATTGAGCAAAAATAACTACATTGCGTTGTTATGCCATCTTATAACGTTATGAGCTCCACAATATTAAAAAATTAAGAAAACATATTTTCTTTAGATAAATATAGAAATATAAAATTAAAAATAAAACTACTACCAGATTTTTCGCAATATAATCCCGTTGCAATCTTCAACTGACTTAACATTTTAGAAATCATAAGCTCTTTCTGAAATCAGTGGTTTCGGATTGGCAGATAAGGTTTATTTTACATAAAATAACTCCTGACAACCTTTTCCTTATATAAGTTGTTTTTTTAGGACATTGATTAAGGGAATGATTTTATAAGTTTCACCTAATGCTTTCGTCTACCTTCACAGTTTTGAAGGTTCTTTGATTAAAAATCAAGATGGTCGCTTATTTACAATTATCCAGCATTTATTGGCAACAGTGATAAGTTTTAGTATGTTAATCATTATAATCTGTAAACTGATTATAATATTATTATAATTGATTAGTATATTATAACCAGTTCAAGTACGTTGGAAGGTTCAAGTACTTGGTCACATGCGATAATAAAGTTGAGAGTGAAATAAACGCCAGGATATCAGCAGCAAATAGATGCTAATTCTCACTGCCAAGAGACTTGAAGTTCAGATCACTCTCTAAAAGAATCAAAATTCACATATACAAAACCATAGTAACATCAGTGGTTATGTATGGGTGTGAGGCTAGGCCCTTAACCAAAAACTCAGAACGCACGCTCAACTCCTGGGAGAGGAAAGTATTGAGAAGAATATGGGGCGGAATCTTGGAGAATGGAATTTGGAGAAAAGAAAGAATGGGGAGCTGCGGGAACTCTATGGCAGGCCTGATATTGTAGCATCCATAAAAATAGCCAGAATCAGATGGTTTGTTCATGTGGAAAGAATGCCAAAGAAGATGCTGAATGAGAAGCCGGATGGCAAAAGAAGTAGAGGGCCCCCACGTATCAGATGTTGAGGACGATCTGAGGCGGCTGGGCGTTCGAAGATTGGTTGGCTGTAGTAGATGAGGACCGTTTCTTGCAGGACCGTAGCGCTATAATAATAATAATAATAATAATCTGTAAACAAAACCGCACTAAATAACAAAAGTTCACTATTCCCACTTTGCATTTCTGATATAATAAAAACGGACATTTCGTAAGAAATTACCTAATATTACAACTTAGAAATCTGAGCACAGCAAAGACAGAATGTAAAAAAATGTAAATTTTATGAATTTTTTTTCTGGCAAGTACCTTCGGAATTAGGTCAAATACTTTGCGACCTAGTGTCATCCAAAAACGTTTCATTATAATCAATCATCCCACGCCTATTATTTCCCTTGTTAGTGTTTTACTTGTTAGTGTAATACTGTAAATACTATATGTATTAATTTATTACAATATCATTGTTTTATTGAATCATTGTTTTAAAAAATACCAATGATAAAATATTTCTTTAATATATATTGATGTATATAGGTATCACTGTGTTTTTATGTTTTTTAATTTAGTTATCTTTAGGTTATTTTATTTTTTTATTGTACATAATTTTTGATTATTATTTTACTTTTGTTAATTTTATATTTTCTGTATATATGGTGTCATATGTGTTGATGTATCACTATAATCTATAGTCCACGCGACAGACTGTTATAATTCTAAATAAATAAATAAAGAACATATATATTGTAAGGTTATTTCTTATTGAAGTCGTCGAACGTAAAAAAAATTATATCAGTGAATACGTACACTATCTACAAGATCTTGAAGCTTGTTGAAACTATTGCGTATCACATGTAAACAAACCTATGGTGGACATTATTGAGCAAGTGGATTTATCTGATAAAGAGAAAATTACAAAGTTGGAAGAAGGGAAAACTCACCAGATAGCTCTTTGTCAATTAATATAATTTGATGAAAAAAAAAATCTTGTAAAGAAGAAAAGTTAACAATAAGACGTCGACGGAGACAGGTTGTAACAGACCTTAACAAATGAAGCTCTGACTCGTATTGTTCCTATCACAGTCGCCCCCTTTCTCTATCTGGCTTTAATTGTGCTTTCACTGGTCCCGCCAACTCTTGATAAATTTATGGTTTGCAACTCCTTATCCTCTCGCTGGTCGGGAACTTTGCTCATTTGTGACTATCAGAAGAGGGGATGAATAAAAGTTGTCCGAAGGGTATCCTAAGGAGGGGCACTGTGGCCCCCTCTGGTTCGAATATATTTGCATATTGTTTAAATTAAATCCTTCTAAAGCTTGAGTTTGTGAGGAATCTTTCCCATCCCTGGTTCGGGATTCTGCTTGATACGCTGGAATGTTTGATGATCGCGATTTAAATATTTTTTATTGTAAATTATTTTAACCAGATGCATTTTTTCGCAGATTGATTTATTTATTAAATTATATATACTAGATTGAATCGAGAGGTATAGTGTAGTAAATAAATTATTTCAAGTTAGCATATTTTATTTCTCAAAAAAATATTGGCTTGATTTCAAAAATTTATCTATTCAAAGTTTTAAATTTAAATATTCCATGAATGATAATTTGGACGGATGGGTTAGTCAAAGTTCCGAAAGTAGGACAGTTTGTTGATTTGGCTACTTTTTTTTAGTTATTTTTTTTTTTTTTTTAGACAGGTTAATATTTTTAAATAATAAAATTTAAAAAAAATTGACAGTATTGAAATAATAACAAGCATAGAAAAATAATTTTATTCTGGGATGAATTCCCTTAAGAATAAGAAAATCGTATAAAATAAAATATGATGTCTGGCTAACAACCTTGATACATTTAATAAAAAAATAAATAAAAACTAAACATTAAGTAGGCTAGGTAAATAAAAATAAAACTACATAGAAATCCATCGAAAATGCCAATATACTGAGTGTCCCGTAAATAGGGGAAATACTTAAATGGTTGATAGGAGACATCAAGATCTACAAAAAAGTTCATATAAACAATTGCCCGATTTCCAGCAGGAAAATAGGAAATATGAGATTTGTGTTTTTTTAAGCGATTCACGTTTTTTGTTGATTAGGAAGCGATAACATAAAAAATATTTGATTTAAGTAACTAAACATTGCTCCATAATAAACTAAACAAAGTCTGCTTTACAAGAAAGTAGAGCTTGCCATTGTTAAAACTATTTAAAGAAGACCATTGGAAGGACAAATACAGCTAAGTTCCGTTAAAAAAAAAATCATGAATTATTTGTGATTTTTTTTTTATAACCCTTTAACTGAACTACATTTACCCCAATTTTACAAAAACTTCTTCGTCCAAGGAGTTGTAAGAACATATTAATTAAGTAGAGGTTTATCAGGAAAAATGTTGAGATCCATCAGAAGTTATGTAAAGGGATGATGTGATTTTCTATCCAGTCCTGACTCGATAAAAAAAAACAACACAAATCTTAAATTTCCTACTATTCTTCTATTAATTGGGCAATGGTTTATATGTAATTTTTTTTTTGTATATTTGATGTCAATTATCAACCATTTAAATAGTTCCCTCAACTTAAATGACACCCTTTATATTCACTTTTAAGAAGAAAGAATGAAAATTAAAAATTAAATTCTTCTAATAAATAAACACTAAGTTTTTACTAAGACAATAAGATAAAGAAAGTGGGATTGGTAATAAAAAAAAAATGTTTATGTAGGCATATAATTATAACCGTTCAAAGAGAAATAAAAAAAAATTGAAAATATACGAATTTAATATTATTTAATCCTAAATAACTTTAAGGAAGAATTTAAATATACTTAAAAAACAAAATAATAATAATAATAATAAATAATACACGCATTGAATAGAATTTCAATGCCCTAGAGAGTATGGAATTTTTTTTGTCACTTTGTAATACTTGGCATTAAATATATCTAGGAAGTCAAAAGAATTTCTTGAGTAATAAGAACAGAGCATTATTACGTCATACGAGGTTAGCAGGTTTCTGATTGTTTTTGAAACAGGAATTGGATAATTTTAAATGTGGATTAGCAAGAGGATACCGGATTTTAATAGGAAGAGAATTCCAAAAAGTGGCATACCGGGTGACAAGGCAGCTATGGAATGATGCAGATCTATGAAAAGGTATGAAGGTCGAGATCTTGTGGTAAGGGATTGGATTGAGGACTTGAATTAGAGAAGGTTGCCGGCATAAGAAGGACGATGATTGTTGAAGATTTGATAAAGGAATGAGCCTAGGAAATATTTTCTTCGGAAGGAGGAGGAGTCACTTTAACACAGTGTAGTGGTGGGAGGTGCGAGAGCGTCCCGAGGACCCAATCACAAATCTTATGAAGCTATTCATAAGTCTTTTCAGTCTATCTCCCAGCTCTACCGAGAGGCCACCTTACAGTACACAGCTATAGTCAAAGTGGGAGAAGATGAAAGAGGAAAACAGGATGCTGCACATATTTTGGGGTAAGAATACAGCAGCTTTTATCCTTACATTTTTCATGACAACGTTGAGATCCATAAACTCGTGTGTGTTTAATAAATTATTGAATGAAAGTAAATTTTATTCTAGGACACCTAGTTGCCTTAGAAAAATATAAATGTACAATTACAGAGACAATTGTCTAACTTCTGTTAGTAATACTTAATAGATTAAATTATAACATTATAAATTCAAATTATAAAATAGGAGCACGTATAAATAAATTAAAAGTTTGCACATTCAGCTTTATTACTGTTCTTAACTCACTTTAAAACACTAAAATTGGATGTTTTCTTAATTAATAGTATTCATCTTTTTTGTTTGAAAAAGAAAGTTAATCTTCATTTCTTCATAAAGAATTGATTAAAAAAAAAACAAACATATTTTTTATTTTGCCTAAAGAAATCACCTGTTGAATGCATTCAAGTGGAGAAAATACAAAAATAAAATTTTTCGTATTGTGGTACTATATAGTAAAATAGTAATAATATCATAAAAATGGAAATGAACATGCAAAAAAAAAAATAAATCTGTGCCATTTCTTTAAACACCATGTCCATTTTTTCATTGAATAATTTAGTAACTAAGAAACAAATTTTAATAGCTCAAAGTCATGTAACATTGTCTCCCCTGAAGAAATACAGAAATATTAACTATAAAATATTGGGTCAAAGTGGAAGAAAGTAAGATAAAGGAACCAGAGGATTTTCTGGAATATAGAATCACAGAATCTTAGGACAGCAATGGGTTTTCAGAAGTTTAAGGAGGGATAAGGCGAGGTTGTCGAGGTGGCCTCAACCTGGTAATATGATAAAATAAATACGAATTCGGGCCCGGAGACCAAGGGAACTTTTTAATTCAGATATTAATCCCTCGCCCTCATCTCTAGCTCTAAGAGAAACCCTGTACAAAAAAAAAAAAAAAAACAAAAAAAAAAAACTGTTTAATGAGATATAATAATTCCACGATAGGTTTGATTAAAAATGATCACCCATATTCATAATAGTGGATCCAGGATATAATTTTGAGGGTACTTCAGCCCGAAAGTTTTATGTATATATATAAATAACGATAATTACTTTGGCAGAAAAAGAAACAAAGCAACTACATGAATGAAATGGTGTTTAAGTGGTTCTAGAAGTCCAATTAAATGTAATTACACAAAAAATAATAGTTTGAAAGATAATTTCTTAATATGATTTTCATAAGACACGTTTATATTTTATAATTTTTTTGTTAAGGGGGAGGGGAGAGAGTGCTTTTGGCCAAAATCCTTCTCCCGTATACCTGCGTATGTGTGTCCGCACTCACACTATTTTTATCAATTAGATAACAAATTTAATAAACAGTAGAATACGACAGTAAAATAATGCTACACTCTTATTAATATACTAACATGAGCTAGACGACCCCTATTTGCTAACACTTACCCTAATAGCCAGCCCCACTTCCAATCCACTCAGAATTGATAAAACTTTCATCGTTTGATTCCATCTTGACCGACTCCATTCGCGGTCGGGCAGGCCTATGGCGAGGGATGGGCAGGATATCCTCTAGATTCGGTGTCGAACGCGGCCTTCCATGCCTCGTCCATTTAGTTTATTCCCTTAGCAGAGATATGCTGGTCATCGATTTTCTGGATTGAATGCAAAAACCTACTTGTCGAGATTTGACAGAGGCATCACGCAAATTGGCTTGGCGTTATTAATTATTTTGATTTGGGAGAGGTAAATCGAGCACAGAAATTGTGATGATAACAATAATAATGTTTAGTGAGTCCGAATGTACCCTTAATAAGACAATGGTGCCAGGGGTATTAATGATTTGTTTATAGGGCTCTAAAAATCTAAAATACTCAACGATATTCTTTGATCTATGTAGTAAGGGAATCCAGGAATTAATTTTTGGATCTCCTTTTTTTTTTTCTTTTTCTTTTTGACTAATACAACAATGAGTAGCAATATGGACAATAGTTATAGCGAGTAAAGAGTACATTCCACCATATTTACAGATAATATAAATAAATAAAATAAAACTGATGCAAAATAACAACTTAAGAATAATAAAAAAGTATATACAATATTTTTTATTTTTTATTTATTTATTAAATATTATAACATTCTATCACTTCGACATTCGTTATAGCTAGGTAAGATTACATTATCACTATATGTACAAAAAAAACCTGATGCTGCGCGCGCATCACACAACTTTTACTTAACACCCTCTTCAACAAACTAATAATCTACAAGACAATCCTGAAACCTATCTGGAACTACGGTCTAGAACTGTGGGGAAAGAAAAAGCTTCTAACATCAAATGCATTCAATCCTTCCAGTTTAAAGCGCTCCGAACAATAGTCGATGCTCCCTTCTATGTAAGCAATAAAACCCTCCATAATGACCTTCATACCCCATTCGTTCTTGACCTAATCCCAGATAAATTTTCCAAATTTCACCAGAACCTCACTCATCATCCAAATCCTACAGCGTAATCCCTATCTAGCTCCAGCTATCCCTAGAATCCTCTCCGGAGTTTAAAACGGCAGTGACCCCATGACCTTTGTAAATACGTATATATTGGAGTACTGGCAATGACCAGATTCTCCACTCAAGTCCTGAGCGTCTGTTGGTCCAGTGCCCTCCATCAGTCTCCATTGACTTCTAATACCAGTGACGCGACTGGGAGAGAAGTACTGGGATCTCCTGGAGTCCTGGTTCGGCAACTAATAAAAAAAAAAACGATATAACAACATACGTTTTGTACAATATTTTACTTAGCCAATTGATCGTTGGAATGATCAGCATCAATAATATAACTGCTAGTTGAAAGTTTTTAATTACAAATATTTTGACCTATTACTATGGCGATTTCATAAATTTTGGTTAGGGAATAACTTGTTCAAGAACTCAAGTAATTAGAATAATGTATCGATAAAAAAAATCAGTCTAATCGTGGATCGATTTTATTTGCTTTTAATTTTACGAAGGTACCTACTTTTTCACACGTATTCTTAATTTTCGTATTCCCGGAACAGTATCAGATGAGGAGACAGAAAAATAAATACATTCTCATTTCTATCTTCAGTTCTTAGTGGATCGAATTTACGATTTTATGGAATACATGGATAGTAAAAATTTTCCAAAGACCTCAAGAAGCCAATATATTTTTGGGGACCATATGACATGGCAAAGACTTTAGAAAGTTAAATGGTTTGTGATCGAGTCCGTTAGACCGTCACACTCACAATCATTTTTCAAATTGATATAAAGTTTGGGATTAAATGTTTTTGTTTTGAATTATGGGCTTGTTTGTCCGTGGAAGTTTGCCTAAACTTTCAACTCCTCCTATATTTATACCTCCTCTAGGCGGGATCCTCTTCTGCAACATTATAATGTTCTCGGAGGACTTGCTAACACTGCTGTAATCAGATTGATGAAAGGAAGATATTTCTATGATTAAAAGTAAATATCTAGTTTATTTAAAGGCTCTAAAGAAATTTTTTTTCTGTCTATCCGATATTAATACAGAAGTTTTATTCAATTTGGAAAGAATTACAAATGTAGTCCCTTAAGAATAAAAAAATCTTATAAAAAATAAATTACTTCTGACTGAAAGGTTTGGTACATTAAATAAAAAAAAACAGAAAAAATAAGTATACTAATTATATACAAAGTACTTGCTCAATCTCCAGTGGCTTTAGCACCATTGGCGCGGTTGAGAGAGTAGCGCACAGATCTCTTGGAATCCTGTTTTTCCCTCTATAGTTGGAGGAACAAGCCTGGGAACCTTTATATTGCATATAGGTATGACTGTGTTTTTCGGTTTTAATTTACTGATCTTTAGGTTATTTTATTTTTTACTGTACTTATATTTTTATTATTAGTTTACATTTGTTCATTTTATGTTTTCTGTATATACAATATCCATTGAAAATTGTAAAACAGTATATATCGTCGGTTTATTGCGAAAAATCATTAAGTAATATTTTAATGAATTTTAGATAAAAGAATTTGAAGTTTCTGATTCATTAAAAAATACTAAAATAACAATTTGAGTATTTATTTTTTGTTACTCGTAATTCTAAATATGTATTATATTTTCTACAATTAATTAAAATATTTAACATATAAGGTACCTTACATACTAATGAAAATAAATTTTAAAAATGAAACCACTACGCACATATTGACTACCGTCATAGTTAAACAAGACACTAACTGAGTTTTATAACCTTAAAAGTACATAGAATATGAGTTAGACTTATTTCCCTCAGTTAATTTTAATAACCTTCTAATCGATTAATCTAATGAAAGAAGTCATTAAATACTAGATAAGGACATTTTGCTATGTATAATTAGATCATCATGCACTTATTTTTACTGAAACTAGGTATAAAAGGATTAGTATAATTTTGATGCACTTAATGAGTCGTTGTATCCATAAATATGAATGAACTTTTATAGACTACTCCAAAATGGAGCGTAGTTAGCGCAAAGATAATAAACATGTAACATTTTTAACATACGACCTTTTTGCAATAACAGTAGCGATTTGATATTGCAGCATTGCATAAATACTATTCAATATTAATATGTTATAATATTGATACAATAAAACTGAAAATCCTAATAAAATTTAACCACTATGAAAACATTTCTGAAGAAAGTACCAGTAAGACGACGTTGCTTGGACAAAATATGAAAAGTTGAGGGGGTTGAATGTTGGCGTAAATGATCCAGAAAATGTCTTTGAAGTTTTGAAGTTCTTTAGAAATTACTTCATACATTTTTTTTTTAAAGTAAGCTTTTTAACAAAATAACTTGTTTGAATTATTAAGTTAGATCGATAAGGATACTTAAATTTAATCAGACTTTTTCTTTCGTACTTTATTGTATTAATTTTAAAACTTCGGAATAGTATTAATATGGGTACGTTTTATTATTTGATATACACTTTATTTTTAAATTAAGAAAAAAGAAAAATAAACTGAAGTAAATAATTTTAAATTCAATAATACTAAATCATGTAATACTGAAACTGACGGCCAGAGCTTTATTCCTATCTCAGTAATATATAAGGAAGAGAGATAATGGAATATAGCCGACATAGAGAGGACAGGAACACTAAGATTTGGCTCTAATACAGGGGGTGGAGCTGGGGACAAGATCCCCCCCTACTGATTTAGTCCCCGGCTTGAATATGCATAAGACATGGCCCAGTTAGCTAACTTACTGCCCCTACCATATCAACCCCTACAACGCTCCTATCACCGGCCAATTTTACGGTTTCTAGTAAAATATTACATGATATATGTGGCTAAAGTAAATGTTATATATTATGGTATGACATTAAATTAATTTAAAGATATTCTTCGTACATTCTCATTTTCCGTTCTATGTCCGGGAGCCCATGACACAATATGTGACTTATTTCATATTTAGATTTGACCACATAAATTGTCCATGTCCATAAGCCTAAAAAGAAGGATGTACGTCTGCCATCTTATAGCCGCTGGGATACAAAATGGCGGCCTGGTAAATATAGAAAGATGCCTAGCAACATTTTTATTCGACGGAAGATGTAAAGCTTTTTATGTAAACCCTTTTATATAGTATTTACCGTCCTAATATATTACTCAGTTATCCTGTAACCGAGAATTTTAAGTCGAAAAAATTAATTAAAATTTCAAAAAGTTTACTTTTTCGATTTTATGCATATATCAGTATAGGCATCTTTTTTTCCGATAATGTCATTTTAATTAATTTTTTTAACAAAATTGGTTATATTAATTTTTTTTTTGCTATTTTGTAATGTTTCTGAGATATTTGTCATCGAAATTCACTAAATTCGAAAAAAAAAAATTATAGTCTCGCCTTTTATCATTAATTGACAAGACCGACTTATATTTTCATTTTATTTTATCTTCAACCTTAATACCAGATTGAAACGACAAGAAACCGCTCGACGTTCCCGATTACTTCAGCACTCACTAGATAAACGCTCTAAACTTCCAATTAATTACAAAAGACTCGTATACATGACTGTAATAAGGCCTATTTGGACTTGCGGAGCTGAACTATGGGGATCCACTAAACCATAGAATTTCTCTCGTATCTAATCTTTAAAATCCAAAACCCTTCGTAAAATCTTCAATGCTCCCTACTTCGTTACAAATAAAACCACCCATAATGACCTTAATATTTCAGATCTGGCCCAATCCAGATACCTATCCTTCCATAATAAACTTCAAAATCATCCCAACCCTCTCGTTTCTAACCTTGCCTCCTGTTCAACTACTGATAACCCTCCGAGGCGTCTGAAAAGAAGATGGCCCCGTGATCTCCTAATGTAGACATAATATTAGAGTGTTATCATTGGGTAGTTTCTCAACAAATGTTTTCCCGTCATTATACCCATATGTTCAAATTTACTAAATGTGTTTCTTTAATACAGTCGTAAATATCGTTAAGAAATAAAAAAAAAATTAAAAATTCTTCAACCCTCCAAAAGTTCAATTTAATGTTCAATAGATTTCTTTCTCATGGCTTGAAATCCTCGGATATGGAGTAACTGATTATTATTTCGTTTAAATACTACAAATTTATTATTTGGTAGTTTTTTATTTTCAGGTTAAATAAAAACGTTACCGGCTCCCTATCTATATTCCTCTGGTCATCATTTTGCATTACATCGGTTATAAGGCAAACAAGTATTTTCTTTTCAGGATTCTGGATATTATAAATTTATATAAACAAACCTTGGTATAAAACAAGCCACCTTTTTGCCATGTGCTCATGGATTGTAAGTTTCTAACACAAAATAAACATACTAATGAGGAGCGTGTTCAATATTATTCAAAATGGAACGCATTACAAAGACAGGGAACCTTATACACAGAAAAAAAATCATACTTACTCAAAATGCAGAATAAATAATATAGTATACATCATGATTTTATTTTTAAGAAAATGAATAAAAAATAACTACATACAACATACAACAACACAAGTTTTGAGTAATTTGTTTATACACTAATCGGTAACATCATTCATTGGAAATCAAGGATTTCAATCTACATTATCATGTGTGATGAGACAAGTTCATAAGAAAATTGACAGAGTGAATTTTGAATAACTAACTTAAGAATTAGATCTGGTCAGATTTACGGTATGATGCAGATGATGGCAGGAGTGTCCAGAAGTTTGATGGCGTCATTAGCACCACACAGTTACGCCATAAAAATTTTTGAGGGGCCATATTTTGACGGGTTTTCGAAATGAAAAGTTTCACGCTAAGGGTCTTGGGAAAAACATTATTTATTCATTTATTAGTTCCACATATTCCTGGCTCACAATAAATTTGCCATCTATCTCGGTATTCAGCAAATATGATATCAAGGGAAATAAATGATTGAATAAAAAAAAAAAGAAAAATAATAGTAATACTGCAGTTGTTATTTGTTTAATGGCAGAAAACTCAATCCCCATTTTCATACGTAAAAATCTATCTTTTAGATATGATAGTAAAATTAAGTAATACGTCCGAGGAATAATCGTTTTTAATTTATGTAATAAACCATCGTGCCATATTCTATCAAAAGCCTGACTCATGTCAAGAAAAACGCCAGGACAGTACAATTTTGATTCTGGCGAGAAGGATATGTAATCTACACGCCGATAACATTGCTGAATAGTCGAATGATGCTGTTTAAAACCATACTGGAAATTTGGAATGGCATCAAATAGTCCAAGTGAATTTAAATGCCGAAACAGAATTTTTCCGAATACTTTAGACAGAGAAGGTAGAAGACTAATTGAGCGGTAAGAATCAGGAAGGTCTATAGGCTTATTGGGTTTGTGAATCATAGTTATGGAACAGGGATGGGGAAAACATGGATCAGACTACAGCAAGTGTAATTGTATATGATCTACATTTTTCCTAATTCTACCTTCGCTTGCTCTGTGTTTAAGAAAAGCTAGTAATAAAATATCTTCGGAAGGGGGGGGGGGAGGATAGGTTCTTGAGCCATCGACCTCGTGGAAGATGGGCACCCTTGGATGGTGATGAAGGTAAGCAGTATAATTAGTGCACCGAATAAAAATATGGCAAGGATCCCCTAGTTCGTTCAGTTTACAAAATTAAAACGAACGAATAAATAAAACAACAATCCAATTGTAGAAAATATAAGACATGACTAACAAAATGGACAGAGAAAACTCCCACACGACCTCCCCAGCCCCGAGAGACCAAAGAAGAAATGCTCCCTGCAGCAATTTGCTGGCAAATCCTTCCGCCTAGGAAGTTGAACTAAATGAATTAAATTCTTGCCTCCTTCTGACCTCACACGGAGCAAGGCACAAGTAAGTTCTTCAAGTTCCAACTAAATACTTCAGAAATTTCTCAAATCCCAGAGTCAAATTATAATTTATATGTTAAATTGGAGTATCATGGTAGTATCTGGTTCAGGGAATGTTCATAAATTCGTTCGATCTCAATAAAATATGAAAAATATTTAAAAAAATATAATATATAATATGATATTATATAATAGATAAATAAATATAACATAAAAATAAATTTCATCATTATTATATTTGTTTTACGATATATTGTAATCGGTTTTGTTTATGTTTTAATTATTATTTTTAAAATTTTTCATTCACTTAATTTAACAAACTTCTAAAAATAAAATAGTTTGCTGATTTACGATTTCACTACCTCATATTTTTCTAGTTTCCAGATCTTTGAGTTTAACTCAAATATCTCAAGAGTTTTATTAGTTGTTTCTAAAATCATTATTTATTTTATAAACAGTAGTTTTACAATTAATTTAATTATTTTACTTACAAGAAGATCTACAGATGCGTAATAGGATCATATCAAATAAATAAATAATATAATATCGAATAAAAAATCAAATAAAATATTGGCATCGTACCCGGAGAAAATAGTATTATTAAATGATTACTAAATAATATTACATCTCATTACTATACAATTTTATTCATTGAAGGAATGTTGGAGTAACTGAAACAAAATACATACCTGTTCACACGACGTTCAACCCTATCTATCCAATGGCGGATCTACGGGGGGGGGGGAGAGGGCTTTCGGGCTGAAGCCCCCCCCAAAATAGTAAAATATAACCATGTTTTATGGAAAAAAAATATTAAAAAACTGTCTCGTAAAGTATTATTGTTCATGTAATTACATTTAAAAGGACTTAAGGAATCACTTAAACACCATTTCATATAGATAGTTAGTTTCTTTCTTGTTTTCCAAAATAATTATCGTCATTTTTATGAAAAAAAAGCTTTCGGGCTGAAGCCCCCCCCCAAAAAAAATTAAATCCTGAATCCGCTAGTTTATCTATCTACAATAGAACTTGGAATTATCCTTGGGCCAAAACCGTAACAAAACCAGAGTCAATTGATTTTACCAATATATTCAAGTATTTCATTAAAAATAAATATATTCCTTTTATTTAAAATTCATTAAATAGAAAAATGATTAAAATGGTCACTATAATTAGGATGAAAATAATCTTCTGTCGCTACTCTTAGTGCAAAAAGGTCTTATGTAAAAAATTAGTTTTTTTATTGAAGAGTGAAAACCGTTTATTTGTTTCTAATTTGTTAATATTTTATTTTCTATTTTCCATCAAATTTTTCACTGCATTGTAATGCATCAAGCAATTGTTCTGGAGTTTATTCTATCTTCTTGTATTCTTTATACTTGCTTAGCTTGTCAGCAGAAGATCTCTAGGCTGCTGTCTTTTAGGTCGTCGTTGAGGCTCACCAGTTAACAGGGAGGAAGATAGAGATAGAACGAGTGGATTTGGATGATTGAGAGTAGAGGAATGAAATGTTATGTATGCAGGATTTTACTTTTGGTATGTTCATGTCTGTGTGTATGGTGTGATTTGAAATAAACCAAGAAGCATTGACGATTTTACGAAGTATTTTGGATTGTGTGATTTGAATTTTGTTTATGAGTGTATGTGTGTGTGTGTTTTCGGAACCCCAAAGTTCTGCTCCGTATGTCCAAATAGGTCTTAGTATGGTGGTGTAGATTAGTCGCTTGTTTAGTAAGTTGAGTGGAGGTCTGTAGTCCAAAAGATGTGACAGTTGTCCATATCGTCTGGTCAGTTCTTGTTGTTTTTAATTTAGTATGAATGTTCCTGGTATGTTTTTTGTCCGAGTATAGTCCGAGATACCGTACCTGAGTTTTTAAAGGAACTGGCTTATTGTCTATTGTCATAGCAGGACACGAGATATTCCTCAGGGAGAAGATAACTTGAGTTGACTTGCTGGCATTGATTTTAATTCTGCATTTGTGAAACCATTTATCAAGGTCGTGGAGGTGATTTGGAAGGGCTATTGAAGCGATAGTGGGATTTTTGTGTGAAAAAAGAATTGCCGTATCGTCGGCAAAGCTATAGAGAACTATAATTTCATATTGTATATCCCTCTGCTATTTTCCTATTTAGTAGACAACTTACAGCTGTTGCATACAACGAAATATCAACTTTAGCCTATAAAACAGAAATAGCCATTCCGATAAAAAATACGTGAGATCCTGTTATCCACGTTTTATTTTAAATAAGTAATGGCTTCAAATGTTGAAGTATGTAAATTTTAAAACTATAAAAACTAAAATTCAAAAACATTATGACCAAAAAGTTTTTATGATCAGTTTTACGTTTTAAACTCATCTGAACGGATGAGGATAAACTATTCATTGTTGCGACATTGTTCGGTGCCCTTAGAGAACACAGGGTTTTGCTTGGGGAAAAGTTAACCGATAAATCTTACAAAGATTCTGTGTGCCTTGGAGCAGGGTACGGAGGTGGAAGGAGAACCTGGTCGTACATAAGTTCATTAACGGCATTAAGGAGAACTTAAGTTTATAAGGCCAGTAAAGTTCCGACATAAGCTCTTGCTGTACTTCAGCACTTAATTTAATTTCCGCCTTAAAACTCCCCGGTACAGGTGGCCCCTTCAAGTGTGGTGAAATCATCTTATTATTTTGCTTAATTAAGTTTATATTTCAGTTCGTTAAGCCTTCCGTTCCGATATTGTTTCTGGTTCGACGGGTGAACAGGTCTGGAAACCATATGTACTGTATAAATTAAACTGTATAGGGACAAACAATAGGGAGAGTTTCGACCTAGGGTGTTTGCAGAAGCAATTCTCTGTTATCACGAAACTGTTTCATTGAATGTTTATAATAAATAAATTATTTCCGTAACAGTACGTGGTGCAGACCCCTTTTTATCAAATTATTAATATCCGCCTGAAACTTCATGAACAGCTTCATTCGTAACTTACAACTATTTTATTTACGAAAATACAGCAAACTTTTTCTATTTAATTAAGTACTAAAAACTCTTAAACGCCCGATTGCTTTCCACTTAATCGTAGGATAAGTTGAGCACAACATCAAGAAAAAAGATGGCCTTAAAAAATATTGTGCCGTCAGACGTGACCTACTCGCCCGAAATGTAAAAGAACGAGTTAATATAGGCCAAACGGCCCAATATATTTTTGATCACCTTTTTTTCTCGATTTTGTGATATCATTGTCTCTCAATCCAAGCGGAAAGCAAATGGGTATTTACGAGTTTTTATTACCTAATTAAGTAGATTAAGTATGTCTGTTAGTTTTGTTTGTCTTTTCTATTTACTCAATTTTAATAACTTATAATCATAAATATTAATTTATTTTATTTAAGTTAATATTAATTTATCTTTGTTTTTTCCTTAAGAATTTTCTGTATTATTTCACAACAAGCTATATTTCTTTGTTTTTATTACAGTTTTTATCTTTTTTATATATACATTATTATCTGTGATGTATTTCATTATTTTGTTTTGTTATAAATATGGTATAAATGTACCTTAGAGCTTTAATTAATTTAAGAGCTTTAACTCAGTACCCTGAAGTGTGGCAAAATGTATTATACCTCAATAAAAAAGTCTTTTTTTTTTAAAGCTTATTTATTGAAAAATATTACAATCTGCCTCTAGGACATTTATAATAGAGTTCACAGATCACATTCACACTATATGTACAATAAATAAAATAAATTATACAGAAAAGTAATATAAATACAATAAATAAGAATAAAATAACCTAAAAATAAATAAATAAAAAGAACATATACACACCTATATAATAAAAGATTAATAAAAAAAAAAAAAATGAAGGAGACAATTTTTTAGTTTGCTGACCAACAGATTGAAAACGCCCGAATTCCAAGAATTTTCGTTAATATAATAGTTTTAGGTTACGATGAGATGAAGCTATTCACGAAGTTTAGGCGGATGTTAATAATTCGTGTACCACAGGTTATAATCTTTTTACGATTTGCTGTTGGCATAATAGAAAATGGCGCCCTTTTAATAATTCTTATTTGTAAAAACAGTAATTGTATTTTAGTTAAGAAATATCTGGTGATAACGTTTATATTGAGCTTGAGAGTAATTCATAGTTACGAATTCGTTTAAATTTAAAAATTCAATTTTTCTAAAATTTTGCCGCTTCTCAAAAATTGATAACCCTCCTCTTACTATATAATACACCAGTGTTTTTCTTAAGATATTATCTTCTTGTTTTCCCGCCACGATATTTCATTTTGTAGGCTGTGGTTCAGCTAGGGGTATCTATCATTCACAACCTTGCTTTCTGTGCCATATAACGGGGTTGAAAGAAATACGATCTTGTGAGCCTGTAATTTTACCCTCCTGTGGTTTTTCCTTCTGCGGTGTTACATATCAGGTAGGATATATCAATGGATTTCTGAAGTTTGCCAACTATATCTCCGTTTTTTTTTTCTGTCATGTTTATAATAATATCAGGTTCCGTTTAGAGTTATACTATTTCCATTATACATCAGTGGCCAATCAATCTCAATGAAATATGACCATTAGTCAACATTTTTGTTTTATGATCTTATTTTTTTTAATACGATACTGGATTAGTCGATTGTTTCAAAAATACCTCGGATAACTTGAGGTTTTGATAAAAATTTCTTTTGTGAGGGGTCTAAGGCAGTAAAAATACTGGTAGTTGTCAAAAAGAGTTAGATTGGGAACATCAACGGTGGTCTTCAGCAGAGATAGGTAGATGGTACTCTCAGTACTGAGTACCAAGTATTTTACACAAGTACAAACCTTTTTTTTTTTTTTTTATACTTCAGTTGATATCAAAAGATTAACTGAAGTTGTGATTGATGAATTCTCAATAATAATTCATAGTTATTTGGCAATAATTACTTCCAATTAGCAACAATTGAATATATTTCTTGAATTATCCAACGTTACATGTTAACAAGTTTACGCTTCGGGATATTTACTCCCATCTTCAGAACTACATTCCCAATGATCTTGTGGACGCAAGGCTTAAAAATAATAATAATATCGTCAAATTTGTTATAAAATATATTATCTAGAGCAACATCTTGCTTTAGACCACTAATTGGGTGTCTGCCAAATAATTAAGAATATTAGACAACTTTCCAGAAAAAAGGATAATAATTCAATTTCAGTAAAATACTTGGTACTCGGTACTCAGAATAGCATTTGCCCATCATTGAAGAATCTTCAGCGCTTTTAAATTTTTTAAAATTTCAATGTAAATGAACTTTAGCGTTTTTTTTTTTTTTTACATGTAGCTTTTTAACAGAAATAGAATTCAAGTAGCGTGTCTATGATGGTTATTTAAAAAAGGTTCTTTTATTTTTCTTCTTTTAACAAAAACTGAATATAAAAATTATAAAAAGATAAAATCGAAGCTTATTATTTCTTAATTAAATAGTAAAATTCTTGGAATGGATTTGCTTCCATTTTTCAGCGAAGTTTATTGTAATATATAAGTATATTATAATACTTATAATATGCCCTTAACGGTTACTTCATTAAGTTTATACAAACTTTTTAACTCAGCTGCTAAACCTTGATACTTCCGATTTTTTTTTTTTTCATACAGTTAATGTTTTCGTCGTTTGGCACAGCGATATCTATAATCTCAGCTACCTTAATATTACCGCCAATTAACATAATATCAAGTCTGTTGTGAGCCACGAGATGGTCTGTTATAAACGATTGATTCCAATATAATTTTATCCCATTTTTCTGGCAGAGTCCTTTAGGGCTGTATTTATACTAGGGCACCGAATCGCTTAATAAGTTACTTTCTACAGACCAAGCGTCTGGTGATAGACTGTGGCAACATCGTCATGTCTTTTTAGGTTTTATGTACCTGAAAGAGCTCCATAACTTCCAGTTTTATGTTGAATAGATTCATAAGTGATTACAGTTAAAAAACCTTCAGTGTCGAAGAACAGACTTCCTCCAGCCAGCTAATGGACAAAGGTTTATCTATTTCTGCTGAAAAAATCTACCAAGTAACATTAGGCTATTTGATTGGAACTTTTCCTTATTTTAACTGATATATTCAGTGCTAATAATAAATTTCATAGTAATATTATTACTATCAATAATACAACAATAAAAGCTTTGAACAAAATTTCCTGGTTGCCACACAACCTAGGTTATAATTATGGCGGATTAAGTGAACCGCGAGTACTTTCATAAGAGCTCCACCCTCCTGCCAAGGCATTCAGAAGAGGGGGTTAATTAAAGGCCAACTTTTGCCAGATTATTTTCTTCAACGGCTCAAGACCTGGGCCAATTTTCATGTAAATCGGACCAATTTAACTTTCCAGCCCCCGCCAATGGCCACGACAAGCAAATAATTATACCGCAGCCCCAGCGCCTAAGCGAATTTAATATTTCTGTCCCTTAGCGAACAGGTGTTTCCAGAGTATTCAATTATAATTTGGCCAGATTAAGGGATAATGATGTATACTATAACGAATGTTAGTCCTATAGACCGATCCCGATATATTAATTCATTCGCCCTATTAATCATTCTATAATCACGCGTTATTCATGTTCTACACGGAATATAAATGACATTAAAACAAGGTTTATAACGCGATAAAACGTTTTATAAAAATGTCATAACTGTTAATTAATTATTAATTAAAATATTTTAACTGTTAAAAAATTATAACATTCATTAACTATTCTTCCCTCACATCTTGTCCGTAAGCCAAACTTAAAAAACAGTCACTCTTAGTTTATAGTTTTATTGATTATTTTTATTATTATTTTTATTTTATTATTATTTTTATATGGATACTTTTCCCCTCAACTAGAATAGATACTTTTGATTTGCCGCAGTATGGGGTAATTACTGGAATTCTACTTCCATTACTGGGCCGTATTAGTATATACTGAGGTGAAGAATAAATTATCTCTGAAACATAGAAATAAAAATAATTAAGAATTACACATTAATTGTATTGCGTGTTAACATTCTGTATTGCGTTTAGGTTACCTGTTAATGATATATTAATACATTATATATAGATAACAATACACCGTAAACCGTGGTTACTGTGGGACTAGGAGGTTACAATGCACTAGAGTTTATTTCGAATATGAAATTACTTGGCTGGCTAAAACATTTTTATATTGAAACAAATTTCGTTTAGTCTTAAAATAACAATTTTCCAGTCCGCCAGGTGATCTCAAATTCAAAATAAACCTTACTACATAGCAAAGATAAGAGTTTATTTAGGAAGGATAAATGAAAACGTGTCTGAAAATCAACTAACTCATAAAATGAAAATAAGGTAGCTATTTTTACTTTGCTATCTATACTAGGTAAGAAAAGTACTGCGATCGGGTCAAATTTCTGATATGTGATTTTCGATGGACCTATACGTTTCACAGCTCCCTGAGTCTGAAAAACACATTTTTAGCCATTGGTCTGTCTGTCCCAAGATTTTCTCGGTAACTACTGAACCGATTTTGTTGCTTCTATTTTTATTTTGTAGGGTTTTGACTACTGATGCCTGTGACAAAAATTGGGTGCTCCATGCTCAATAGCTGCTGCGCAATAAATTAAAAACATGTTTTTCTATAGACTGTAGTTCGAATCTTAAACTTTCAATGTTCGTATATGGACTAAATTCAATATTAAAAAAATTCAGGAAAAATAGTTATAAAGCAAAAAAAAATGTTTTGGCACCTAACTCGCTAAGTATATATTCAATGGTAAAATTTATAAGAAAACTGTTGAAAAATTACCAACTAAAGTATATAAAAATCGTTCATTTCGGACAACTATTAACGAAGTTATGGCTATTAAATTTCCTATGTGAGATCACGGGTACATATTCTGGTGTCAGAAAGGTACGAATGAGAGAAAAAATATAACTTAGCGAAAGTTAGAAAATCTGTCGCCTGCATGACACAAGCTTCACTATTACCTCTACTTTTAACAGAAATTATTGTTTGACAAAATTTGGCTATGGCAAAAAGTATTTGATCAATAATATTAGAAGGTATTGAAATTTTTACACTGATTTACCTTAAGCCGGTTTACATTGCTTTAGTTTATCAAATAAATCGTACTCTTTTCGTTGATCAATTTTCAGGAAGGATAAATCTTATTCAATTTTTTTTGTTTCTTGATGGACATATGTAAAGATATAAGAACTATTCTGAAATAGGTAAGTGAGTGGATACACCAGATTTTTTAATTTTCTTTCTGTTGTCGATGATATAAATTTTGCACAAATATGGGTTTGTAGTGAAATTGTAATTTTCATATATATTAGGTTGTCCAATACAGTGCCGGCCTTAGGGCGGGGCAACCGAGGTTCCGATCTGGAGGGATGCCCGTTGAGGGATAAATGCCGAACTTCAGAGGTTCTTTCCAATTTTTATAAATTAAAAAAAAATTCAAAAAGTATTAAAACCATTAATTTTAGCCTATCAATGATAAGGCACATATATTAGAGCAATATTAAATGAAATAAAATTCAAATATTTCATAACTTAAAATCGCTTGAAAAATAAATCTAATTTTTCTAGGGATGAGAATATTACGTCATTGACCGTGGGCGCCGAATGTCTAAGGCCGGCTCTGGTCCCATAAGTCCTGTTCCTTTGTGTATTGTTTAAGGTTGATTTACTTTGTTAAATATGAACTGATCAATTATCTTCTAGCATCTTCCAGACAGCCTCTATTACTCTTTTTCCAAAATTGTTAAGACGCAAAATATTCATCGGGATGAGTTTTTTTCTTTTCGTTTTGGGGTTTGTGATATTTATCAGGGAGATATTTTTTTAACGAAAGAAACAAGTAACTGGTGAGTACTGAAGACGTGCTAGAAAGTCCCAATCAAACTGTAAGAGTTTCTATCTTATAGTCAACGCAACGTGTGGCAATTTTCTGTTGTTTTTATTTTGTATTTAGTATTGGTTATGTATTTACTTAATTTGTTGCTATTTTACAGTCCAAGTTAGATTTCGAGAAGATCATCGATTCTGAATATTTTTTTTGTAAGTTCTGATATGTCGTATGTGATGATTAATTTGTATATTTGCAATTTGTTGTCTTGATTATTGCCTTTGTTGGTGTTTGTTTCTAAAAAAAAAAAAAAGTATATTTAAGATAATATCTTATTTTTTTTTAGAGTATCGAAATGATAAATATACGATTATTAGTTGCTTTATAGTTTGGCGAATAAGTTCTCACAGTCGGATTTACGTGGGAGAGGATGTTTGCTGGCTGGAGCCCCCCTCCTCCGCAAAAAACGGTAAAATATAACCATGTTTTACAGAAAGAAAATATTAAAATTTATCTCTTGAAGTATTACTGTTCGTCTAATTAAATTTAATAGGACTTCGAGAATCACTTAAAAATCATTTCATGTAGATGATAGTTAATTTCTTTTTTTTTTCAAATTAATTATTGTTCTATATATTGAAAAAAAAAATCGAGCTGAAGCCCCCCCCCCCCCTCCAAAATTAAATCCTAAATCCGCTAGTGGTTCTGCTATATACTTGGTTTTTACTTTTTTTTTGTTATGAATGTGATAGTTTACATATATATAGTAGTTTAGATTGTATAACTAAGTAATAATTTAATCGAATTTTCAGATTAACTGTTGTTTATTTTTGGTAGAGTATAAATATTATTTAGTCTATACACAGTGTATTAAAGATGAGCATATGATATACTCAAATGGATTATTTAAGCCTTTGCGAATAGTTACAACCACAATTAGCTTGGTATCATGTTATCTATCTTTAATGGGATAGATACATTGCCATGTAGTATCAATGCCATCTACTATATGGCGTCCATGATGCCTGATCAGTGGAACAGCTGTGGGTATAGATCAAGTATAGTGCTATATATGGTTCACATATTGTAGCCGTTGTATTGTCGGCTAGATAATGGCACGTGCCTCAGAGAGTTCTGATTGTTTCCCGTTATTGATCTATATAGATCCAGATTATGTATACAGTATTATTATACAGCGTTCTATTTTTATATTAAAACGCAAATTTATCAAATTTGTTTTGATTTTTTTTTAGAGTGAGTTCGAAGATCAAAAAAATTAAATAAAAAAAAAAACCTTCACTGAATTTGTGTTTTATTTCATTTTAGTTTGGAAAAATAGATTAAAATTAAATAAATTATTTCATTCATGCTTATCCATAGGAAATGTGAATATAATTATAAAATCAATTGAACAGCTGAATTTCATTCTTCAGTTATACTTTCGGACATCTTTGATTTGATGACGAATTCAATTTATATAAATGGCTAGGGAAGCAGAAATTTTCCGACCTATAACTCAATTTGGAGGGATTGTAGAGGTGCACAAAACCTAATAAAGAAATGGAAAAAATCGCGCTTTTGTAGCGGGTCATGAAAAAAGACCCTAAAAAAGCACTTTGAGGGATGACACCAACTTCATTTACATTTGATACTCGTATTCCAATCAAAATTTATTTTGAGCGGTTGTCGAGATGCACAAATCTTTAAAAGCTGTGAAAAATAGATTGGAAATACCGAACATTTTACCGAATATACATATACTTTTATGGCATGTCTCTGCTTTGAAAGCAAAACTGCTTTATACCGGATTACAGTTGATTTTTTTTAATCGCGTTCTTTGAAAGGAATATAGAATGCAACATCCATAACTGTCCGATGACCATCGATGCAGTGCAAAAGTATTTTATTTTCGGAAAAAATATTACTACTTAATAAAGTTATTTAAGACATTCTTAAGCCAAATAACACTTTTTAAGGAACTCGTGACAGAGTAATGCAATGTCACAAAGGATAGAAATCCTACATCCTGGCATTTCTTTTTATTTGCTATAGTTGTAAAGAAGTAAAATAAAAGTCAAATATTCTTATGAATATGAAAGGATGTTTTTATAATTCCTTGTTCGAAAGATTCTGAGAAAGACGTGGTGAGATTTGTGAATTGATTATCATTTTACTGTAATTTCGATATTATTTATTAAAACTATATTCATCAAACTCTTAAGACCAGTTTTTTTTTATTTACTTGTTGGATTGAAGTTATGCTGTTTTCATATATAATATAAAATAAAATTAGGGTATAAGATTTATGGGTAATAAGATAGAAACATGAAACGCTATGCTACCAAGGGAAGAAATCTCTATATGTTTGCCATGCCAAAATTAAATATAAAACCATGAAAATTGTAATTAGTTTGAGAATGTTTTTAACTTTGTTTCTATAAATTAAAAATCGATTTGCAATCATGGTATGAATCCCTTTGTTATTCCCTTAAAATACGTTTTTTCTTGTTTTTATTTTACGTCACAAACATTCTCAGCTCAGATTGAATAATCATTAATTGTTAGTAATTAACATTTACATAAAATTTTATTATAAAGTTTAAAATACTAGATAGTGCTAACAACTGAACGGGGCACTGAAAATTATTATTTGTAACATTTAAAAAAAAATAATTAAAATTACTTCGACAAGCTGACTTAGTCACTGCCAGAGAAATACCAAATAATTTCCAAGCATATACAAAAGGACTAGACAGCACATGTGCCAGTATAATTACAAAATTGAAATTAGTGAACAATATGAATAAGAGATATAATAATTTGCAACCTCCCAACCACACTTATACTTATCTTTAATCTGATTATGCACTAAATTCAACAAGAATAATTAAATAAAGTTTTGTTTTCTTTATTTATTCAGAAATATTACAATCTGTCACCATTAAGGACATAATTAGGTAAAGTAAGGATGTTTAAAATTTAAAATAATTTATGACTGATGATCTTACCTTGGTATGTCTGATTTGAGTAAAAAGCAACCACATTCTATCTAGTGGTACAAATTAATAAATTGACTTAATCTAATTGGGGTTATAATTCATAAAATGTTAAATTAAATAGGACCAAAACAACCATTATAGAATGTAGGATTGCATCTGTGTATAAAATTAATAGTGTTTATCTTATAGATGGCTTGAAAATGGCTTACTAGCCAAAACGTAGACTGGTAAGGTTGATGTACACTGAAATAAATATGGTGAAGAAATAATAAAACACAGCCTTATTTTATAGTATTATAAATATTTCACCTATAACAAACAAGCACATATTAATTAGTTTTAATTCTCACGTCTTTAATCGTGTCTCTTTTTTTTTTAATTTTTTTCCAGGAATGTGCTTTGATGATATGTCTAAATCCCGGCTGTACCTTCACAGTTTTATTTTCATCAATTTTTTTCTTTATTGTATATCAGCTGAATATTTTAATATTTCTTTGTATTGAGCACTAAGAAATGAACTTCACCTGGAAAATCAGAGTAAAATTTCCATAAAGTATACACAAGTTTACAAGTTACTATACAAATTTACTATACAAGTTAAGAAGGTTCACCAACGCTGATTTATAAGTTATAGAGCATCAAAATTTGATGCTCTACAATTTAGATTCTATAAGTTTTTCCTCTTAGAGAACTCATTTCCAAGTTGCAGGACTATTTATAGTAATTTGTCTCAGTTTTTCACTAATTTGGTAAAAATCAGCGTTGATTGACCTTGATTTTATACTTTACCAAGTAAACAGCTTATAAACTTTGTGTACTCGTTCTACGCACAATTTAAGGTTCTATAATTTAAATTAGACTGTTATTTTCACTTTGATGCATCGTTTAGGAGTTATATTTTAAAAAAAACGCCTGCCAAGTAAGGTCAGTACATAGCTTCCTCACCGTTTGCATTGGCTAAAAAATATCTATATTACAAGGTCTAAAATAACTAAATATACAAGTATATTTTAGTAAATATAAATTACCTAAATGTTTTGCCATATTTTGCTGACAATGAAACTTTCAGGCAGTCCGGGAATCGGCCTTTAATTTTTTTTTTCAATCTTGACGGCCATCTTGAGGTTATCGCCAGCAAATATCAACTGACCCAAATAAGAATAGAATCGACAAAGTTCAAAACCGAGATCTTCAGGAGCCGCTCTCCAGCGTACTCGGCGATATCCTACACAAGTAAGTGGGAAACGACTAGCCGTTTATTGATTTCTTTAATTTATGAAGAAATGGTATTTGTCAACTATACCATAATGATAATTATAAAATTCTTTGAGGATCAAACGTTTCTATCTCGGAGTCGGGCATTATGGTTCCCATAAGAACGCTACAAAAGGTGGAAACTTCTTTGCAAGGAACTAGCAGAAGTTAAGACGTAGGCCTAAGCGAGACAATAATTGAGGAATCAGTATTAAACCAATTGTCCGCTAATTAAGAGAGGTGGCGGTACGTGACTGAAGCGACATCTCTCGGACCCTTGTCAAGCGATGGGTCCTCATTAGACTAATCGAATTTGGCGGTTTTCCCTTCCAGCGGGAATAAAACGTAGGAGCATTTGTAGTGCGGCCTGTGATTCCGTTAGGGCGTTACAAATCCGATTAAGGGGGGGGCGGCACTATCCCCAAAGCGGCGCTACACTTTGACCAATCAGAGTCGACGGGCTGGCCGATTAGTATTCGGCGGCGGGGGCTAATTGTTAACAACTTTAAGGAGCCAACTAGATAAATAGAAAACAAATAAATTGTGTGATTCACTAATGGCACATTATCTATTAACTTTTTTTTTTCAATGTTTTATTGAGAAAAAATATATTTTGGCTCGATGAAGGGCATTGATTATTTGAGATATAAGAAACTCATTCATACAATATATACAATTACAAAAATAATAGAAATTATAACAAAAATAAGAAAAAGAAACCTTAGTAAAACAGATGAAATAATGATGATATGATATAAT
Organism: Nezara viridula; assembly: GCA_928085145.1. Lineage (NCBI taxonomy): Eukaryota > Metazoa > Arthropoda > Insecta > Hemiptera > Pentatomidae > Nezara > Nezara viridula. The sequence continues at coordinate 47,715,979 of OV725082.1, read as the reverse complement.
ATGATATAATACAAATAAAAACAAAACAAAAATAAATAAGAAAAAAAAACATTGATGCTTATTTACAATATTTACAGTCAGCCGAGGGAGCTCCAAGTCGGGCCCTTTTTCCCACGTGTGGAAGATAAGGCAAGACTCTAAGAGATCCCAGCGCTTCTCTCTCAGCCGCATCACTGAGATGAAGATCCAGTGGAGACTGAGAAAGGGCACTAAAGCCACATACGCTCATGACTTGAGTGGAGTAGCTGGCCATTGCCAGGACTCCAATGACGTATTTACAAAAGATCTTGAAGCCACTGCATTTTTGACCTGTAGGGATTTTGAGGGATTTACTGCATTTTTGAGGATTGTAGGGATGTCTGAAGCTATATAAGGATTGTGCTAAGGGATTAGGATGATGGATTAGGTTTTGATGAAAATTTGAGAAACGGAATGGAATAACGTCAAGAACATAAGGGATGTTAAGGTCATGATGTAAGGTTTTGTTCGTAACATAATAAGGAGCATTTACTATTGTACGAAGGACTTTGGACTGGAAGGGTTGGATGCGTTTGATGTTCGAACATTTAGTTGTTCCCCACAGTTCAAGTCCGTTGGTTCAGATGGGTTTCAGTATGGTCTTGTATATTAATAGTTTGTTTTCAATTGAGAGGTTAGATTTTCTGTTAAGTAATCCGTATAACTGGCCAAATCGTCGGTTAAGTTCTTGTCTTTTAAGTCTGGTATGTCGGTCGACTAAAAGGAATCCAAGATACCGAACTGTGTCTGAGATGGGAAGAGGTTCTGAAAATCTATTATCTGACGTGGACTACCAAATTATTGTATTTTACATTGAAAATAGAGTGACTGTATTTTTTTTTATAGATTTGGAAAAGAGCAATAATATTAATTAGCTATGTGTATTATTAATATTCAATTTCATTAAAGTTTTAGGTCCTTAGTAGTAAGATACGTATTTTATTTACTGGCTACCTACTTTTTTATCTGTATTTTTTTTATAATTTATTTATTTTTTTCATTTTACTTATTTAGGGTCGCGGTGGTCGAGTGAGTTTTCTTGCTTAATTTTTTTTCCCCCAAAGTTTCTTAGAGTTTTACCGTTTTTATGCCTTTTCCGACCACTGTGAGGCGCGGGTTCGATTCCCGCAACCGGAGACGGTAACGTCCCCACCCTGAGATTCATAGGGAGGTGAGCTACCCCTGTGTCTTAAACCACAGCTCTTGGTCCTCCAGGTTGGGAGTTGGGTATAGGGCTGATAATGCCCTATCCCATAAACAACTGGTTTTAAGATTGAAGCAAAAGATTGCCAACCATCCTGCAGGAACGTTCTTGATGAAGGAGTGAAATGTGATCGCGACAGCCCCCAGCTGCTGAAGAAGACTTATGACTTAAAAAGTCGAAGTCAACAAAATTTATTTTATTTTTACGCCAAAAGGAACGTGCAACGACCGGGAGAGTGAAATCCTGCGTTTTATGAAGTGATGTTGTCCGGTTAGAATTCAATGAGCACTAAATTCCCCTATCACTCAAAAATACAATCACTACAACCAATAAGTTTTTGGTAATAATTATAACAATTTAAAATTTTGATTCAAAGGGCAGAAAATTACAATGGTTATCATTGACTTTTTTCTTTGAATAATAGAAATATTTTAGACACAGTATCGTTGCTATTTACAGTAATGGTTGTTTAAAGTATGGTGTGATAGTCAGGGGAACGCTAGACATTGTCTTCATCCTAAGCACTCCATTGGCTTTACGGAGTGTTCGACAGTAGCCACTTTAAGGTGTGTTTTTTCAAAGCTTAAAAAAAATCTTTTAGAGTGATATTAATAATTACACCATTTTTGTAAACATCGACAACCAAATTTATAGCTCTGGATTAAAATAATAAATATCTCGTTTTCAATAATTTTTATTTTTATTGTGGTTAAATCCCTAGCCCGAAGGGTCATTGGTATTTCTTCACTAGATGGTAAAACTTGATTTCTTTTAGGAATTTCATTAGAAATTTCCCACCAGTTTCCTAGCCTCTTGTATATTATAACTCAACTTTAGTTTTTTTCTTATTGTTGTATACTGCTGGCACTAAACCAGTAAGTGGGTGACTGTTCTAGAATTGTTATAATGACTGTTTTCAATAGATATTAGTGTATATTGAATATGGATTTGTGCGGTGTAATTTCCGACTTAATAAGGACATATAGACGATAAAGAACCAGAGGTTACCCGGGCATTGATTAAGTCCATTGCTGGAATGGATCTGTAATCTACATCATTTTCTGTATATCATAAAGCTAAAAACCAGTATACATGGAGCTAATATCGACATGAATTGAAGCATCGTATCCTTTATAATGAAGTATTTCTAAGCCTTGTTTGATAGGTCCTTCAATCTATCAGTGTCTGAATATTAATTTTCCAACTCGATTAACAGCCCTCTTTCTTGCAACTCAGTTGGCGAAGATTGGACATAGTTGCGACAGAATAAACTCAATCCCACACATAACTTCGGATCCGGAGGGAAGTTGATGAAGGATTTTGCGGAGGCGTTTATGGAATTAAGACGCTGCCAATGCCGTGAATAGCCTTCAGCACCAGGCCTTCCTGGCGCAATTCACCCTTGCCTGGGGTCGGGGGCGCTGTCAGTGAAGGAACTTTGGCATGTAGTAACAGTTTTCTCCAATATACTTCCTAAATTCCATTCATTTCAATATTTCCATTAGCTGAATCGAAAACACAAATTTCTAAATAAGTTATGTTTGACATCGACATCCGAAATTTCAGGTTTCTTGGCTCAAATGAGAGAAGAATTTTCACTAGATATTTACTTAATTTCCAGAACATTACCTAGTTTAAATTTTTTAGAATTCTGGACTTAAAATTTTTTTTTAATCTCTTAGTACTATTCTTATAATGAACGTCTGTAATTTATCAACGTACAATAACTTTTTTTTATTCAACTATAATCAACGTATTACATTCGTATCTAATGTAGAATTATATATATATATTATTATTATTATTTTTTTTTGTTTGGCGCTACAGACCATGAAGACCTTTGACTGCGAGTGTGGTCTTCTAGACCGCATCCCGATTTACGATTTAAAGTACGGGTTAGGGTCATCACTCCTACGCCTGGTCGGTGTGAGTTGCCTCCAGTAGTCTGACGTGTCCCACATACCTGGGGGGCGAGTAATCTCGGGCAGCGTGGCTGTCCTTGGTGGGCGGTCACCCATCCAACGCTCGGCGTTGCTTAACTTTGATTACCTATTACAAACGCCTTAGCCCGCAAGGCTACCCCAGATAGATAAATGATGATTGGATATTATCTATATGTGCATGTTTAAGTTGAATTTTTTTTAATGTTATAAAATAAGGCTCTGTTTATTTTTCACCATATTTATTTTAATTTTCATAGTCACGTTTCGGCCGGTAAGCCATTTCAAGCCATCTATAATATAAACACCATTAATTTTGTATTTTAATGTAATTCTGCACTCTATGAATGTGGTATTAGTCATATTCAATTAAATATTCTATAAATTATAACTCTAATTAGGTTAAGTCAATTTTTGTAATAAACTCTACCAGTTAAATTGTAAATTAACAATACCACTATACAATAAAAAAAGCAACCTCACTCTACATAGTGGTACTGTTAATTTACAATTTAACTGGCAGAGTTTATTACAAAAATTAAAAAAATTGACTTAACCTAATTAGAGTTATAATTTACAAAATAATTTATGTTCGATATCTGGGGTTTAATCTAGATCTTAACATAGCTCGCTGGTGAGGGGGAACAATGAATCACGCGCCCTAGGAGACGAGAAAAAAAAGATATAATTTGAATTATTTTTTTCTTGGCTGGTTGGGCGTATTGGCAAAAATCCTTGGACTTGGGTTTAATATTTTTCGATTTGCGTCACAAAAATAAGTTTTTCGGTGAATCCACGTCTGTAACTCTTCCCACTTTGTGAGTTCTGATTTTTTGGCCATCGAATTTTTGTTCAGATAAATCTGTAAACGAAGAACTCGTGATCAAATCAAATTATTTAGTTGCTTAATTTTTATGCATGCCTTAATGTCAGCCTACTGAATGGGACCTATATGTGCAGAAACTTTTTTTGTCTATTGCTTGTTTTAACTCAATTCGAAAAAAATAATTAAGATATTACATTTCAATAGATGGAGGGACTCTGAGAGAACTTATCGTTGTTTTATTCAGATTTTATGACATTGGACTGAAGGAAAAGTGGACTTGTTCTGAGACGTATTCATAGCATTTTATTTTAAAATCTCCTTTTCCCCTCTTTTATCAGGTATTTTAATATAATTTTTTCTGGCCCCGCATCAGATCATATATATTGACTGGCATTTCCGTTACGAGAACATTATCGGGTGCATTAGATCATTTCGATGACATTGTGGCCCGACCGAACTCGAGGATCTCGGTAATAGTGTTTGCTTTACATTACATTGCCTGTTTGTGTTAAATTATAGGCCAAGAGAGGCCGTGTTTGTGAAGCGGCTGGTTGATAAGGCGGCTCGGTTTGGGAGGGTTTGTTAGTCCCTTCTCCTTCCAAAGGGATCCTTGCAGAGTCACTCCACGTAGGATCCCCAGCTCTAATTGCCAGGCGGGACACGTCCTCAGGACACTAGCACCGGTCCGATCTGTCTTGCGAGATCTTCTTTATCGCCGTCTGTACCGGTCCTATGGAGATGCCGCTTCTAACAGGATTCGGTTTTAAAAGAAGGGGGTAGGAGTTTCTGCATCGGAACTAGGGTCAATACATTCAATTATCAGTTCGTTAAGTAAATCATCCTAGAACTATACAGATTATTGTTAAAAAAAAAATAAAATAATATACATTTTATAAACACATTATAGGAAATAAATACAGATATTTCTTGTTATCCTCTTTTTTGTTGTTTCTTTTAGTATGTATGGACTATTGTCCGACCGTCGCCTTTTATGATTAATAATAATAAATTTTTAAAGTTATATACACATTACATAATAATGATGGTTAAAGTGAAATAATCAATAATAAAGAAACTACAATGTCTTGGTTATGTTAAGACAAGAAATGTTATACATTTCTTCATAAATACTGGTAAGTAACTGTTCTAGAATTAAATTGTAATGCTTAATATTTATAAATAAAGGTCTTAAGTTTAATTAAAATTAAATATTTTAACTTCTTATGATTTAAGGTTTGGATTATATAATTATACAGTGATGAAGTTTTTTTTTTTTTTTTTAAATTCTATAATCTAAGGATCGAACGAACAACGAGAAAATAGTAGGTATCTTAAGGAGAATTTATTTATTTATTTATTAGTTGTACATATTTGTGGCTCACAATAAATTTGCCATCTACCTTAGTATTCAGCAATTATGATATTAAGGAGAAGAATAACAAGATAAAAAAAAAAAAAAAAAGTAGTAAAATAACACATACATTATAACATAATAACAAATACACACACAAAAAAGATAATGCAGCAAGTAGCTCAATGCAATAAGTCTCTTGGCCACCGCCTCAGCAGTCTTCTGGGCCTATTATATGGATGTGTGGCAGTAGATAGAGCTTGAGTAAGTGGATTGGAATTTAGAGTCAGTCTGTCATGAAAATTATTAAAGCGGTCAGTGGCAGTTGCCGTGATGAAAGGAGTGTTAAGGTCAGTGTGTAACGTGAGATTTGAAACGTAAAAGGGTGCGTCTACAATTTTCCGAAGGACTTTTGACTGGAATGACTGAATGATTTTTATATTTGATTTCTTTGCTGTTTCCCATAGTTCGATCCCATATGTCCATAGTGGTTTAATGAGGACTTTGTAAATAGTTAATTTATTAGTCACAGATAATTTAGAACGTCTGTCAAGTAGCCTAGAAAGAAGTCCGTATCGCTGATTAAGTTCTTTTCTTTTTTGTTTTATGTGGTATGTCCATGTCAGTCGTTTGTCCAAGTGGAGACCCAAATATCGTACAGTTTTTGAAGGTGTTAGAGCAATATTATTAAAGAACACTGGAGGACAAGAGTTATGTTTAAGTGTAAATGAAACAAATTGACTCTTAGACTCGTTCATTTTTATTCTCCACCTTTTAGCCCAACAAGCTATGTCGTCTAGGTGTTCTTGAAGTACCTGAGAAGCCTTTGCTACATCCTTGTTAGATGTTAATATTGCCGAGTCATCAGCAAATGTAGCCAACAGTGTATCAGAATGTTTCAGAATGAAGGAGAATTTATATAACATACAGTGCATGTGTAAATTCTATCGCGTCTCCAATGTTGCCAGAAATCATATTTTATATAATGATTCTAACCATTATTATAACATCTTCCTATCCAATATTGTTATATCCTGTTGTATATAAATCGTCAGTTTCACCCCAAAACCATGTTCTAAGTTTACTGACACTTAACCGTTATATATTTTTTCCAATATCATTTTTTTCTGTAACGTTAGCATATTCCCCGGGCCATAATGATTCAAAACTGAATTTAGATACCGTAGTTGTAATGAATTAAATTAAATAATTTTCTAACAAAGCACCTATATATATATATGAATACGGTTTTAGGGAGAACGTGACGAGCAATACAATAATACATTACAGTATCGGATAGGCAAATGTAATAATAATGATTTGTAAAGAGCTAGAAGACCAGCATTTCATCCTGGCTACACCAAGTTAAAGAACTCCTTACTTAATCATTATATATATAAAAAAAAATGCAAACCCAGAATTATATATATATATATATATATATATATATATATATATATATATATATATATATATATATACATTTTTTCTTTTTCGTTTTTAAATTGTAAAAAATTTATTGTTTTGCTTGTTTATTTATAAATTATTCGTATTGTTTGCAATTTAAATTATGTTTTGAACCTTATCTTATGTAGCATTACCGATGCTCTCATAGACATAAAACTCATAAACGAGTAATAAGATATTTAACTAATTTTCAGGACAATTAATTAATAATTAATAATTGTAAGATACATTTATGCAAATGAGCACAAGTATTTTTACAAAAGTATACTTTTTATTATCAATAAATATTGCAATTATCTGGCATTTGGTAGAATTTCTGAATAATTTTTTTTTTTTTGTAAGATACATTTATGCAAATAAGCACACTTATTTTTACAGAAGTATACTTTTTATTATAAATAAATATTGCAATTATCTGGCATTCGGTAGAATTTCTGAATAATAATATTTTTTTTTTTTAAGGAATTGAAAATTTTAATATTTATATCATGCATTGAGTATAAATAATATATTTATATTGGTAGATTTGGTCTTGGATCTTTGCTTTTGTTACGCAATAAGTTTAAATATTTATACTTAGTTTCTTGGGATCTCATGAATTTTGTTATATTAAAATTAATTCAAGAACCGAGAATAATGTAAACTTTTTCACCATCAAACAAGTCTCCTTTTATGAAAATTTTTAATATTCGATATTTTTCAAGATAACGTTTCAGAAATAGGTGGCTGAAAAAAAAAAAGAAAAAAAAGAAAGGCCTATGAATTATTAAAGAATCTGAATCTCCATAAGTTCTTCTCGGCCTCACCACATCAAAGAAAGATTATTCAGCAAAATCTTGGCTTGGGAAGAAATCTTTTAGCTTCTAGGCAAACAGTTTTATTCCTTATTTTGTGCTGGAAGCAATTATTTTTGTTTACATTCCAAGACAAACGATTCAGACTTATTCTGTTCAGTGGAATAATTTTTGTTTGATCCACTAAAGAAGTTAGAAGCTTCTGTAACATTTAATTCCATTAGCATATTTTTTTTTAATTAAAAGAAAACTTAACAATTTTTTTTTTGTTTTATTCAAAATTCCATCAAAAATGAAATCATCCATAATGATCTTAATGTTCCATATGGTTGCGATTTGGCCCAATCCAGATACCTATCCTTCCATAACAAACTTTGGAACCATCCGAACCCTCTCGTTTCAAACCTTGCTTCCTCCTCTAACTCTGATAACCCTCCGAGGCGTCTGAAAAGAAGGTGGCCTCGTGATCTTCTTGTGTAAATCTATTATTAGAGTGCTACCAGAGGGTAGTTTCTCAACAAGCGATTTCACATTATTATATTTCTGAGTGCACATTTACCGGATGTATTTTTTTTCTTTTTTTTATGATACAGTTTTAAATAGCAATGAATAATAAAAAAAAGAAATAAAACAATACAAATCTTGTTTTTTTATAATGAAAAACAAAACAAAATAATGTCTTTTAAAGAAATATTTCAAGTTCAAGGATTTTTATCAATTTAATTTTTTAAATAAAACTTATAAATGAATTCTTGTTTTATTTTTTAAAAATTGTGGTTCCATGCTCTTAGTAACTACTTGTTCAAATACACCACATTAAATAATTTTTATTAAATCTTATTTATTCAGATTAATAAGTATTAAAATTTATATAAAAAATAATATGAAGATAAGAAGAAGATATGTCTCCAAATTACGAATCACATGTAAAGTAAGGCCATATTGATAATGTTCTAATAAATTCACATTACTGATAAAAATAATAAATTTTCTGCATCAATAATATTAAAGAATAATTTAATGTAAATAGGCGTAATGAACGGAACATTCACCTAAGTAAACTCAATGTTTAAAAAATAAATCTAGTATGCTATTGCATACCAATTTACTTATTTTATTTTTTTATATTTCTTTTTCTTTATTATTGATATTAATTGTATGTACATATTGTGCGAATGAATCATGTAGACTTAATATTAATGCCCTTCAATGTGGCAGAATGTATTAATATTCAATAATGAAAGTTAAAAAAAGTATGCTATTAAATTATATGCCTTTAGTAAAATTATCATGTTGACAAATTTATTTATATAAATCCTTTACACATTAAATAAAATTATTTCTCTATTTTTTAAGGTTCAATTAATCAGGTTTCGAATAAAAAAGATATACATATACATACATACATACATACACACACACACACACAAACACAGACAGATATATATATATATATATATATATATATATATATATATATATATATAAACATACACAACTATTATGTTTTTGTCAATAATTAGTTTACATATATATAAATATAGACGAATCATTGGCAAAAACATAATGATTGTAAAAAAAAAATAGAATTCCGAAAGATTTTTATTAAATTCTACAAGTATAAATTTGCGTTTATCGAGGCTTCATCAGTTTCATGAATTTCTCTATTGAACCTAAATATGATTTTTTTTTTTAATTTTAATGAAATTTACAACTGTATTACAAAATATGAACTTGAGAAGGAGTTAGTCGGGGGTGCGGTCAAATAAATACTAAATTAAAATGTAGTAATTATTTTAATTTAGTATTTATATATAACTATATTTTAATTTAGTATTTATTTGACCGCATCCCCTACTAACTCCTTCTCATATTATATCAACGGTCAACCATCTCTACATCATTCTAAATATGAATTATTACTTTGATTAATAATTCAAGGAAGAATAAAAAAAAAAATGATCAATTGCTTTGTTATTTTCTTATTCTTGTTTTTATTACCATGTGTTAAAATTAGGCTAAGAGTGTTAAGGCGACATGAAATTAGCAACCTTTAATCCAGTTGCACTGCCTCTACTATTCCTGTCTGGACTAGTAGAAAGGTATGTCTAGCTAGACCAAGGAAAAGAAGTTGGTTATAATTGAAGTGTTCTCCATGTCAGAAATAGTAAGGAAGGGGATAAAAGAAAAAAAAAAGATATGTCAAAGTTTACAAAACAAAAGTACCAAAGGTATATAAGCTAAAATTTAATTTTTTTTTTATAATCTTAGAAAGGGTTTGAATTCGACTGCATGTAACTCAGCCAAATTATTTCAATACAACTTTTCATCAAAAGAATTTTTTTTTTTTTAATAAAAGGAAAGAAAATATTTCCGAGAAAGAGTAATAAAATAGGCCATTGTAACCCTACCCCAATAGGCCTCCGCCGTCCGTGGAATTAGATATGGATTTTTTTTTCCCCTCCAGCTTATTTGTTCTTTCATTGAAAAATAGCCAAAATCTCTGCTCGTGACAGGTTAACAGAGAGCCTTTTCCTTAAAACTTCTGAAGCAGTTAAAATATGGATGTTTTAAGGAAGAAAAGCTTTCGCTCTTGGGGATTATTTTACTTGTCTGTTAAATAAATTGCTGATAAATAATTGACTTTTTAAAGGATCTGCGCTATGCAAGCCATTAGTATTATATAAGCTGGATTATTCCTTGTAAAATAATAAAAGGAGTTAGATCTTCCAAAGTTTATTCAAGCAACAAATGATGATTAGAAGATATTTCGAATCTGCGTTTTCAGCGGAATTATAAATTTTGAGATCCCCTGATTCTAAATAATTCAGTTCCGAAAAATGATCTGTTTAGGTGAGTGTGTGTGTGTGTGTGCGAACAGCCTAGTTCAAATTCGAAAAGTCACATGAAACTAAAATTACATATTTGAGATAGTTATATGCTAGAGATGTTACAGAAACTTTTTTCTTAAAATCGGCTAACCGTACCACTTTATATAATCCATTTTACACACTTTGCAAAAAATTTCATTTTACAATTTTATCAATAACTATTTTAACGATTTTAATCAAAATCGGAGTATTAATGTATAATTAAATGGTCTTTAATATCTACCAGTTCTTATTCTCATTCGTGTCGCTTAACAGGACTTACTGCTCCCAATGATGCCTTACATACCACTATGTTTTTGAAACGATCATCTCATTCACTGGTTATCATTACCATTATGACAGAGGAGAATAAAAAAAAAAAAAAATTAAGGTAAAAAAAGTAATAATTATACGGAATATTATTGTTAGTGCAAATGGTTATATGTAAAACTTTTCCATTTTTATTCTAACTTTATTGCCTGAAACTGCAATAAGTAGTCTGCTACTATGTGAAATAGGAGAGGAAAATAAAATTAAAAATTATTCTGATAAATCAATAAGAAATAATCGCTTTTTAATGATCTCTTGTAAAACACTTAATTTTTACGACCTATTGCACTAACAAAATACACCATCGGTTTATTCCAAAAAATTATTAGGTGATATTATAGAAAATTAAATCAGTTAATAATGTGATGAATTTTCCCACTAAGAAATGAAAACATTATCTCCTTACCATTTTCTATATAAATTCTCATATCTATTATTCTAATAAAAATATATATGATTGTTATTTGTCTTTACATTATTCGCCTTTAAAATCTGTAACCAACATATGGAACATCTTCAGTAAATGTTACCCATTTTCCTTTACGACAGACCTCCAGTTATGACATCTCCAGATGAGTTACAACCCCCTAAGAGACCTCTGTACGTCTGCACCATAGATTGGATGTATGGTCTATTGGTCCCTCGGCAGTCTTCAGCTTACGGAGGGTTGCAATTCTTTATCGAGTGGCAGCCATACAGTATTTTCCAAGTTTTCTTCTTCGCCTTTAAATGTTCGTTCACAGTTTTCTTTCTATATTCCTTGCATAACTGCATATATTAGTTACCATAATTTAGTTATAATCATTTATTTTTCTGTTAAAAATCAAAATTTTAAGAATCGCCCTGTGATTTAAAAATGAAATAACAATTCATAGTCAAAATTAACTTATCTAGATTTTTAATATTGCTTATCAATATATTACAGTGATCAATCATAAGCCATGATCAGAGGATAATTTGGGTCAATAAGATCCATGAACCATCTGAATTTAATCATGACAATTGATAATATAGAATGTCATTTAAAAAAAAAATCACATTAATCGTTGATATACTAAAAAAAAATAAATCGCTGCAAATTATTTCACAAAGGTTTATTATTTCGAAACAATTATACACCTAAAGAAACATTATCTTCCTAGTGACAAAGTAAAAGAAATAAAAGCTGATTCCAGTTATTGGACTAAACATTTTTTTTTTAATCATTAGTATTATGCCAAAAAAATTAGCATTACTTCAGTAACACATACAAAAACCAAAACAAAGGATATAACCTTTGTAGTATAACATATAAAAAAAAACTAGTGACCATATCTTAGCAAAGAATTGTCCGATATTAACGATTTTTTATTTATTATTATTTTTTTTTTTGTAGGAAATTCTGTAGACTTTTAAATAACCATATACAATATCAAAATGGTTTATTTCCTTAATGAAAAATGACTACATTATTGTTATTTTCATCTATAATTGAGTTTTGTAAAAAGCAAAGCTCAGTCATAACATTCGATACTATAAACAATAGTTTATTCTTATTTGTTCATTTTTCTTTCCAGAGCTCACCCCCAAACCAAATCCTTAATTTATTTAGTTTTATGTCTGTTACAGGTAAACTACAAGTTTTCAGTGCTTGGAATTTGGATAGGATGACATTTATGGGTATGTTTATTATTTGTTTTCTCTTGATGGATTTATTCAATTGGCATTAAACAAATACAGTGTTCGATTTTTTATGTCATTTTAAATTATTTAATTGCATAATGGATGTATGAAATAATTAGTATTTAAGGACTTAACGACGGATGGTTCTGAAACAACAGACTTGTTACCACTTTTTAGTTAAGTTTCCCTTTTAATATTTTCACTCCTAGAAAGTTTATCAGGTATTCTAACCGAGGAGAGTGATATTGTAGATTATTGCAGAAGGACAAATACTTATTTTGTACCAAATCAACCACATATGACATTTCAAGTTCATTGTGAAATATTTTATTTTTGACATAATTAGGAGCATTAAAAATTAAGCAAATCAAATGGGTTTGGAAGAATTTAGATAGTTCTGTGGAATTACATTATTCAGCTCAGCAATTCCAAGTAGGTCTGTTGGTTTTTTTGGAGTTAATTTAAAGATTGTTGGAATTTGTTAACATTAAAATTTTATTCTTTTCAATTATTAGTTTTATAATACTAAATGAAAACTATAACAAAAACAAAAGAAAAGAAAATCTAAAATTATGATGATGTTTCACTCTAAATTTTTTGTTCTCACAATACATTTTTATTTTTATCAAATTATTAATATCTGCCTAAAACTTCTTTCATAGCTTCATCTCATCGTAGTATACAAATATTGTATTTATAAAAATTCTCGGAATTGGGGTGTTTTCAATCTTGAGATCGGAAAACTCTTGAATAAACATTTGCTATCCACTTGAATCATAACGTAATATGATCACAAAATCGAACAAAAAAAAAGCAGCCTTCAAAAATATTGGGCCGTTTGGCCTATATAACCTTGTTATTTTGACATTTTTGAGGTGAAGGTCACAACAAACGGACCAATGTTTTTGTAGACCACATTTTTTTTTTCCAGTTCGTTATCATATTATCTTACGATTCCAGTGAAAAACAAGTGGGTATTCGGGAGTTTTTAGTACCTAATTGAATAGACAAAATTTGCTCATCTCCAGATTGAAAACGCTCCAGTACCGATAATTTTTGTAAATAGAATATTTAAATGTTACGATGGGATGCAGCTATTTACGAAGTTTTAGGCCGATGTTAATGTTTAGATAAAAAGGGGTTTCTACCACGGACTATTTTGTTAATATCGTTTTTCTCTGCTTGTTGACGGTAGCCTATTTTTTGGCAGAAATGAATTTCTTTTGTTATAAAGCCTCAGTATGGTTGTTGATTTTATTGCTAGAAGATTTATTAAAATAATTTAAATATTGATGAAATATTCGAAATATATATATATATATATATATATATATATATATATATATATATATATATATATATATATGAGAAGGAGTTGATCGAGGGGTGCGGTCAAATTAATACTAAATTAAACAAGTAGAATTATTTTATTATTGTTATTAATTATTATTTAATTCTACTTGTTTAATTTTTAGTATTAATTTGACCGCACCCTACCCTCCCCCCCCCCCCCCGATCAACTCTTTCTCATATTATATCAACGGTCAACTATCTCTTCATCATTATATATATATATATATATATATATATATTTTTTTTTTAATTTCTTAAGCTGTATTATTTCTTTAATACATTCAAGTCCAGTTTGATATCATTCTTACATGGCATTTCTTAAGTTTATTAAATAAAAAATATGTTTTGAATGCTCATTTATAAATAAAAATGAATGTTAAAGAAAATCAAAAGATATACCCATTTCCTCTCTCTTTTTTTTTTAATTTATTTTTTTATAATTTCTTATTAGTACCTGTTAGTAATTCTGGCAACCAAAGAGTATGCTTTCGAATAACGGAATGATATAAAATTTACTATACAATAAAATATAATAAAAAATATATATATATATTTAATTATTGAGATTATTTAATAATTCCAGTATTATTTAGCTAGCTATTCTAAATAAACTGCTATAAAAGCAGAGGGTTCCTCTCTAATAGCTTGGGATGCTATTGAAAGGCTGGCCCCAAAGTCCCCTTGTATTTAGACCGCTGGACAGATGTCGCCGTTCCCAGGAAGAAATCGAATGTATTGGCCATCTCTGTGTGTATGTTCCAAGCCACCCAAACTTCGGGGCTATTTTATCTGCGAAGGGACGTCAAAAACCTTGTCCTAACAACCAGATTTTCTCTAACCATATCTCTAGACTATCATTTCTTTACTTTATTACGTAAATATAGATTTTTTTAAAATCCACATTAAATTATAATAATCTTTATATAATGTATTATTTGCGAAATAAAACGGTGCGTCAACTATCCTTTGCATACACTTTTGACTGGAAGGACTGAATTTTTTAATGGTGGAGGTCTTAACAGAACCCTACAGTTCTATACCCTAAGTCTAAATTGGTTTATGTAAAACACTACGAAGGGTTAGTTTGTTAGTTAAAGATAATTTTGAACATCTGTCAAGTAACCTGGACAAAATACCGTATCGTCTGGTTAATTCTATTCGTTTTTTCTAATGTGAATCCTCTAAGTTAATCCGTTGTCTAAGTAAAAACTCAAAAATCTAATAACATATGATGCTGGGATTTCCATGTTATTAAAATATATTTCGAGAAAAAGGGTATGATTAAGAGTGAATAGGACGTACACACTTTTTTTCATTCATTTTAATTTTCCAACTTGTGGCCCAATCAGCAATATCGTTCTAACAATTTTAGATACTGGAAAAGAAAACTACAAAAACTTTCACCAAAGACTGACGTACAACATGAATCCTCTGAAAGAAATCCTTCATTATACAAGGGACCCCTACAGCATATTGCAAATTTAATTTAATGTTCAACTTTTGGTTTGGTTATAAAATAAATAAATATAAATTATAATATACTTTTATTATTAATTATTAAAATTGGATATGGTATCTCCCTCTTAATTTTGTTTTGTCTTATCTACTTTTAATTTAATATTTTAATGAGTAATGCAACAGCGTGATTAAAATATAAACTGTGTATGACATATATATGGTGTTTGGATTGACATGTATAATGTAATATTGATAAGACTTCACTTTTTTTTTAGTGTACTATTATCCATGTTACATTACACATGCCAATTCAAATATCGTATTTATGCCATATACAGTTTATATTTTAATACTCATAAAAATATGAAATTAAATAGATAAATAGATAAGATAACACAAAATAAAAATAAAAATATAAGCAATATATCCTATTTTGAAATTTGCATAGTTGTATTGTAAAGAAGAATTTCGATTAACATACTTACTAATTTTTAATTATATAGAAAACAATTAATGGGCTTATGTATAATTATTACCTTGTGTAGATTTTTGTTAGTTTGAAGAATTTATTTTTTTAATAAATTACATATTCCATTATTTGACACCCTAGTCAAAATACTTTGTATTGCTTTTATTATTTTCCAGTCATTTTATTATATTTCTATCACTGTAGTTATTGTTTTATTAGTTTTCCCTCGATATTAAATACTTTTTGTAATTTTGATTTTATTAATGATACAAACTATAGTTTTTATTTTTTACTGTTATTATAATAATTGGTAAAATGAGATAACAAGTTTTTTTTTTTTAAGTTACAGAACAATTACTTTTAAAATAAAAAATATTTTGTGATAGATATATTCGAAGTTTATACTACTGCTAAAGGCACCCATGAAACAAAAATATTGAATTTAATTATCTAATGCCTTTGGCTACATGTAATTTGTTAAATGCTGGTTCTAATATTTGACCAATGGTTGATTAACTGAGCTGTGATTACAGCTGAATCCTGTATCCAGGAATATCAAATAGAACCTCCCTTAGACTCACTTGATTAACCAAGACTGTATTTGATAAAATATAAAGCTTAAATTTATCATAACGTTTTATATGTATTATAAACTAAGGTTCCTATTTACTAAAGGACTGTGGAATGCACTGCAATCACTTACTCTAGAATCAACTTATACTTACTGTCTGCACAGTTATTATAAATTGTCCTACTAGAAATATCACTAAAATGAATTTACTCAAAAATGTTGAAACTGTTGTTGGTCATTCTGTCAACTGTATGGCTCATATGTTGGTTTATCACCCTTAAAATAATTTAGTTTATTTTTAGACTAAATATTTTTTTAGTTTGATAAACTTAATTAGAAACTTGCAAAATAGTCGTAAATCAAAAATGTTAACCTGAGAGTAAAAGGAAAGGTACAAAATTTTTTCGATACTTGTAGTTGATTTGTAGAAGTATTGCAGACCAATCAGGCGTTATACTCTTATTATTTTTTTGGTTTTTTTTTGTCTTTAAAAAAAAACTTGGAAAACCCAATCCGCTGGTGTTCCTCAAGGTAATATTCTAGGTCCTTTCCTCTGTACAGTTTATACAGCTGACATCACTACCTATCCCAACACTGTCATCACCACATATACCGAATACACATGTATCCTATCAGTAAATAATGACCAATCAATTGCATCCCAAATGCTTTAATCACACATAATAAATCTTGAATAATGGTGTAAAAACTGGAGAATTAAAATAAACTCCAATAAATTCCACCAAATTACCTTTATCCTTCGTCTAAAACCAATGACTTCCTGTCCTACAGTTCCCTTTAACAATACTTCACTTATCCCTGTTGAGCAAATCCGCTGTCTAGGACTCCACCTGGACAAACGACTAACTTGGAATGCTCATACTAGACTGGAACGACAAGAAACCGCTCGACGTTTCCGACTTCTCCAGCACTTACTAGACAAACGCTCTAAACTTCCAATTAATTACAAAAGACTCCTATACATGACTATATCAGAATCATCCCAACCCTCTCGTTTCTAACCTTGCTTTCTCTTCAATTCCCGATAACGCTCCGAGGCGTCTGAAAAGAAGATGGTCCCGTGATTTCCTAATGTAGACATATCATTAGAGTGCTACCATCGGGTAGTTACTCAGCAAGTGTTTTCATGTTATTATATCCATATGTTCAAATTTAATAGATGTATTTATTTAATACAGTTGTAAATATCATTAAGAAATAAAAAAAAAAGACTTATATAAGCAACTCATAATTATTCATAGGCCGAGCCCGATGGGATTGGCTCTTGTGGCGTTGGTGGTCTTCAGTCAAGAAAAAAAATGTTTATGCAGCTAACATCAATGTAATGCCCCGAATGAAACCTGGACGAGAAGTAGGGCTGAATGTTGATAACATTAATCCTACTCGCACGTTAAAATCGTAGCAAAAACCATTAGCTTAAAAATACAGGCATTTTTATCAATCTCATATTTCAATGGGTTAACAATTTTTTTTTTTTGCTGAAATAAAAACATCAAAAATAAGATTCGGGCTCTAACACCTCCATAAACCCTGTTGATAATTTCCGATCTGTCTTGCGGATGGAATCGCTGATTAACGTTTTAGCAGCCAGCTTACAAAGATAGGGTATGGAAATAATTTTCAAGCCGCCCTCGAGACGTTGATTACAATTGCGAACTGAATCGCAGATGATCGCGGGAGTGAATTGCAATCAAGAAGACAATGACTGGGTTATTAATTAAGAGAGGCTGTCCTCATTGTCAGGGCTCTATCGCCTCCTCCCAGCCCTAATAGCTTTC
Organism: Nezara viridula; assembly: GCA_928085145.1. NCBI lineage: Eukaryota > Metazoa > Arthropoda > Insecta > Hemiptera > Pentatomidae > Nezara > Nezara viridula. Next base: position 47,697,867 of record OV725082.1, on the reverse strand, counting down.
GCCTCCGAGGTCCGTCATCTGGGAATGGAGGGGTCGCCCCGAAGAGTTGGTCTGCCAAGACTTGGTATCTCCGAATTCCTAAACTCAGGACTGGAGTCATTGAAGAGCATCTGCAATCCATCAGGCCCTTCCTAAAGTAATCAAAATACAGTGGGCAAGTTGCTAACGTCAGTTATAAGATAATTAACGAGCATCAGAAATCCATAATTAGGTAACTTGGAAGAGGAAGAATACCAGGAAATAGTTACGATGGTAGGTGGATAAAGACACTTCAACTCTTCATGAAAACCAGAGACAGAGGGGTCGCCTCGGATACCAAAGTGAATCAAACCAAAAAAAATTAAGTTGTTTTCTGTAGACCTCACGATAGAAATGAACACATCAACATGGCGAAATTTATAATATGAGATATTCATTATAAATGCTGAACATTCGTCTTGCATACAGTATACACGTCCGATTTTTAGTTTCTGAGATATTTTAGCCCATATCCTCAATACTACTCTATAAATATAATTTATTTTTTATAAGTATAGTTTGGTTTTCGACATTACTTTTTTCCTTTCGCCTTTCTAAAACTTCATCGGGTTAAGATCCAGTTTTGAATAATAGCCTATTATAGAGAGGATGAAGTTCTGAACATTTCCCTCTCTTACAGTGTGCAGGTCCTTTTTTTATTTTTCGAAATATTTGAATCCATATGCAAAAACACTTCAATTGATCAATTCCAGCCGACTTTAGCTGAGCGTTACACATCGAAAATCTAGCTCAATCTAATTCACTTCCAACAAAAAAAGTGCAAAACACGCCAAAAGAAGTTTTCACTTAAAAAATCACATTTGTTGGTTTTGTCTTTTTGACACTTTTTTAATTCAATAGATAATTAAAGTTTTAAAAAATCATGGAATCACCCTTGAAAACTTACTTTTTAAGCTTAATGCATTATAAGTCTAGGTACCATAGATTAATTACTAGAAAAAGGTGTCCTGAAAAATTCATTGGTTCTCTCTTTTAGCAAAACTTAATATTTAAATGTCCTGCCTAAGTTTTAAAACTATTGATTAAATAATCGTTTTGGAACGTCTGGTAGCATTAGGCTTTTAAAAGATGGTTCAAAAAATGGTTCTTGTAATATGAATATTTTAATTTTTTGCAGCCTGATTCTTCTTAACAAGTCTATTTCGGGATGATAGAATGTAGCTTCTTGTTTTTGTTTGTTTTAACTGGTAGAAAGAACAATAATGTAAGCTTGGGGTAAACGTAGTTGCTAATTTATATGTTTCTCTGTTATTTCTAATTAGGGGGATGAAACTCTAAAGCTCCACTCCTGAATGGTATTGATTCAAGCAAACCCTTCCCTAGACATATCGAAACCAAGAATCGGATGACAAACAACGGTGGTATCAGCAATACCGAGCGATCTCTACGAGAACAAAGCAGTTTCAGAAGTCACAAGATTGAATCGTTGAAAATATAACAAACAAAGTTTGTTACAAGAAGCAATCAGTGAATCATACAAACAATCAGTACTATTTGCTGATAGTCCTGACCGGTCCCCTTACCAATTTGTAGGATAGGTTTTTTAATAAAATATTAATAGAATCGATGGAAACTTCTGGGAGCCACGGGTTTCTGTTTAAGTTTACCATTTAATACTGCCCTTCATAATAAGAATAAAAATTCAAGTAAATGTTCATAGTCCTCTAACTACTTCATCATTACTTTTCAGATTTTAAATAAATGTTCTTCATTACTTAAATTATGTCACTAAAAACCAACAAATAGAGTATATTTTAACCTTACCCTCCCTCTTCGAAAAACGGTTGTTAGACAAATTGCCTATTTCTTAATATTAAACATTAATCACAAGTACCATCGCAAAGATTGAAAAAAATTACTTTACATCTGGGAACCCACGTATTTTCAACCCTGACTCACAATGTTATTATCTCGATCTTCAACAGTATTAGAAAGAAATTGAATTATTTTCTTTTTTTTTTTTCTTGACTCCGGAATACTCAACATACTAAATTTGTAACAGTTCCACGTACTAACACTCCGCAAAGTCCTAATATGAATAAGATAATAGTGACAAAAGCTATTTTCGTTGTATGATTTTATAATTTTAAGAGAGAGTTCCACAAAATACATCCACATAAGGAAAATTCAAACAAGTCGAACATTTATAAATGCACCTCGGTTTATTTAAAATCACACCATATACAACTACATGAACATAAGTACCTACAGTAAAATCATAAATGACAAATTTCAACTCTTGATCGCTAAAATCCTCACGCCCTCTCTTTTTTTTCCTCCTTCTAACTCAGTCAGCCTAAACGAAGACAAAATAAACGACAACACATATACTTCATACGTCGCAACACAGTTGCAAATATATTGTAAAATAAATAAATAAATAGAAGAGACTGGGCACGGTTGTGATAGGTTTATTAGGAAGAAAGAGAAGTTGTGCCTGTCTGAACGTATTTAACAATATTGCTAACGCATCACGCGACATTAACGTTAGTAGAGGTGTTCATTCCTTTTTAACAGACAAAAATAACTATTTTTATATAACTATTTCTAAAAATAACTATTTCTTTGAATAGTTGTTGTTTTATATGTACAGATAGAGTAATGAATGTTTTCCTCCGTTATAAGTTAAACAGTAGTTACTAATTAGCAGTTACTCTATGTAGATAATTTTGTATTGTCAAGTCAACTGTGCGTTGGCTATGGTTGTGACATATTTTCTGAGTAAGGTTGTGACACAAGTAATTTTTTTTTTGCTGTTAGATAGCTAGAAAACGCTCGAGGAATATCGAATGTTAATTCTTACACAAATGTTTATGCCTTATTAGTTATAAGTGGTTCAATTGTTCTATAATAAAATAAAGGTGATTTTAGACCGATCTCAAGCACTGTTTCTACCGTCCTTAGGATACCACAAGGCTGTGACATTATCATTTTTTTTTTTAATTTGCTTCTATGCGATAACCATTGTACTTACGGACGTCGTCAAGTGTACACTTTACTATTAAAAACATCTTTCTTCTATCTAACTGGTATGCAAACGAAATTGGGGCGATTAAATGAAAACTGATACAACCGTACCATGTCTGCCCTGAAGACGAAACAATTTTATCTTCATAAACAGAAAAAAAATTAGTTCAACAGGTCAGCTGTCTGGGAATATAATTAAGAAAGGATGTTTGTCAAAGGATCGATGAGGGCATGAATTTATTCAATTTGGACCCTCGCGGCTAAGTTGGGTTATTGATGCGATGAAAAAACTGGTCCCAAGTCGGGGGACTTTTAATAGACTTGCTGAGGGACTTAGGCTGCTCGTTCTTTGACGATCCGTCAGTGGTTGGGCCCTTTTAAAAGTGAACTCGTTTAGGGACCTGTTCTGGCAGTTGGTCCAAGCCTTCTCAAACGATTCATATTAAAGTTTCAGTTTACATTTTTTGGTAATTTTGGTATCGAGTAGTTGTGACAAGAAATATAATAGTATGGTAATATTTTTTAATGAAAACAGTCTATATCCAACAGGCGGATATAAAACTCTACATTTTGTCATGGTATTGAGTCAAGTATGTTTCGATGTGGCGCAAAAAATCCAGGTCATCAGCGCCCGATCAACTAAATTACACTACTTTTATACTTTTGGATATTTCGTACAAAAAAAAAAAAAAAAGAAAAAAAAAGGATAACAAAATAAATAAAAGGATTTATAGAATAAAATAAATAAGTAAAAATAACAATAGGCACTTATAGATACTAAGATAAAATAGATAACTAAACTTTTAAAAAATAGCAATAAATGAATTGAAATTAATAAGCAAATGAATTTTTAAAATAAAATGAAATAAAGTAAATAAATAAAAACAAAAAATAATAATAAATCTGCAAAGGATCATTAGTCATACACTTGTCATAGATGTTGTTTAAGTCTTTCATTATCTAGAAACTTGATAACTTTAGTAGTGATTTCTTCTTGATTTCCAAGGGATGCTGATATATTCGGGGTATTCCGAGATCTTTTAACCTTACGGTGGAAAAAGGGCACTCTTCCAGAACATGTTTTATGGTTAATGACTGGTCACACTTTTGAGATCTGGGGATATGATCTTTTGTTATGAGGTGGAGGTATGTCAGTCTAGTGTGTCCGATCCTCAGCTGCGTGAGGACGACCTACGACTGCTGCGTCTGGAGCTGGTCCACGGTTGCACCTCTTTCTTTATTGTCTTTAATTTGCTAGGTGCGCTGTTGTCCTACGGTCTTTACCATTCTTGATATATGGTTTCTCTTAGAGGTCGCCAAGTTGTCTTAAGGCTAAACAGGCCATTTTTTTAAAAGAAAACTTCTTTAGTTGCGTTTCGCTCTTTTTTTCTGGAGAGTGGATTAGATTGAGCCGTCAGATTTATGATGTGTAACAGATATTAAATGAGGAGTTTCAGTGTGAAAAGGAAAAACCTTATTTTGTACGTGTTATAAAATGGTGACATGATCTAATACTAATTGATCAAATGACATGATTGCCTGGCGTGAACCAAGACGATCGTTGAACATAAGACAATGGGGTAATTCGAGAGCGAGTATATATTAAGGAAGGTAGATAACATTGGCATTGAAATAGCTTGTAAATATTATTATGTCATGCTGTGCCAGCTTCCGGCTTGTGACATTAATATTTTCAGATAATATTATAGCATAATATTCTGTTCATTGTCCGCTGCTGAAGGTAACTTAAAAACCAACCTTTTTAATTCACAATTTTACTAATTTGAAGATAAATAATTAGAACCCTTATCGTAAATAAGTGGATTTATTTAATGATATATTTTTTTTTAAATGCGAACTTATTTAGGCGCGTTTTGTACTTTTTAGTGGAAAATGAATTAGATTGAGCCGTCATATTTCCGATATGTAACGCTCGGGCAAAGTCGGCTGGAGTCGACTAATTGAAGTGTTTTTCATTTGGATTAAAATATCTCAAAAACTAAAAATCTAACCTCCATATTGTTAGCGAGAGAAATTTTCATAATTTCATCCTCTTTGTAAAGACCTATAATTCAAAATTGTATCTTAACACGAGACCACACAGTGGTTGAAAATTTTTTTTTTTTTTCGGAAAAAACCTGCCAATACTGACAGAAAAATAGTTTTGACACCATCATAATCAGAACTTAATTTTCTATAAAATATCTACCGTAGACCTTTGTTTTTCCTCGTTAAACTGGATCTTCGGATTAACTTAGGATTAAAGAGGCGACGTATTTTTTTTTCTCAGAATAAGATAGCTTCAGCTAACTAAATTATTGAAACAAATGAGATAGTTGTTTTTATTATAACCAACCTTATCCAGTGAACTTATATTAAGAGAATTAATGAGATTTGGAATGAGTCGAAAACCAAATGATATCGAGTTTTTATTGAAGATATGGCTTAAAATATCTCAGAAACTAAAAATCGGACCTGCATACTGTAAGCGAGGGATATGGTCAGCATTCCATTCTATTTATAATGAGCTATTATTTATAATTTAAATTTCATATTATTAATCTCTTCTATGGTGTGGTCTAAAGTAAGCACCTTAGATATACTAGGTCGACGTTTCTATAAATAATAATTTCAAGAATAATAAATTCAGAGATTAGTTGCCGATACCACTAATATTCATTACAGCATCTTCTTCCATTCAGTCTAAAAAATATGATCCTCCCATATATATTTTGGTACATCCCTTAAACATACACCAGTTTGTTTAGCGCTAATTATCATAAATAAAAAAAAATGATTTTATATATTATTTAAAACCGAAATTAAGATTTAGGATTTTTTCGTGAATAACCTTTCTTTTGATACGTCATTTGTCAAAATTCATCATTCCTGAGAGTCACGCCATAGTGTTGATCAGTGAATTGATATACAGGGTGTTTCAGGGTTAAGTGGCCAAACTGCAAAAATGAACTAACTTTATTAATTAAATATAAACATCAAGCGTTTGATAGAGTCTGGCATTAGGGACTTCTTTTCAGACTCAAGACTATACTCCCTCCAACCTATTATCTTATTATTTAATCTTTTCTACTATTAAACCAGCCTTAGCAGGAGTGCCTCAGGGGTCAGTACTCGCTCCTCTATTGTATATCATTTACACATATGATATTCCAGATCCTGTCAATACTCTGACCGCGACTTACGCAGACAATACAACAATCTTGACAAGACATCAAAATTCAACATACGCCTCATAGACTCTACAATACCCCCTAAACAAATTCTACGACTAGTGCTAACTCTGGAAAATTCGACTCAACCAAGACAAATCACTACATATCACTTTACCCTTCGACGTGAAACTCGCCCTATTATTTACCTTGACAATATCCAAATTTCTCATACAGGCTAAGTTCAATATCTTGGACTGATCTTTGACAGAAGAATGTTATGGGGTCCACATATCAAATAAATTAAAAAAAAAAAATTAGGCCAATATTAGGTATCATCTGTTATTTAGTTTCCTTTATGTTACAAGCTAAGTAATTATAATTTTGATATATAATTGTTTGAAATAATAAACTACTGCATAGTAATTTGCTGCGTTTGTAATTTACACTGGACATTTGAGGCATTATTAAAGATGTTGGTTCTATAGTTCTGAATGTCTGAAGAACATTTTTAACATAAAAATTTTATTTTCGCTATTCGAAAGTCGGACAACTAAATGTTATCTTTGAGTTCAAATTTAAATTTAATTTAAATTAAACTTAAATGTTTACCGAACTCAATATCATACAAAATAATCATATTCACCCTTTTTTTGAAATAATGGGGAAGAAGGTATCTGGTACGCCCTGTAAAGTTTTATGAAGGAAATATATTAGGTTTCACTTTCGAGTAAAGTTGGCTGGAACCCGGTGAGCAAGTTTGGGTCACGTATTTGATATGACACGCCAATAGCAAACTTTCTTCTTTATCAAAGTTTCCACGACGTCCTGTCCTTCTCGAAATTTCTTCAGGCGGGATATTTCCTTCAAGATGGTCTCCCCAAAATAATATCTTTTCCTGGTACATCTTAGCTTTGATATTATATTTATGGAAACTGAGAAAATCCTTGTTTTGCCTCATCTTGGATCTTTTTCAAATATTTTTATGTCCAAGTCTTAATACTGTTGGTGCCACTCTTAATGTATATATTTTCTTATCAGACGCACCTGATAGAAAATATTTACACTCATTTTTAATCTACACATTTTTTAAAAATCTAAGTAAGACCAAGACGAATTAGGGTGAACGAGCCAGTTATGGAAAGGGGACCCAGTAACGGATAGGTTGGACTTTAAATGTATATAATAAGCTTCTTTGTTGATTTAAAAGTTCCAGTTTTTTCTAGAGTTGAAGAACAATTGACAACTGTATGAACAAACTTTCCAAAAGTAAATTTTAAACTGCTTATTACTGTTGTTTCTCTAGTGATATTGAAATCAGTGTGTTTCATACCTTCCTACTAACAGTATTATGGGTTCGCGTTTCGTAACAGGAATTCGCGTTTTGTTTGAGTAGACAAAAACAATAGTTGTGTTGTTTGAAAGGAATCCGTTCTGTTAAAATGCAAGAGATCCCGAGGAACTATCTAAATTATCAAAAGCATAAAATAACACGCATTTTGTTATTTATAAATGCATGTGTTAGATTTTAAATCAACGAACTTTCTTGTAATCGATGTCTTAGATAACACATATCATTTTTTATCTGGATGATTAATCATCCGAATGTTTAAGTAATAAGGTATTAGGACTGTTAACTTAAGTTCCAAGTAAGATATTTAAGGATTGAAATGTATGTTTTCCAACTGTGCCAGATAGTAAATTAAATAAATTATACAAATCTCTATAATACACCTTCGACGAAAAAAAAAAAATTATTTTTATTTTTTAATTTCCTTCTTGTTGGTATGAAAGAGATTCTGATTAATCACTTTTTATGGAACATTGGTTCTCTATGAATAATTAAAATAAACAAGACGTTAAAAGCAGATAGTTTAAACAACACTTTTAGTCAAGAAACTCGATCTTTTGAAAATATTTTTATTTTTTTTTATACTTAGTTAATTACAGATAAAACCCAATGTGAAGTAATTCTATTAACATTGTTAAATAAAAAAATCGGTTGAATATTCATTTATTTGTTGAATAATATGAAATTCACTCATAAAATAAAATTGATCACTTCAATGGTTATAGGGATATAAGATCATATTCAAACAATATGTACAAAAAAAAAAGATATATATATATATATATATATATATATATATATATATATATATATATTATGAACAGAAGCAAAATAACAACTAAATAATAAAAAAAAAATATATACAATATGTTAAAATAACTTAAATACATGTAAATTTAAAAAAAAAGAATACATACATAATTATATACACTATTTACAATCAGGCGATGGAAACCCGAGGTAGGCTTGTCCCTATAACTATGGATGGTAAAACAGGACTCCAGGTGATCCCTGCGGTACTCTCTGAACCACCGCACTGGTACTAAAGTCACTCCAATATATACAAACTACAAAAGTTCGGGGGCCACTGGCGTTTAACCTTCTTAGACGATTGTAGGGTTGGTGCTTGATATGGATTGTGCAAGCGGGTGATACTCAAGGTTCTGGTGAAATTTGGAGGATTTTTCTGGGATATGATCTAGGGCGAATGGGATTTTGAGATCATGGCATAGGATTTTGTTGATTACATGACAAGGAGCATCGACTATTGTTCGAAGGGCTTTGGACTGAAAGGATAGGATGCGTTTTATTATAGGGGGCGGGGTGGCCGAATAGGCTAAAGCGTGTGTAACAGCACCGCTAGTTGCCTGGCAACCGGATAACAGAGATTTGAGATGATATAAAAAGTACGAGTTCGCGTCCCGGTGCCGGAGAGGATTTTAAATTCCCCGCCCTCACCCCCCGGCCCGGGAAAATCCCGTATAGCCTAAAAGGCGAGGAAAAAAAAAGATGCGTTTGATTGATAAATTGATTATAATTGAACTAAATATTTAAGGAATGTAATACATATTTGATTATTGTATTTTATATCAAACTAACCTTTGCTTTTTAGTTATTAATTGTATTTAATATGTTATAAATTTTGTATTAAGGTGTAATTTAATTGTTGTTTTTTTCAAACTATTCTCTTAAATGTTTTTATTTATCGTACTGCAATTAAGAAAAAATTTAATAAATATTTTTTTCGACTTGTGTCTTGAGGTTATATAGGGATAAAGTATATGGTCAGTATTTTAAACTTTAGGTCATCACTCGATGTGAATAATGTGCCTATGCACATATGTTTTTTTAAGAATCAAAGGCTAATGCTATTTTCGGTCCTAACAAACTTTAGTATCTTCGGTTTGGATTAGAGATGACATCCATGGAACCAAGCAATCCATGGAGCGGACAAGTTCTCAATTATGGAAGGCTAAAAGGTTTAGGAGGGGGCTAAAAGGGCGGCCAAAATATATAGAGTTACCCTTCCATTGGGGCGTCCTCTTACAATGGAGCCCTGGCAAACAGGCGGGGGAAATATTTACCTCTTGTAGGAACAGTCTCCAGATGTAGGTCGCTCTATTCATTAGTCTCAGATCGATAGTTTTAAGCTCAGCTGTCGATGTATAATCGACAGTTACTGCCAAGGACACATCACAATTAATCCAATTATTATTTTATTTTATCAGACCTAGGAATACAGAAGTATGTAGTTTCGATATCCTCCAAAAAATATCCTCCTTTTAATAATAGAGTTGCAAACATTTCAAAACATCCGAAAAGATCAAAAATAAAAAGTCTGCTGTGAACTGGTGGGGAGACATCCGGGGAACGCAGTCTGAGGCGTAGGTGGGAGGATTGTGCTAAGGCTGACCTTTCGCTTGAGTGATTTGACAAGAGTACTGGTTAGAGTGATATCGGGTTCAGACCTATTGATTTTCATGCCACGTAAAGGCACTTGGAGTTTTTAAAGTTATTTTTAAAAGTTATCTAATTATCTGATTACCATAAAACAAAAAGCAAACACATTCCGCCCTGAATACTTGAAGTATGCAATATCACTAAAGAAACAGAACGAGATGGTTACAGATCTCTCAACTTACTTAATATTTAAAAAATCAAATAAAAAAAATATATATATAGTTCATGGAATGCTTCATTGCAAAATAGTTTTGTTTTACAAATCTAGTCTAATATATGATGCGAATAATTGTGACTTTGAAGCAATGGGAATTTATATGTATAATTATATATTGTTAAAGATCTTAACATTTGATTTATGATAGGTGACATTTCTACGAAACCATGTTAATAAATAAAATCATTTTTTGAAAGAAATATTGAAGTTGTATGAAACGCTTGTGTGCCAAGAGAGGGAATAAAAGAAAAAATATTGCATAAATAAATAAAATATGATATAAAAATAAAATTATTTCATAATATTTAACAAAAAGAAACTAAATAAATAATCAAAGAAAGATCAGGAATTATACAAGCATAAATTAAATAAAAATATGGCTGGTTGTTGAAGAAGGATGCAGGATATGCCTCACCTAGATCCTTATGGATTTTCTAATCTGTCATAGCTACTAAGAAGCAATCAAGTGACTTGCTTATTTCCTAATTGAACACTAATATTTTTAAACTGACCTTAGTATCGATTTTTTTCCGATGTAAAAAAAATCTCGATTGATGCCGATAATGCTATTTTTCTCAAAAACAAAGTAAATGTGAAAATAAGTTTCTTTTCTGTAATCGGTATTTTTCTTGTAAGGAATATAATAATAATTCCGATACTAAATTATTAAAAATTTTTTTTTACCAAAACCTTTTTCATAATGAATGAAATTCGAATATATTTAAATTAAATTCGAATGAAAAATTATATTAATGGTATTCTACTAATATTGTTAACAAAATGTTAAATTTTTATAATTCAATTTTAATAAGTTCTCCCCTCTTCCAGAGTGATACGATATTTTTCTCTCCAAACCGAATCCCAATTTACATTTTTTTTATTTCAATACTGGAATTGAAATTTAACTTGTTCTAAAACGGGGTCACTCTTATGAATTTCATTGTTTTTAAGTTACTATTAATGTAATCAATGATTTCGGAAATATGTGCTTAAAAAAAAAGATTTATTATTTTTTTTTAGTATTTATTTTTTGAATATTACAACATTCTGTCACTTGGAAATTAGTTATAGTGATGTTAAATCACATTCAGACTATATATACAAAAAATATAAAATAAACAGAAGCAAAATAACAAATAAATAATAAAGTAAATATATTAAATAAAATAAAATAACTTAAAAATAATTAAATTAAAAAAAAGTAAAAAGCACATACATACTTTTATATATACTACTTACAATTAGGCGACATAACTCCGAGGCAGGCCAACTATGGAGGGAAAAGTAGGACTCCAGGAGATCCATATGGTACTCTCTCAACCGATACTAAAGCCAGCGGAGATTGATCGAGAGTTAATTAATTTTTTTTTTAATATCCATTTTGACATTACAATTGGAATAGAAAATATAGTTCTTTTGCGTTTTAAAAAAATCAAATATTGTTTATTAGGATTAAATTTGGAAATAAACCACTTGATTGAATTATTCACGAAGATGTGGAGATAAACACTGCTTTAATCAATTTTTGTTTTTAGCTCAAAATAAAAAAAAACATAGTAGCCTAATGATTACATAAGACTAGAAATGGATACATATTTTTTATGTTGCTTTAATAAATAAATAAAAGGAATTGCGCCAACAAAGTCCCCCATAGAATGTTTCGTTTGGTTTGTTAGAACTGGAATTAATGCTCCAATAGTCACCTGAGCCTCCAACTACAGTAGACGGCTGAAACGGAGCCGCCCAGTAGCAATCCAGTTGATTAGCTCATCAGGAAATTGGACCCGGGGTCTTCAAGAGTAATGGTGAATGTAGCAATCTGCCAACCACCTAGCTTCTGCTTGCTCTCCCTTATAAACTAATTATAATAGTATTCAGTGAAATGATTTTAGATATGATCCTAATCTGCTAGTGAAAATAAAATGTATTCCTCCGTCAATTTTCATTGACCTCTTATTCTGACGATCAACTAGGTGTAGCATACTCATGTCTTAACTACGGTTATAATATTGCACGGCTGCTCAGCAATGAATTGCTAATTCACACAGCATATTCATCAATCAGCCGGTAATATTGAAAAAAGATTAAAATAGAGTTAGATCTGACCATTGGAATACACAGCAAATGTGCCAAGAACGGTTCACAGAACCAAACTAATGAAGGCCAAGATCAATATATGAATTGATGGAGGATTCCTAAAGAGTCTAAAATAATTTTGTATTAATAGAATGCATAAAAAAAGATTACCGTTTTATGAAATTCAAGATTAAAGGATTGTAAATATTTTAATCCTATTTAATACTTACCAATACTTTATAACCTCTTCAGAAAATTCTCTGATCTTGTTTAATCCCATTAGAGTTCTTCTAAAAATGTTTCAGTTTAATGATTTATTTCAAAGAAGAAACTCGATAGTGTCGTACGAAATTCTCTTAATTTTAAAGCATAAGTGGAAAAAAAAATTCATAGCTGCTGAAACAACTCGTGCAATTAGTAAATATGAAAGAGAAGGTGTCCTTTACCAGCTCACTTCGCGGCGTTGGTTTGAGAAATTTAGCAGTGAAGATACGACGTTGGAAAAGAAGAAGGCCACCATTAATGGATATTTATGAGATTCTGCAGGAAGCTGTTGAGTCAAATCCGTCCACAAGTACTCGCGAACATGCCAGGGAGTGTTGTGTGTCGAAAGATACGGTTAGTCCGTCATCTACTCTATATGGGGAAGGTGAAAAAGAGTAGTAGACTTAGAAAAGAGTTTAGAAATTCGTGAAAATTTATTGAAAAACCCATGCTTGAAAAACTCCTGCCTCATCCACCATGTAGTCCAGACCTCTCACCATCGGATTACAACTCATTTAGATCCATGGCTCATTTTCTTCAAGGAAAAATATTTGATAATTTTGCGGAAGTTGAAACTGCGGTCCAAGAGTTCTTTGACGGTCATCCCAAAGAATGGTATCAGCGTTGGCTAGCAGATGACGGTATATGGCAGATGACAATTGGCTAATGACGGTAGATATATTTAATAAAAGATGATCTTTTTGAAGAGACTTTAATAAGTATCATTTAAAAAAAGGCCTTTTTAGTCTTAATAATTAAAATATTTCATTTCAAATTTATCCAAATTTTAGTCTGTTCGGGTATCTTTAGGGAAAAATCTGATTTTACATATATTGTGAATTTTCATTTGAAAAAAATATATGCAAAATTCTTCCAGAGGATTTAATAGTAGACATTAGCTGATTCATAAAACACATACATATTAACATAAAACACAATAACATTAAAAAGTAATATTAACCAGTCAACAGTATGTATATAAAAAATCGAAACTTCATTCTGTTGTGTACGACTATGTGTGCAAGATGGTGCACTACTATAAGCGAGTAAGTTTCGATTGTTATATGCATAATGTTGACCAATTAATATCTGTTTTAATGTTATATTAAAAATATATTATGTTTTCTATAAATGGGCTAATGTCTACTAGTAAATCCTCTGAAATAATTTTTTATTTATTGTTTTTAAATGACAATTCATAATATATATAAAATCAGATTTTATCTCTGAAGATACCGGAAGATGCGAAAATTTCGATAAATTTAAAATAAAGTATAATTATTCAGACTTCAGCTTTCGGGCTAGCAATATTTATATATATATAAAGCTGTCTTATACAAATCATACATATATATGAAAAAAAAAATCTTTCGGATAGAACCCTCACCAAAATTAGATCCTGGATCCGGTAGTGTATTGCAGTAGTAAATTCTGAAAACATCATTTTAGGCAAATAGTAGGGCAGTATCCTTTTTGATCTTTGCTTACTTTCTAAATTCAGCTGAGGAAGCTGAAGTTATTAGTCTAACATTTTTGGATTGAAAAAATCGTTCGTTTTGTGTGTCTTTTTTGCTGAACCATAAATCTGTGAGGCTTTCAAATCCGAATCCCTTTTATACATAATAGAACTAAGCTACTATTGGATTAATTGAATTAATGTACTCAGAATATGATCCTCACTGGTTTCCTGCTGTCCGTTATGGAAAACTTTTCTATCAAAATCCTTTTTTTTCATGCCCGTATGCGTTCCATGTAGGAAACTTACATGATGCATTTATTATGCATTAAAATTATCGAAATAAGATGGAAATTATAAAATTGTCCGCTATAGACAAAAGTCCATTATTGAGAAATGTCCTCAACGTAAAGTTTAACTATAATAAATAAAAAACAATACCTGAATTATATGAAAGGAAATTACAACTTCAGTGACGGAGCTCATTTGCTTTTGCTTACATAAAATATAGGCTTACCATCAAATTATGCTAAATTGCACCTCTCCATTTATACATTTAAACATTAAATTAACTTTTTTATTTAAAAGAAGTGTAAGGTATACATTGCCTAGCATAATGAATACATAAAAAATGGCCTGGAAACTGAATACCATCCCGTAGAAATATTCTGCATGGAGTCCAGAACCCGTGGAGGCTTGAAAATAGAAGTATATGAATGCCTGTGTGGTTCGTTAGCTCGTGTGTTCCCGTGAGGGGGAGGGGGATTTCTGTGGCTCCGGAGTCCTATATTCAAAGGACCTTTCTGAAAGGTGTTGGATAAAGAAAGAGGGGAAAGGAAATTGAGGAAAAATGAGCGCCTTCAAAGGACTTCTTTTCTTATTGAGCTCGAGGAACTTATATTAGGATCGACCTTTTTTTTCTTGTGTATTTTTTTTTTAAATGTACATATTAAAACTTTAAGCAATTTCCTCTCAGTATTTAATGTATATTTCATGAAAGTGGTAATTTTCTCTTCCCTCTTCCTCTCATTGTGTCCCAAGGTGGGTATTATATCTATTGAATAGGACGTACAATAGCTTCTAGGGTTTATTGCTTTCATAAACATCCAGCTTAGCGTCAGAGATTGCTGGGGAGAGCACAGCAAATAGTAATGTAATAAATACGTGAAGGAGGAATAAATGGACGGACAAACTGCATAAACAAAGTTAGCTTGGAATGGCCTAGATTTGATACTTAATTATGTTTTAGCCTTTTGTTAACATATTACTTAAAATTAAACAAATATATTAACTCTTTTAACGATCTTTTTGGTTTAAAGCCTAATAATAATTTAACAATTTTATTATATTAGGTGTTTTTCAAAGTTAAATATGTAATTCAATTGTAATATCTTCAATATTAAAACAACTTCGTTAATTTAATTTCTCAGTCTCTACTGACTTCCAGTCCAGTAACGAGGCTGGAATAGAAGCGCTTAGACCTCCTGGAGTCTTGCTTTGCCTTCCACACGTAAAAGGCAATGCCTAGCTTAGAGTATCTTGGGCAAATGTAAATATTGTATATAGCTGTGAATGAGCTTTAGAAGAACTTTATTTATTTCTTAAATACCATATTTAAAAAAAAATGTATTTTTTTATCTACAGATTTTGTAACCAATATGTATTGATATATATCCATTAATTTGTGAGGTCATATATATTAATTTATTTTTTATTTCGTCGTAAACCTATGACTTCCTGCCCTACAGTATCCTTTAACATTAACCCACTAATCCCTGTTGAAAAAATCCGACACCTAATACTCCACCTAGACAAACGATTCGCTTGGAACCCCCATACCGGACTGAAACGACTGAAACCGCCCGACGTTTTCGACTACTGAGGCACTTACTAGACAAACGCTCAAAACTTCCAACTATTTACAAAAGACTCATATATATTACTATAATAAGGCCTATCTTGATTTATTGGATCGAGCTTTGAGGCTCTACTAAACCATCAAATTCGTCTCGTATCCAATCCCTACAATCCAAAATCCTTCGTAAAATGTTTCCTGTTATTATATTTCCGATTTAGCTCAATCCAGATATCTATTCTTCCATAATAATCTTCAGAATCATCCGAACTCTCTTGTTTCCAACCTTGCTTCCTCTTCTATTCCTGATAACCCTCCCAGGTGTCTGAAAAGAAGATGGCCTTGGGACCTTCTAATATAGAAATATCATTGGAGTGCTACCAATGGGTACTTTCTCTTCATGTTGTACATGTCATGTTTCTTGTTTCATATTTATTTGTTGTATATATCATTTAATACAGCTGTAATGTTCAATAATAAAAAAAATTTATTTATTCTTAATTACTTTGATTTATTTTTCTTGTATATATATTAAAAGTTGCTGTTTTGCCTAGTTTCTATAATTATCATTTACTCAATGTTTCGGGGTCAGTAATTTTCTACTGGTAAATATTTTTATAATGATTGAAGCTAAAGAGGTATAGAACATGAGTACTTATGATCATTAGAACTTTTGGCTGGTGTTACCAATGTTTAATGTTTAAAAAAAAAAAAGTAATTTAAAAAATACTAATCATTATGTATCATTAAATTATGACCTTAAGAATATTCGAGTTACAATAATTTCATCATTGATTAGTAAACCTAATTAGGTATAGTACAAGAGGACTTATGATAAGAGCTTTTGGATGGTATAATTTTTTGCATTAACAAAAATTAATCAAATCAAAAATCAAATCATACAGATATTATACTTTTTAGTAATAATAAAAAAAAAAATAATACTTATCATTATATTTCACTAAAGAACGTCCTTAATATTCTAATTTACCACTAATAATATTTTATTTAATAACGAGTGACGTTAGTCGGGTATAATACAAGAGGACTGATGATGAGTAATTTTGGATGGAATGACCTTTAGCATAGACCAAAATAAATTAAAACATTTGGATAGTATAACTTTTAATAATAATAATGAAAAATAATAATCGTTATATATCATTAAAGCATGCCCTTTATAATATACAACTAAAAATATCTACAATAATTAGAGAAACTTTGGATGTTTTGGATGTTACGACTTCTTGCATTTACAAAAACAAATTAAAACATTTGTACATGTTGTAGATGGTATAATTTATAATGGTATAATAAGTAACAATAGTAAAAAAAATTATAATTTTTATGTATCAATAAATTATGTACCTAATCAAAAGTGAACTAGCAACAATATATTTGATTTTTCGATGATTGCGTATTAAATAACTATTAATATAATACATTAAAAAAAAGAATAATTGTTTAGGGTTAAGAAAAGTTTCAAGTGGACTCGAATAATAGTTATTCAATTTTTTTGTGTCAGTAAAGTATAAAGTAGGTACGTATTACTTTGTTAATGGTTTTCTGCGAGTCGGAAGATTAATGTTAAATAAAGATGAATGATTGTCGCTTTGCCAACACAGTGGGTCTTGTTTTATTTATAGAAATGTCGGCTTATATATTTTAATAAAACAATGATAGCTTTAAAAAAATGATGAAATCAACAAAGTTGTACTTAATTCAACAATTGTTCCGTCAGTTCGAGGAAATTGAAATAACTGTATGCTAATGCTTTGCTAGAAATTTGAACCGGAGGCACTCGGATATGATAATTATGTTATCTTGTTTCCGCTCCACTGCTTGAATGCAGAATTTTAAAATGACCTAGTTGCTTGTTCAACGAATAATTTTTCTCCCGTCTTGCATATTTTCTTTATATATTTGTCTGTAAATAAAATTAGATTTAATTTTATTTTTTATAATGATTTGCAATTTTTAAATTATAACCTTTATACTTCAATCAGAAGCCTGCTCTACCTCTGGCTGTCTCGGGCCTTTATATATATATATATATATATTTCATGACCTATTATCCGACTATAATAATAGCTCAATACAGGCAGAGAAAGAGTAGGCTTGTTAAGGCGTCAAAAGATCTACATGGAGCTAACAAAACAAAAAAAAAAAATATATACACACACACATATATATATATATATATATATATATATATATATATATATATATATATATATATATATATATATATATAAATGAAAACTTTATTTTTTTTTTTTTTTTTTTTTAATTGAGTTGAAATTTATAATGATGTACATTTCCAAATTTGTTTCTGAAAAATAGCGTTCTACATCAACTATTGTACGAATCTCTATATATATATATATATATATATAGATAGATAGATAGATAGATAGAAAGTAAACTTTATTCTGGGACAAGGTCCCTTATGAATAACAGATATGAACAAAAAAATTAAAACTACATCTGGCCAAAAATTACATTAATCAATATTAAAGAATATATACAGTATCTTCAGTGAAATTAAATTAAAACAAGTAAAAATAAAATAAAATTTTGAGAAAAAAACGAAATAAAAAAAAACAACATTATTTAAATGAAGATAAAAATAAAATAAAATAAGCATGGGTTGATTTTTAAAATTAAGACAATAAATTTTATCAATCATTCACCTCAGTCAAAATCTATTTCACAATATTTATTTTATTGTATAACGTCATTTTGGGATGTGAGAAGGAATTGGTAAAGATGATATTTAAATGAGGACAAGGAAGAGGCATGACGGATTTCAGATGGCAAGGAATTCCAGAAGGCTGTGGATCGGGAAATAAAGGAATATTCAAACGTCTTAGTTCTATGGGAAGGGATATAAAGGTCGGAAACACGGGATCTTGTTTTCTGGGAGTGGACCACGGGTTTAAACTGTAGGAGACTGTAGATGTAAGAAGGGTGTCTAGTGTTGATTGTTTGGAATAGGAAAGATCCGAGGAAATATTGTCTGCGGAAAGAAGGGAAGAGCCACTTTAACTCGTCGTAAAGGTGGGACACATGAGATCGCTTTGATGTACCGAAGACAAATCTTAAGCACGTATTCATGAGTCGCTTCAATCTATCCTCGAGTACCATTGGGATGCCTCCGTACACCACACAGCCGTAGTCAAAGTGGGGGAAAATGAGAGAGGATACAAGGAGCTTGCGGATGGGTTGTGGGAGTAGGTGGCGGGAGCGATGAAATAGCTTAAGGGTACCTATTGACTTACGGGAGATGAGGGCAATATGGGGTTTCCAGGAGAGGTTTTCGTCTATGGTGATTCCTAGGTTTTTAACGGATGAACTGAATGTGACAGGATGATCGTTGATGACTAAAGGAGGAAGGAAGGAGATGGATTTAAGAATAGGACTGGAACCTATAATAATGGCCTGAGTTTTCATCGCATTTAGATTTAAATTATTCAGACTTGCCCAGGCACTGATCCTATCTAGGTCAGCCTGAATATTGGCGAACGCGACTAGTAGCTCAGAAGGATGAAAGGAAAAATATATTTGGGTGTCATCAGCGTATAAATGATGTGAACAGTGGTAGATGGATTTGGAAAGATCATTTATGTAGGAGTTGAAAAGGAGAGGGGAAATGCTCGAACCCTGGGCCACTCCAGAGGACAGTGTAAGAAAGGAAGATAGGGGTTGGTTTGGAATGCTGACTGCTTGAGTTCTGTCGGATAGGAAAGACTGTAACCAGAGGATAGAGCTGTTGGAGAAGGATAGGGATTTTAATTTAGTATAGAGTATAGAGTGGTCTAAGGAGTCAAAAGCTTTGGAAAAGTCGAGAAGTATTAATACAGTTAACATTTTTTCGTCCATTGCGGTATGTAAGTCATTGGTAATTTTTAGTAGGGAGGATTGTGTGGAGAAGCCAGGTCGGAAACCAGATTGGAGAGGATCGAGTAGTTTTGAGTTTTCAAGGAATTTAGAGATTTGGGATTGAGCTATTCTTTCCAGAGGTTTAGAAAGGTTAGAAAGAATGGAGATTGGGCGGTAGTCTTTAGGAGAGGTAGGATTGGGAATTTTGTTGATAGGTCTGACTAATGCTTTTTTCCAAGCAGTTGGAAAAACTGAGTTCTGGAGGGAAAAATTATAGATGAAAAGGAGAACTGGAACGACTTCGGGAAGGCATAATTTTAATAGTTTGACTGGTATCCCATCAAGTCCGATGGAGTTTGTGTGTGATTTCATTATAGAGGAAATAAGGTCGGTCGGTGAGATGTTGGAGAAATAGAAGTTATCACTGTTAAATGAGGGTGATAAGGAAAACTGGTGAGAGGTGGGTAAACTGTTGCTGGTGGTGGAAGATATAAAGTAGGAATTTAGTTCATCGGGTGATACCGGGTAGAACGGTGAGGAAGAGGATTTACAAAGAGAGAGTTTACGAAGGGTTAGCCATATTGATTTAGAATCAGGAGCAGAAGCGAGAGTTTCGTTAAAGAAGTTTGATTTCGCTTTCCTGATCGTTGTTTGTGTCAAGTTACGGAGTACCCTATAGACTTGATAGTCATCTGCTAGTCGAGTTCGTCTGAAGCGTCTACGGGCTGCCTCACGTCTCTTTTGCATGTCGCGGATTTCTTGACACATCCAAGGAGCAGGTTGGCGACGGAAGGTTGAGGTTTTGATAGGAGCATGTATGTCAAGAATATGGATAAGATTAGAAGTGAGGATGTCTACCATATGATCAATAGAGGTACAGGAATAAATATCGTTCCAGTTTAGGGTTTCAAGGTCCGGTAGGATTTTATCACGGGTGAGGTTGTCAAGATTGCGGAAAGTTATGGTTTTAGGAAGAAACGTGGGAGTTTGGATATCGTACGATAATTTGATGAGATCATGAGAAGAAAGGAAAGGAACGGGTAATTGAGAACAGGACAAGAGTTTCTGCTCTGAATCGATGATATGCAAGTCCAGCCAGGTGTCAGACCAACAAGTATGGTGTGTAGGAGCGAAAGGAACAATAAAAAGGTTGAGGGAGAAGAAGAGATTTTCCAAATAGCGTTTGTTGTTGGATTCTGTGAGGAGGTTGGTATTAAGATCACCGGAAATTATGATGTTATTATAGAAAGGGACATAATTGTACAAGGTTGATTCGAAGGATGAGTCAAAAGGAGTCAAAGGAGGGCGATATACGACCACATAAAGGAGAGGATGTGCTTTACAAGAAATTTCAGCGAAGAGGAATTCAATGTGAGGATGATTGGAAGGGGATGAAATATCTAGAATACGGGGTTTCAGGCTATTATGAACATAGAGACCAACACCTCCGCCAGTCCGGGAAACCCGGTCATGACGGATGAAGGTATAATCAGGTAAGGAAACGGAAGAGGAAGGGATATAGGGCTTAAGCCATGTTTCAGAGACTGCAATAATGTGGTAGAAGTTACAGGTGAAATATTGGAGAAATTCGTCATAGTGAGCAGGAAGGGATTGAGAATTAACATGGCAAGTAGTTAAGACGCTAGACATAACGGAAAGGAGAAAAGTATACATATGATGGATGACGCTGTAGGTAAGAAAAAACTGTGAAAATCAATTTGGAAAGAAGTAAATAATGGCTGTAAGAGAAGAAAAAAAATACAAACAAAATAGAGTTAGGTTCAAAAATATGAAAGAGGAAAAAACAAAAAATTACATTGGTTAAAATAGAGAAACAATAATAACAATAGTAGTAGATAGGCAACCCAGCACGATGCTGTATTATACAATAGAAGATTGGAAGTTTACGGATGCATTCTGTAGGTTGACGTAAATCAGAAGGTCAGCAGAAAACATCTAGATCATCTGGTTGGTCGATGTATATCACGGGATGGCCATCTCCTTTTCTGCAGCGCAATCTACCCGCCGAAAACCACACGTATTTTAGTTTACCAGCCGCTCTCTTCTGACGTGCGAGCCAATACAATCTTCTATTAGCAGGGGTCATTTCTTCACCCAGGTATATCCGGTGGGAGTCGTTTTCCTGCCAGCCGATGTCTCGAGTTGAGAAGTCCCTTTTGACCTTTCTTCTTTGGACCAGCTCGTCTCGTACTGCCTGCCTCACAAAGCGAGCTATAACTGGTGGTGGTCTAGGGTCGTCTTTTTTAGGTCTACGGCGCTCCACAAAATCGATGTCCTCGATGTTAATCTTAACACCGAGACCAGCTCCCACACTGGCAACTAGGGCCGAAGGAGTCTCTCCTGCACGTACCGGAATGCCTCGGATCTCAACCGATCTACAGAGTAGGCCCTGCTCGGCTCTGTTTAATCGTACCTCGAGTTCCCCCACTCTGGATTTCAGCGTTTTATTTTCCGTAGTCAATTCCTCCAGATGTTTAGCTTGGCTCTCTAGATGATTTTCTATTTTTGAAAACCTTTCATTTAACTCGAAGCTGAGTTCCCCGTATTTTTCCAATGACGACTTAATATTTTTAATGTCTTCATTGACTTGGGCGCTAAGTCGATTAACCGCTCCGAGAATATCAGCTGCGGACGGCTCCTTGATTTCACTTCTTGGTGGACTGGCTGATTTTTCCCTAATTTGGTATGTCTTTTTGCCTTGGTCACATTTTTTACAAAGCCATACTTTTTTTTGAGATTTTAATGTCTCGATCTCTTTATCACCCAGTTTGCAGCATTTACCGTGAAAGATAACCTGACATTTATTGCAGCTTATATTAGTTTTGTCATCTCTAGAGATGACACTATCACAAATAGAGCACTGAACCATTTTCGTGATAATATAATAATATTTACTCACGCTAGAAGAGTGTTTGTCAATAGATGCGTGTTGTTGGTCCTTAATACTCAAGAGCTTAGAAGGATTAATAGCCGCTTCTCAATCCACAGCTAGTGAAACACGACCTTTATCTTTAATAATTGACTAAAAAAATAAATAAATGAAGAACGTAAATAAACTCGCTTGACCGTGATGAAAAAAAAAACACAACATATATATATAAAAATTAAGAAGAAATAACAGAGGGTACGAATGTTAGAGAGAAAAAACTATAGGAACGAAGTGAACTGCTTGCCGTCTCTGGCCAGACTCTACAGGCCAGAATCTACATGGAGCTAACAAAACAAAAAAAAAAAATATATATACACACATATATATATATATATATATATATATTAGCTCCATTATATGTTAGCTCCATGTAGATCTTTTGACGCCTTAACAAGCCTACTCTTTCTCTGCCTGTATTGAGCTATTATTATAGTCGGATAATAGGTCATGAAATACACTTGAATAAGTTAAAAAAACTTATGTTTATTCTTTTTATTCAGAAGTTTCGATCCTTTTTTAAAAAAAAAAAATAAATAATGAGATCCTCTTTAGTTCTGGAGAAACAATACCTTTCATTGGTATAACGATTGAAAATTTTCATACATTTCAAGAATAATACTAAATTTTTCTTACTTTTAATTGAGCATCGATACCCCAAACCGGGCAGCACGCCGACAGATCCAACTGCACCGCCGCAAGGACATCAATTTGATAGGTATTTCATGACCTATTATCATATATATATAATTCCAGGTCTAATATATATTTCCTATTCCAAACAATCAACACCCGACACCCTTCCTACATCTACAGTCTCCTAGAGTTTAAACCCGTGGTCCACTCCAGGAAAAGAAGATCCCGTGTTTCCGACCTTTATATCCCTTCCCATAGAACTAAGATGTTTGAATATTCCTTTATTGCCCGATCCACTGCCTTCTGGAATTCGTATTATTGTATACTATATATGTAAATTGTTTCAATAAACATTTTGGAGGGTAAGAAAAAAAAAAAGAAAAAGAAAAAAAAATTCTAGGTAATTTTAGGTTTTCTCTACCTGAATTGGTTTTTTGTTTTGTTTTTCGTATGTTCATCTAGTCATAATATTCCTGTTGGATCATTTTTGGTATGATTTATTGATTCTATATATCAATTGGTCGTGATATTTTAATTAAAACATTTACAATTTTTATAAGTAGGTAGGTCTCTAATCAATGTTTCGCCAATTCAAGCATCTTAATAAGGAGGTACAAAAAAAAACGTGACATTTGTTTTTTGTATGTCCATGCTATATATATATAATGGAATAACAACTATGCAAGGATCTGCTTACGAAGCCTATACTAATCAATAGACAATATGGAGTAGTTCAGCTGTTAATATACGAGCTAATTCAGGTACTGATATTGTAATTTATCCGGAATTACTCAGTAGCTGTTGAATTATATATATGTATCTCAACACTTAATGTGTCGTCCTTAATGCCTGAAGCTCAGCCGTTTATTGAGCCATTCAAACTGTTCCCCTGTCCGACTGAATTAATTATAAAGGACCATGGGCGTTGAACGGTGCTGATCCGGCGGACAAAAGACTGGAGGTGGCTCGGAGGACAGGTTCCCTTTGAGCCCTCCAGCAGGACTAATCCTCTTTTCACTAACAGGATCCTGAGGATTTGCCACCTTAGAGGGCCGGTGATTGATGGCCGCTACTGCGGGGCATCCATATTAAAGTGTCCTCCCTCTCATCCTTCACAGGACGCTGTGGCCAGTCCTCATTAGATACCTATCTTACCAAGCTCGGTTTCAAACTTGAAGCGTATAATTTAATAAATGTTTTCACTGTTATCTTTATTTTAAAATAAATTGCTTCTTTTTTTTTAAACCTAAATGCGCACCTGTCATTTATTTGAAAATAAGCAGATGTGTTGTATTACATTTGAAAAGTGGCATTTTAGGCATGAGGAAGTATAATACCCAGCGTTACCTCTACTTGAAATAATTGAAAGTAGACTTACAACAAGAATAGTGAGATAGGGTTACTTAGTTTAGTATAGCTATTAAAAAAGAATCCTCGTAAGACATTCCTCAAATGGTATTCTGAAGACAAAACCTGAAGTCTCTCCAATAGCAGTAAAGAAATAAACAGTTACCGAATTGCCAATTGTAGCGTCATCAAGGCAAAAAAAAAAAAAAATCAAAAATTAAGTGACATTGATGCATATACTTCATCTCACATTATGATATAAATAAAAACCCACCAAAGAGATCCAATAAAGGATTTTTTTTTTGTTTTATTTTATTTATTTTTTTATTATTACATTCCGCATCTACCCGTTCGGGTCATTAGCTGCTTTAGATGTAATCAAATTAGGTGTACAAATTTAATGTCTTTTATAAATTCAAATGATATTTGTATCTTTTCTTCGTCATCTGAAAGTGCGTCAGATATGTTGGAAGGTATGTTAAAATTTCTTCTTTCCTGTTCTTTCTGAAAGAGGTCGTCCACGGTTTGGTATCTTTTTTAATTTCTTGCAATTTGTTCGTAGATTAGTTCCAATTGAATTGCCATTTTTCATTTAGGATTTTTTTTGCTCATTCATTTCCCAGAGGCAGTTTTTGATTTTCCTGAAAATGGCATTGTCGGCTTTTTTTTGTTTTGTTTTTTTCAGACAGACCGCCTTAACTAGCCTTCTACATCTCTGTCTGTCTTGAGCCATTTCTTTTCAATTATCTACATTCTTTAACGAATTAAAAGGACACACCCTAACACTCTCATACATGACCATATTTTAAATGCCAAATAATTTCTGTAGGAGGCTGAAGAGGAACTGTATGAGGGACCTCCTAATCGAACAATTAATATTAATATAACTCCAGAAGGTATCATAGTTTTGCTTCCCCAGATGTGTCTTATTCTATTGTATAATAACACGTTCATCTAATTCAGTGTTTATTTATTTTTTTATTAATTCTTTTTTTCTGTTAGACCTTGAAGATATTTTGCCCCCTTAACAAGCCTACTCCATCTTGGATATTTCTTTCTAATGATCTGCATGCAGCTCTATTTTTTTTCGATCTATCCATCCGATTTTTGGCCTGTTTTGTCCACTATTTTGGTATTTATCTCTACCCATCTTAATCTCCGTGCCTTCATATCATGAGATTTTGGTTGATAAATCTCTGTTAGCAGTTCTTTATTGATATTTCTTCTGCACGTGTTAGTACTATGATTTCAGAACACTCCGGTTATCACAAATCTTTCATTGCTTTTTTCTAGGACAGTAGTTACTATCAAGTTTTCAGATACATATATTAGATCTTGCTTTATTATTGTATTGCCGTTTTTCAAGATTTCAATACATTGTGAAACTGTTTGCCCTCGTTATACGCTGGTCTATTTTTATTTCCGACGGTTGTTCATTCATTCAGGTTATTGTTGTGCAGAGGTATTAACTATATCAATAGGTTTTTATTAATATAATTAGATGTGTATAAAAGGAATAATTGTTATGCATTGAAACGATGTAAATGTATATACCATGGTCTCGTAACAATTTGTAAATTATAAAATTATAATAAGAGGATTATTAAAAAAAGAAAAAGTGGTATAAAACCGCTTGAAGTGGGTTACTCATTATACAGGATTTATTCTTTTTTAGATTTTAGATGTAAGTGTAGTCTGGTTGTTTTTTTGTATCTTCTTATTAAGATGTTTCAATTGGCAAAACATTAATTTGAGACTTACCTAAATATAAAAATTGTAAGTGTAATAATTAAAATATTACAACCAATCGATATCTAGAATTATTAAATCATAAAACAAATTATCCAACAGGAATATTACGACTGCATGGACATACAAAAAACCACAAAAAAACAATTCAGGTAGGGAAAACCTAAAATTACCTAGAAATATACTCCTTTTATGACTTGAAATAAGTGAAATCATAATATAAAATTAGGTTCCCTTTATGTCACTTCTCAGAAGGAAGAATCGTGATAATTAGTGAAGAAGGAAAAAGAGAAAATGAACGGGATTTAATGAATGCTGTGAAAAATGGAACTGTGAGAATAAGCAGTTTTTTAATTTTATTTGTTCTTTTTAATTCGAACTTGATTACTTAATTCATAATAAATTTAACTAATGGTAATATTTAAATTATTGTAGGACAAATAATTAAGTCATTTATAAATAATTATATCATCATTCATGAATTATTGGTGATTGTCCTTTGGACATATTACCAATTAGATATATTTAGAAGATGGAAGGATATGTTCTGTTAATGTTTTACCTAAACAATTTTTGTCGAAAGAAATAAAATAAAGGGAAATTAGAAAAAAGTGAAATTTTGTTTAAATGTCTTTTTAAAACTTGAAGTTAATGAAGCAATAACCAGCAGTTTTCCTAGAAGGAATAAATGAAAAAAAGCCGAACAAAATTACACTGCATTGTAATTTATTTTATCGATCAAATTTTGAATCTTCTCATTAATCTATAGTCATTATCATGGTATTATTTAATAAAAATTGATTCTAAACAATCCGTTAGTTGATTTTTTTAATATTCAAAAATATTCCTTTATATTTATATATACCTAATTTATATTTTAAAAAAATCTTTATATGTTATTTCTCAAAGGTGTTTTTTTTTTTTTTTTGTCGATACGGCATATCTTCGTCCTCTTCATAAATTGCAATGATTGATCCATTGCTTTTCATTTTCAAGGTATTTTCCCCCTTTAGGTGGGAAAAATAGACACATCCCTCCAAAGTTTGATTGAAAAAGTTCTGAAGGAAAAAAAAACTGTAGTTGCGAATAGTTTTTTTTTAAATTAACTTATTTATTGAAAAATATTACAATCTGTCTGAAAGGACATCTATAATAGTGTTCAGAGAACACATTCACATTCTAATAATTAAAAAACTATAGTCGAAAAGAAGATTGATATGGGTGATCGGTGATGTAAAAAAAGAAAATAAATAAATAAGTATATTTATTTATTTTTCATTCTATTCCATTCTATTGTTAGTTCGTTTTTAATTCCTTATGTTACCTTATTTAATTATTCCTTACTTTATTGGCGTCATTATTTATTTTATAGTTTTCTGTTACTGTTATTATTTTATTCATAATATCCTAACTTTGCCTCCCCTGATTTCTACCCCCTAACTTTGTTATCGTTATTTTATATTTTCTTTAAATTTATTCTACCTACTTTATTTTTACTTTAAGTTAATTCTACCTACATTTTTAGACTATACCTTTCACCAACATATTATTTTTTCTTTATAATGTTAATAGTTTTTCATACATATTGTTATATTTTTTTTTAACCTGATGAAGGCTTAAACTTTGAGCCGAAACGGCAGCAAAAATGAAAATAAATATACTTATTGATTTTCACTTTTTTTTTTTTTTTTTTTTGACTGATCACTCTAACTAATCTTCTCTTCAATCATTCACTAGAGTCAACCATAAATCCACAATTAATTAAAAATCTATACATTGATTACATAAAAAAAAATTCATAGAATTCTGACCATTATTACCTGAAGTACAGATTATTGTAATTCGTGAAAATATTGGTTTAAAATATATAGTAATTCTCTTTTCCTTGGTCCATTAAAATTATAGAAAAAATAGGAAATGTTCCCTTCATTTTATGATACGTTAATTAATTTGGTTTCCTTATAATTTGTCTTTTGTTCATTGATCAATATTCTCTGTCAATTATTAGCAGGATTATTAGCAGGAACATAGGAGCCAGCTTTTCTATGTTGGTTTCACAAATATTATGTGTATAATAGTTTTAAGTTATAGTCAATTCTTTAATGCCTCCTTGATATATATGTTTTTATATATTTATTGTTGTTTAACAAGCGTATATGTTATGGGACAATGAAAAAAAAGTTTTATAAATTTATTAATACAAAACGTTATATTTTAAAAGTTTTATTTTAGAATAGTCAGTGCTACAGACCCCTTTTATCAAATTATTAACATCTGTCTGAAACTTCACAGAAGCTTCATCTCATCGTAACCGACAAATATTTTATTTACTTAATTGGAGGGTTTTCAATCTGGATATCTGCAAAGTTTGTCTATTACTAAAAGTTTTAATAGTTACTAAAATCACGTAAATACCCATTTGCTTTATACTTGAAATCGTGAAATAATCTGAGCATGTAATCTATAAGAAAAGTGGCCTAAAAAATATTGGGTCGTTAGGCGTGACCTACACCCCTAACATGATAAAATAAGGAGATATATGCCAAATCGCCCAATATTTGTATAGGTCACCCTTTTCCTCAATTTTTTGTATCAATTATCTTACGATCCAAGTGGAAAGAAAATAGATATTTTTTTAAGTATCTAACTAAATAGACTAAATTTGTCAATCTCCAGGTTGAAAACACTCCGATTCCAAGAGTTTTCTTTAAAAAAATAGTTTTAGGTTACGATGAGAGGAAGCTTTTCAAAAAGTTTCAGGCGGATGTTGGTTTAATAATCTGATAAAAATGTGTCTGTGTGAGGGACTGGATGGTGCGTTGGGTGTATCGACAGCGCCTTCATTTAGGCAGTTCTACAGTTTTGCATTACTTAACGACGGTTTCGGTTTAACGGTACAGAGCCCCTTATTACTATCACTTTGTTGATTTTCCTAATTTATTATAATATTATTGTTATTTTATAGAGATAGAACAGTGTTATCAATCCGGTTTTTATATTTTACAATGTAAGAATGGGAAGTATGGAAAAGAATTAATAACGACAATATAAAATTATTTTAAAGGAAATATTACATTTATATAAGTATAATATTTAATATAATATTTTCCCCCTTGATGTATATCTTTAGTTAAATAAATATTGTTGATATGACTAACTTACACACACACACACACATATATTTATATATACAAACAACATATATATACATACAACATTAATATATTTACTAATATTTTATTAATTGAAATAGAGTATAAACTGGTAGGAGTATTATTATTTTAATTATCGGGCGATAATGTCCTTTAATACCATATTTTCTTCCTTTGGTTTATTAATTTTATAAAATTTGCTTTTTAATTTTTATACAACATTTATTTTTAATTTTAATTCTTGTGATTTTTAAATATCACAAAAGTAAAAGTATTCGCTGTTATCAAATATCTGCAACCTCAGCAAGGGCCTAGACCACTAAATAAAATTCAATTTCATCGCCTGCGTACTCTAATAAAGCTATGCTTGTATGATAACGTCACTCGTGGTGATATGAGAAACGATGACCCTTCTTATACAACTTATATTTTATTGCTCATATATATTATGTATTCGCTACAGCATTTGGGTAGGCTGTTCTTTTATGGTTCCCTTAGCTTTTACTGCCCGCAGCTTTTAATATATTTTAATATCATATGCTTGTTACCAAAAAAAACTAACCTAAGGAGCATAGTGGCTTCTGGTATCGGAAATCTTCACTTTATAGTGGAAATATTCTCATGGTATAGTGAATAAGCATGGTTCCATAGACATTTCGAGAAGAAATTTGAAAGAAATTGTGAAAATTTGAGCTAAAAACATGTTTTGTTTTTATCAGAATAATGACCTCAACTTTTTTTGCAGCATTATTATGGAATCGAATTGTACCATATTATGAAAGGGCCGTTAGCGAATAACAGCGAATACCAATGCGGTTTTCGAAGGAATAGGTCAACCACTGACCAAATCTTCACACTCAGGCAGATTGATGAAATGATGTGGGAGTATAATATGGTACATGGCGATTGTTTGTAGATTTCATAGCGGCATATGACACGATATATAGATCAGTGGTTTTTAAGGCTTTGAATGAAGCGGAGGTCCTTTCTAAATTAATTGTTTTAACGGAAATGACAATGAGGCACACCAGCTCTCAAGTAAGAGTGAACGGAGAGCTGTAAAAGTCCTTGGGAACAAAGAATGGATTGAGACAAGGAGATGCATTGGTCCCCTTGCTATTCAACTTAGTTTTCGATAAAGTTATCATGAAGGTAAAGATTGATGCTAATAATACAATCATCAATAAATCACTGCAATTAATGGCCTATGC
Organism: Nezara viridula; assembly: GCA_928085145.1. NCBI lineage: Eukaryota > Metazoa > Arthropoda > Insecta > Hemiptera > Pentatomidae > Nezara > Nezara viridula. Next base: position 47,667,088 of record OV725082.1, on the reverse strand, counting down.
AGATGATGTAGTGATTTTGGGAAGAAGCAGGCAATCATTGGAAGAGGCATATGCTAACTTAAAAAAGCAGGCAGGAAAACCTGGCCTTGAAATAAATGTCAGCAAAACCAAATTGATCATTGCAGAGAGAATGAAGCAGCAACACCCATAGTATTATAACGTAGACGGAGAAAAACATTCAAATAGTGTCGACGTTTCCGTACCTCATTAATGACTAACGAAGCCAATGAAACAGAAGGAGGTCAAAAGAAAAGGCAGGAAACAGGATATACTATACTCTTCGACGCATAATAAGAAATAACCTATTCTCACGCCAAAATAAGATCCGGACATACAAAACTCTTATCAGGTTAGTAATGGCGGGGAATGCTCGGTAATGCACAAGATAGCCTGTGACAGGTTCGAGAAGAGAATGCTGTGAGGAATGTTCGGTGGAGAGCTTGAGAACGGAGTGTGGCCAAGTAGGAAGAAAAAAGAAGTATATGAAATCTACAATGACCTGTTTTTGTCAAATTTCGAATAAGCAGGCTGAAAGGATTTGGCCATGTCAACCGGATGAATGAAGACAGACTGGTGAAGAAAGTATACAAAGGGAAGGTCTGCGCCACTAGAGCAAAGGGCAGGCCAACAGTTCGCTGGAGAGTGGTGGAAGAGGACATGAGACAGGCGGGCATCCGTGTGGTGGAGGACAGAGCCCTGTAGCATCAGATGTTGAAGCAGGCCCATGGACCACTTCGCTCTGTAGGGCCAATAGAAGAAGAAGAAGAAGAAGATTACCTCAAACACTCTTAGTGTTCACTATATACTCCTTATTAGTTAAGATATAGCTACATAATAATAGCCCCTAAATTTACAAAAACTCCAGTAATGTGATAGAACACCCGTGGGAAAAATAGGAGGTAGAAATAAGAAAACAAGAAATTTCTATCAAAGTTATTAATATTTTTAAAAAAATCACCTCGAGCAATGGAACAGGCTAAACCTGGAATCAGGAAATAATTGGTTGACTCCATTACAAATAGACTAAAAGGATTGGTAGAGAATAATAGCGAGCCTACAAATTATCGAACTAAATTAATATTATTTAAAAGTTAATAAGAAGTGGGGTGTATCATTTTGACTAAAGTTATTCAGTTTATTATTTTTATATTTATTTATATTTTATGCAGTTTGCACCTGCGCGGCAGCGCATCTAGCAAATTTGTTGTATTTGAACTGTCTTGGTGTATTTGCTAAATTTTGTTTTTATTGGTATAGTAGGTCTCTTGGCCATTTTCTTCTTAATCTGTGTTGTTCAGGTAACAGGGAGTAGGAAATAGAAAGATCCAGAGGATTGGAGTGATTTTGGGTTGAAGAATGAAATGTAGTGTATTCGTCGTGGATGTAGGATTTTACTGTTGGGGTGTTTAATTCGTTATGTATGGTATTATTTGAAATGTACAAAGGTGCGTTAACAATTATTCGTAAAAGTTTTGATTGTGCTATTTGTATTTTGTTTATGTGTGTTTGTTTTGCTGAACCCCAAAGTTCTGCTCCGTATGTCCATATTGGTCTCAGTAAGGTATTGTAGATCAGTCGCTGGTTTTACTGTTATTTTATAAATAATCACAGTTGAATATTTTATTTTAATTGAGTTTGTATATGTTTCAAATGAGATTACAAATAAACCTATTGAAGAGTTTCTGGTTGTATTTGTTTACTGCAACCGTTGAAGTATTTTTTTCTATTTTTCTATGGGGTGAATAAATTTCACTGTGAGCCACTGTATGTTAACAAAGAATATGACAAACCATTTTAATAAGTGCGAAGGTTCCTTGAAGGAACTCAGTTTGTTGTCGGCTTCGGGAAAAATAACTTTGGACTCGATATCGTTACTACAATAGAGTTTTTCAATGAAGCGCTCTACTGACCCTTCCCCGTCCATCATCCGTGGAAGGTGTTTCATATCTCGCTCCGGGGCCTTCTATATCCGCCGACAGATCGATTTATTCATGAAGGGAAGGATATTCATCAGGTGTAGCCGGGAAGTGAAGGTACAGAAGGGAGGACTCAGTGACTGAGGGTGGCCGCTAAGGTTTATAAAACCTGTGTTTGATGTTGATAAACCGTTATGAATGGCCCATAAATAGTGGCTATTTATCCAAGAGGGAGGGAAATTCTGAAGAGTCGGGGGAGGGGGAGGAGGCGGGGTAATAGGTTTCATTCATCTTCTTCGCATTTGGGAAAGTCGGTGGAAAAAGGCTGACTCAGCCCTACACCTATTGATAGCCAGGTTCAGCCCTTCTCCCGAACCGAGGGAGGGTTAAACAGCCCTTTTATGTCGGATCGATTCCCGCCCCTGATGAGAGAGCCAAATAATAATAAGCTTTAGATTAGTGGAGTCAATAAGGAGTCTTAGTGGTATTTTGAAAGGTAGTACTATACCTACGTTGCGAATAATGATTTCCCTCCACTTTTATATGATAAATTCTAAAACTATGCAAAACTATAAAATGCTCTTCAATAATTCTTTTAACGATATTGTATAGTAACAACGCTTAAAATCCTAAGAGAAGATCAATAATTTACTATGTAGATACAAGAATTTGGATTTCGTAAGATTATCATTTTAGATTTAGGGCACATCACTCAACTGTACACCAACTACATAGAGTAACGGACTACATATCTACAGCACTAGAGCAGAAAGTATATGCAACTGGCTTATTTCTGGATGTTGCTCAAGCGTTTGACAGAGTTTGGCACCAGGATCTTCTCTTTAAACTCAAGACAATACTCCCACCTACACATTATCTAATTCTACAATCCTTCCTTTCCGATAGATTTTTCTCTGTCCGACACGGGTCAGAACTATCTTCCATCAGGTCTATCTCAGCAGGAGTACCTCAAGGTTCATTACTCGCTCCACTACTCTATATCACATACACCCATGACATAGCTTGTAGTCCCAACATTTTAACAGCGACATATGCAGACGACACAGCAATTTTAGCAAGACATAAAAATCCAACATACGCCTCACAGACCCTACAACAGTATTTAACAAGATTACATGACTGGTTCAAAATTTGGAAAAATCCGACTAATTCAAGACAAATCACAGCACATCACATTTACGCTTCGACATGAAACATGCCCTCCAGTTTTCCTTGGCGATACACAGATTCCACAGACAGACACCGTTCACTACTTTGGATTCCACGACAACTTACAAGGACATACTAATACACTTATAAATGACATGGCCACTACGAATATGCCAGGTAACGTCTGTAGAAGACTGAAGAGGAGCTGGATGAGGGACCTCCTCGCCTAATGTAGATATCACGCCGAGTGAGGTGCCGCTGGGCACTGATCCTCCTCATGCCTTTCATGACAATTCTATTAATCAATCGATCTCACATTCAATGGTTGTCATTAGCATTATGACAGGTGTGAATAAAACCTTAAAACTAAAAAAAAAAAAAAAAAAAAAAAATAAGATTATCAGTCAAATTTAGAAATCGATAAGAACAGAACAAGCTCTTAAGTTTTAACTGCAAATGGACTTGTGAACCATAAATGTGAGCTTTTATCAGAACATGCAACGTCACTTTATCACTTTATCATCAAATGTTTCAATTGGTTAATAATGTGATTCTGATCATCCTGAAAATCGCAACTAAACTATCTATTGACCAACTAATAATTGATCATCTGTAATTGTTTATTTATTTATTTTTTAATATAGCGTTGTTGAAATAATTATTATAGAGCATATTTTAATTAAAGATCGTTTTACTGTAAACATATAACTCGTCTTGCAAAAAAAGTGTTCATCTATTAACTCCTTGTGCTGTTAAGCGTATAGTAGCACTACTAGTCTACCTTGTCCAATGGTCTCTGTGTCTGGCCACTCTTCTCAACTCCGGGACAATGCGTACTCTTGCTGCCAAAAGTTTTCCAATACAGCCAGAATACATATATTAAGATCTGCTAGCATGTCTGGCATCGATTCAAGTTCAACGTAGCCTTTAAGGTATCATCCATTCCACAGTCATGCCATTACCACTTAATTTACCGCTCTTCCAGCATGTTACGTTGGATCCTTGATCCTACAGTCCCTCTTGGCCTTCCATTTTTGGCATTTCAGTCAGTGTGATCTTGATTGGTTGTCGAGGGTTATTCTGCGTTTTTTCTTCCAACGCACATGTCTGTGAGTTATGATTATCTTTAATCCTTTTAACATTAATTATTCGTTTCGTTCGGCTTAAGATGGCAAAAGTGCCTCCTGGAAATCGGCGATGAGAACTGTATCGTCCACAAGGATCATGGTTCGAACCACTACTGGGGTTGAGTTCCAATTTCTCTCTACTGTTCTTGGGTTTTACTTTTACACATCTGTATCTTATCCATAAGAAGTATTAAAAGGCGGAGGACATTTTAGTTTAGAAAATATTTCTAAAACAAAAACATCAGTCATCTAAAAATAATTTTATAAATAAGTTTTTCCAGTCCGCTGGTGTTCCTCAAGGTAGTATCCTAGGTCCTATCCTGTATACAGTTTATACAGCTGATATCCCTACCCATCTTAACACTCTTATTACCACGTATGCCGATGATACATGTGTCCTATCCGTTAATAATGATCCAACTATGCATCCCAAAGTCTTCAATCACATAACAAACCTTGAAGAATGGTGTCGAAACTGGAGGATTAAAATAAATTCTGATAAATCCCATCAAATCACCTTTACCCTTTGCCGTAAACTTATGACCTCCTGTCCTAGAGTACCCTTTAATAATATTCTGTTTATCCCTGTTGAACAAATCCGATACTTTGGACTCCACTTGGACAAACGTCTAACTTGGAATCCTCATACCAGACTGAGACGACAAGAAACCGCTCGACGTTTCCTACTACTCTAGCACTTACTAGACAAACGTTCTAAGCTTCCAGTTAATTACAAAATACTCATATACAAGACTACAACAAAAGACCTATTTGGACTTACGGGGTTGAGCTTTGGGGCTCCACTAAGCCATCGAATTCCTCTCGTATACAATCCTTAATCCTTCGGAAAATCCAAATCCTCTCGTCTCTGACATTGCTTCCTCTTCTATTCCTGATAACCCTCCGAGGCGTCTGAAAAGAAGATGGCCTCGTGATCTACTTATGTAAATATATTATTAGAGTGCTACCAATGGATAGTTTCTCAACAAGTGATAATAACAATAATGTTATTATTTTCTGTAATCAAATTTACTAAATGTATTTTATTTATTAATACAGTTGTAAATGTTATAAATAAAAAAAAAGTTTATCTACATTCTCCTGTTTTTTTAAAATTTTATTTAAATTGTGATCTTGGCTACACTGACCTATATTTTCAAATGATTTCTTTAAATACATGGCTAATTCTAGTGGCGCTCAATAAATCATGTTCGCCAAAGAAGTATTATAAATATAACATTTTTTTTCTATCTCATGATAATTTTATTGATAACAGGAACAGACATTGACGGTTTTGATGGCTAGATTATATACGAACCCTGACATTAATCCGTCAGTATTAGCTTAGGAGAGAATTATCCAAGGAAATTACAGGGCTCACCAAGACTCCATTAGATGTTAGCTGGGGGAGAGGACCACGAGCTAACCCGCCCGCTAACTAACAGGACCCCGGGGGCCAGCCCTGGCAATATCCTCCCCCAAATAGCTCTTCTTGGCTCCTTAATTAATGCCATCCATCAAGAGTTTGTCTTCTCTAGTCTTTTTCTGCCCGTCCGTCTCTTAGCTCTCAGTTGTTGCTTACTTTTTATACAACCTAGAATCCAAGGTACAGGATCCTGTTCTGACATCATGGAAAATGACCATAATTAAAAATAATAATTAATTTTATTATATGATAGAAGCGGCTTCTATAAATAAATTAATATAACTACGAAATTAACATATCGCCTTAAGAAATTAATATTCCATCTCTATTAATTAATTAACATAATACCATTATAATAAATTAATATAACATTTCCACGTAATTACTAGAGTTGCACCACCTAAGTGCCCTAGCATTGCATTAGTATCCTATCCATAGGTTACATTTTCCAACATTGTCCTTTTAGTCCAAGAATAAAATTATTTTTCATTGATTCAAATTAAACGGGAAGTGAATATCAAGCATATCACAAAACATACCAATATTCCTGAGAAAGGACAATGATAGATTTGATAAAATAAAAGCGTTGCTGGACAAATGTAAATTTGGTACTTGTGAGCGACGCGGCCTCTATGGACTGCTATCTGTAGTTATCTTGTTATTTAAAGTGTTGTTGTTATTTATATTTCGTATTATTAAATATATATATTATTAATATATATAAATATATATATATATATTAATAATATATTAACGATATATAATATAATAACGATATATCATATATATATATATATATATATATATATATATATATATATATATATATATATATATATATATATATATATATATATATGATAAAATAAAAGCATTGCTGGACAAATGTAAATTTGGTACTTGTGAGCGACGCGGCCTCTATGGACTGCTATCTGTAGTTATCTTGTTATTTAAAGTGTTGTTGTTATTTATATTTCGTATTATTAAATTACTATATTAATTTTATATGTATATTTCTTAAATATATATTTTATTAATATATATAATTATTAATATATATATATATATATTAACAATTATATATATATTAATAAGAAACAGACAGGCCAAAAAGAGGCAAGGTCAAATATATTTATATTTCTTATTATACGAGAGTCTAATTTCATATGAAGGATTATAACAATCATCAATGTTCAGGATATAAACATTTAATAATAAGAAATATAAATAACCACAACAACAACACTTTAAATAACAAGATAACTGCAGATAGCAGTCCATAGAGGCCGCATCGCTCACAAGTACCGTAAAATTTAATAATGACAAAAGTATAATAATAATAATTTTTATTTAACATTTTATTTTTTCCATTTTTTTATCTATTTTTTTAAAATATATCTGTTATTTTGTTTTTTATTTATTTATTACTCATTTCTTTTTTTCCTATTAAACTTACACATTCCTAATAAAATGTTATTTTATTAACAATATTTTTTTATTTATCGGGCACTGATTCTTGATGACCTTGATGTTGCGCCTAAAACATAAAAAAAAAACCCAATAAAAACCAACCAATCGTTCCGATGTAGCTTAGCAAGAACAGGTGAAGCTTACAATTCTCCTTGGTTTTATTTAAGGAATAGCTATTAGTCCTGCTATGGCATTGCGAATAGACAGAGATTACATAAAGAACTGACATAACGAATAATGTTATTCAAAGCTGGACCTCTAACTTCACTTGAATATTCTGTTTAAAAGGAATACTTTCGTGAAACTCGATGAAAAAGTACTCCTTTTAGTCTCGACTAAGTAAACGATACCAATAACGTGGAAACAATAACGTTATTGTTTTATAGGAACGTCTAAATAATTAGCTGAAAGGAAGTCCTTTATCATTTATTTTCATAAAAGTATTCCTTTCGATAGAACGTTTAAGTAGGCCCGAAAGTTAGGACTCCGTTCCCAAGCCTTTTTTAATGAGGTGTTTGCTTGTTTTTTTATTTTGTTTTGGTGTAAAATTTACTTAGAAGGCCTATTTTTATTAAAATAACGTAGTTCTACTTATTCATTTTCTTTATTTTAATCTAACGTTTCACCATTTCAATACCGATTAAACTCTATAGCATAGACGTTTTCTTAAGCTCCGTGGAGAAACACTTAAAATTGTGTTGCTTAATTGAAACCTGCTAACGGAGTCTATCGGATTACTCAAACACGAATGAAATCACGAAGATTGTGTTTCCATGCTGATTTAGTAGCGTTTAACGTGACGGCTAAGTCAAATAGCTCTATTACCACTTCAGGGAATCAGCAACTTGTTGATGTAATGTTCCCAACCAAAGTGAAACTAAATTGTTGATTGCCTGAGATTGTTGATTTGGTAGGTGTTTGTCGGTTAGCGTGTTTCCCACTATACATGATTTTTATCTCATTTGAGGGGTGTAATTCAGTATTAAACGTGAATAATGCTTCTAGATTATGGTTTATAAAGATTTTCTTGCCTATAAGTGCTAAGTACTTGGCCTTATTCAACAAACTGAGATTTCTGTGAAATCGTTTTTTCTCTGACTTTTAAAAACTGTATTAATTGATGATAAATGCATTAAATGATCAATTTAAGAAATTATTTTCTTATGCTTTACTGTCTGATTGTTAAATGTACCCAAGTTTTTGTTAAATTATCTTATAATACTTTTCTTTTCAACTTTGTATTGATTTTTAAATGAATCTGGAAATATTGTTTTTGGAAGATTCAAGGAATAGGAGATATATTAAACACGGTTTTCGAATTTAAAGAAATATATATTCACAATATTTCTCCAATTCTTCTTCGGTGCATACTATTTATTTTCAAGTTTATTTATTATCAGCCGTTTTACACCAATTTTCAAAATTTTGTCAACTTAATGACTACACATCTGATTACGACGTTTCGGCTCGTTGAGCCATTTTCCAGTCTAAGATTTTTTTTACAATTTACAATCATATTTAAAACATTACATACTTCAACATATAGAGATTCTTTTTATATATCTGAAATACCAATCATGTACCTGTCCTTTTCAACTTATATGCAAATTGCATGAATCTACTCATATAAAAAATTTTTTTAGACTTGAAAATGGCTCAACGAGCTGAAACGTCGTAATCAGATGTGTAGTCATTAAGTTGACAAAATTTTTGATAGTTGGTGTAAAATGGCTGATAATAAATAAACTTGAAAAGAAATATATATTACCAACACACATGTATAAAGTTTCCTTACCTATTATTCGGTCATACATAATAATAAAATGTTTCAAGACCGTCAATATAATTTTTTTTTTTTGCAGATCTTGGCCATAATAAAAAAGAAGCATAGAGAAACGGAACGTTGTGTAACCTCATGGGTTCTGAATTAGTTTATAATTTATATTTCATTATTTTTAATTATTGAACTGATAACTTAATATGCACCAATCAGCCACGTAATATGCACAGTAACAGATGTACCGAGTGAGCATGAAAAAATATTTATGTTATCCTGTTTAATATATGTACTAAATAGATTGTCACATCAAAGATTTTGGTATATATTTTGATTTTTTTTTTTATTAATCATTCAATTATATGCATAGATGTTTGACAAAGTCTGACACCAGGGTAATATCTTTAAACTTAAGTACACACTACAGTACACATAATTACTGACTCTCCAATCTTTTCTTTTCGATAGATTTTTCTCAGTTCAGCAGGGCACAGAAATTTCTTCCATTTGTTCAGTCTTGGTGGGAGTACCGCAGGGTTCAGTAATAGATTCACTACTATATAGTGTATACAACATACGACATACTAGTTAAACATCGGACATTTGACTGCTACTTATGTTGACGACATATCAGTTCTCAGAGAACAGCGAGACCCTATACACAGCCTAATAAACATTAGACCACTTAGATAATTTACAAGACTGGTACAAATTAAGGGAAATTCGGTTAAGGCACGATAAATCGAAATACATTACAGTTACACTTTTAAGAAATAACCACCCTACTATTTATATGGAATAGAAAAAAATTCCTCAGACGGACACCGTACGCTATCTTGAGCTTAGCTATGAGAGAAGATTGACATGGGATCCACATGTTGAAATGAAACAAAACATCCTCTGTAGACGACTCAACCTACTTAACTCTCCTTTTTACAAATCTTCAAAATTAGAATTGAAACAGAAAATTAATACATATATGCACTTATTTAAACCTATATGGACATACTACTAACAGATATACGGTATATCTAAAAAGACTCACTTACAAAACCTTCAAAAATTCCAATCAAAAATATAACCAAACTGTCAGAACTAAAAGCACCTTGGTACATGACTAACAAAACCTTACTTATTGACCAACACTTTACTAACAATTTCATACTAACTTACAAGGACATACTAACATATTAATAAAATATATGGCTTCAGTTGGGATGCCAGTCAATACGAGGAGAAGTATAATAAGGCGCTGGATAAAAGACTTCTTTTGTTAACAAACCGTGGTAATTGAGTCAAGCCAGGGAAGAGGTACTGCTGGTTGCTATCCGGCCCAATGTTCAATTTCATTACTTTTATCAGACCATCTCCAGATTTTCAACAGTTCGTCGAACAATATATGAAGAGAAAAAAAAATGTATTAATTAATACTTGATGGTTGACCGTGGTGGATTATTGAGTGAGGAGATGGTCCGTGGCGGTGGTCATAAAAATACTAAATTATATATTATTGTAGATGAGGAAACATTTTTGCCTCATCTATAATAATATACAACAATTGTTACCATTTATTTACTTCAGTTTAAGATAGTGTTAGTTAGGGCTAGTTGTACAATTGGAGTTCAAACTAGAACTACAGTCAATTTTGAAAATCATGAATGATTGACTCTAGTTCAAGCTTGAACTTGACTTGAGCTCCAATTGTACAACTGGCCCTTAGTAATAATTTGTTTAGTCTGTATATATAATCTCTTTATGTTAATATTTCTATGTACTTTCTATTCACACTGTTTATAATTTTAATGAGTTTATTCACATTGTGTATAATTTATATCTCAATATTTTATAACTCCCACAATTTTATATATCCTTTTGTATATTGTTCGTTCTAGTTCTTTGAATGTCCGCCACATCAGGCCATATCCTCACTCATTTTAATTAATTTTAATATTATTTTTGTTATATTTTTTTAAATCTATTTTTTATTGAAAAAATAATAATAGAATCTGCCAGGATCAAGGGTTTTGTTTGTTAAGGCTCTATGTGTACATTTGTTATATTAATTAATAAATAAGTATGCTTTGTTATTGGTTGATTTTCCCAAACTAGTATAAATATTACTGAGGTTTGATATGACTGCTATCACTGTTTTTATGGCGGCTCTTTCATTTTGAACTCCTCCTTATCTAAGTCTAGTCTGCATATGAATACAGGCGCATAGATATATGAGACAGAGCGGGATGAGAATTTTCCCTATCTTTTCTTCCCTCTTCACTTCTTAGAGAAGTCATCAACGTCTTTGCTCCAGAGTCCATTCATTACTTTTAACACCGAAATAAAAGCATCGATAGTATTCTTTATTCTTCCATTGTGTATTCATGAATGCCTGCCATATTTATAACCAGTTTTCCTTTTCCCTATTTTAAATAAGATTTTTTGGGGGGATTACGGACCTTGTAGATGTTTAGCCGTCTTAAAGATTTTCTGTCTTGGGAGAACTCTACAGCAACTTTGTTGGTTCGGTTTATCTAAGTGGTTTTTGGCCTTCCTCTCGGTCTCTTACTATTAAGACATTCCTAGGGAGCTTCGAGCCAGATGCCCCGTCCATCTTAACCTCCTTGTCTTCATATCTTGAGATATTGATTGACCAGTTTCCTGAAGCTGCTCTTTATTAGTCCTCAACCACGCGTTAGTAATCTGATCGCAGATTGCTTTGGCTAAATAAGCAATATCAACATAAAGTTCCCGATATTTAGGCACATTCGATATAATGTCATTTTATTTGTTTTGTTATAAACTTATTTGATTATATTTTTGGGTAGAACTATATAGGTCAAAGGCACTTTATTAATTATTGAATTACATTTCAATATGTCTGTAGAGATCGAGTTGTATTTTTTTTTTTTTTTTTTTTTTTTTTAGATTTATATGTTGTTACGATATTTGTTTAAAGGATGTTACAACTGCGTCAGTTATTTCTGATTTACGTTGTGAATTCGTGTATGAAGATGGTATTGTTTAAATACGTCTGCAGTAATTGTGTTTTTTCAGAAATCGAAGTAAGTGCTTCTGATTTTAAGGTTTAGGGCTTTTCAATAAATTTAGATTCAATTAATATTTATAATTTTTTTAAAATATTTTATTTGTTTATTATTATTTAATTAATAAATTACTTTTTTAAAAATAGGGGTCCACCTGTCAAAATGAAAGGAAAGTTTTTGAACAAGCTACTGAAAATACTATACTCACTTTAAAAAAAAAAAAATTGAAAACCAGACAAAAAATAAATACATACACATTACCTATTCAGACTAATGAACATAAGCATAACAGATTTACGGTTCTTCACTTACAAAAACTGTAATCTTTCAACCTTTTTTACAAGAGAAATACTTTTTTTTTTTTTGCTGATGTAAGTTATGTTCACAATTGTCAAGCCTTTTGTTTTAAATAATTATTATTTTTTTTCAAAAATGATTCTATTGAGTATTAATACAATCTGCCACCCTGAAGGGCATCGGTACTAGGGCTGCAGTATTCACTCACACAATATGTACATAAGAAAGGAAAATAAATATAAATAACTAAGGTAAAAAATATATATATTTATATACATACAAACATAGATAGAAAGATAAAGTAAATAATTGGTAAATGGTTGACTGTTGTGAATAATGAAGAGAAGAATAGTTGGGGAGATCAGTCAAATAAGAAAGGCAAAAATAAATGATACTATTTATTTTGACATTAGCCGACGTTTTGACCTGAAGTTCAGGCCATCGTCAGGGCTAAGAAAAGAACCAGATAACAAGGTATGAGAATCATAAACTTTCTCATACCTTGTTATCTGGTTCTTTTCTTAGCCCTGACGATGGCCTGAACTTCAGGTCGAAACGTCGGCTAATGTCAAAATAAATAGTTTCATTTATTTTTGCCTTCTTATTTGACTGATCACCCCAACATATATACTGGATATATAAAATAAAATATTAAAGCTGAATGATTCTGCAAATTATTTTCGTATGATTTTTATTTCATTTCCTCAGGGTTATTATTATAAAAGTATACTTTAGTCAAATCGATATAATTTATTTCAAACACATCATAGCTCATTTATGCATTTATTATTTTTATTTTGTTTAATTTTTATTTGTTAGCATTTGACGGCGGTTTTTGTTATTAATTGTAATAATTCATAAAATTAAATTAAATTTTAATGGATGAGATTTTAATTTTATTTTAATTATTACTAGGAAAATATAGACAACAAGGTAAGATAAGTTTTTTAAAAGAACTTATCTTACCTTGGCAGGAGGAAAGCGCTCCTCAGATAACATCAACTTAGATGATTTATGACTATTTGTTGTCAGCACGGCAGTATTTCAAAGTTTATAGGTGATTAAATGGAAAGCTGTCGAGAAAATGGGATGGCTACTAAAGCGTATAAGGCAATTTGATTAATTGAAAACAGGAAACAAACAAACAAACAATGATGCTAAGCTAATAAGCCGATGGAGGCTAAAAGGCAGGCGCTATTCTATTTGAGAGGGACGAGCTGATTGGTCGACTATCGAGGTGATAAAACCCTGGCCGGGGCACTAAAAGATATTTACTGTCTCCTAAACCCCCCCCCCTCTTTGGCAATTATCGAACTTTTTTACTACGGCTTCTCGGCTACATCGTTATGGGCGTACCGTGATAAAAAGTATATCCGGTATCTTCATTGTGGTCGTCTTTGATAGGCGCGGATTATAATCTATTCGGATATTGATGTGTAATTAGTGTTTATATAGATTATATTGGATAGAATAAAATGGGAGCAACTTTATTCTCGAATTGAAATACCCTTTTATTATAATATTGCTGTACAGATAATATTTTCATTTTTAACTTGTTTTTTAGAGAAATAAAACAACCTGTCTTAATTAAATACATTTATTTATTTAAGATTTATTAATATGATACATTTTTATGTCAAGATAAATTTGCTATCTGCAATTGTAATGAGCAAACCTAAGGAATACATATGATATCATGGAGAACAAAACAAAACAAAAATACAAGCAAGAAACAAAGAATATGAATAATAGAAAATAATAAAAAATAAAATAAAATATACATCTTTATAACAAAGGCCCTCTCCCAGATGGTTAATGCTGACCATCTGGGAGAGGGAAACTATGCCTACGGAATGGGCAACAGCCATTATCTGCCCAATACATAAGAAAGGAGATCAAACAGAATGCGCTAACTATCGAGGAATCTCACTCCTTTCGTGTGCTTATAAGCTGCTCTCTAACATTCTTTTTGAGAGCATTCTCCCGTATTCTGAAAAGGAACTGGGGAAATATCAGGCTGGATTTCGAAGAGGACGCTCAACCACTGATCAACTGTTCTCTCTGAGGATGATCCTAGAAAAGACTATGGAGCATAAGGTAGTCACCCACCATTTATTCCTAGACTTTAAAGCAGCATACGACAGCGTTGATAGAACCCAACTATACTGTGCCTTGGAGGAGCTAAGCATCCCTCAGAAGCTCGTACGCCTAATCAAGATGACCATGGACAGCTCGAGATGTAGAATACGCGTCGGTTCTGACGACTCCGAAGAGTTTAGAGTGAACAGTGGGGTTAGGCAAGGGGATGCCCTCGCCTGTATATTGTTCAACTTGGCAGAAGAGAAAGCTGTAAGAGACTCCGGTATTCAGACCAACGATATAATCTTCAATCGCCTGACACAGCTTCTTGGTTTTGCTGATGATATTGACATAATAGGTAGGTCTGAACGGGCTCTCAGAGAAGCGTTTATAGGCCTTGAAGCAGCTGCAAGACCACTTGGTCTAGAAGTCAACGAGAGGAAAACTAAGTATATGAGAGTTGGTGGTGAGGTGGATCTGAACTCTCCATTTGAGGTAGGTTCTTTTAAGTTTGAGAGAGTGAAAAGTTTTATATACCTTGGGTCTGAAATTAATAGCAAAAATGACATGGCTCAAGAAATACAAAGAAGGATCACGGCTGCCAATAGATGTGTCTTTGGACTTGGCCGACACTTAAGAAGTAGGTACCTCTCAAAGAAGACCAAGCTGATCATATACAAGACCCTTGTTCGGCCTGTTTTGACATATGGCTCAGAGGCTTGGACGATGACCAAAAACGATGAGATGAAGCTGAGTGTGTTTGAGCGAGGAGTCCTCAGAAGGATTTATGGTCCAGTAAAGGAGGGTGATGTCTGGAGGAAAAGAAAAAATAGGGAGCTCTGTTCTCTCTATACAGACATCGACGTAGTCACCTATATTAAACTGGCCAGACTAAGGTGGACAGGGCATGTGGCCAGAATGAGCACCGTTGAAATACCAAAGAAAATAATGATGGAGGAGCTGCATCTCGTAAGACGGGTAGGAAGGCCGAGGACGAGATGGTTGGACAACGTGGCCTATGATGCGAGAACCCTGCTTGGTGTACGGAACTGGAGAGCTGCAGCAGAAGACAGAGCCAACTGGCGGAGGCTCTTGGAGGAGGCCCAGTCTCGGTAACTGGATGTCGTGCCACACATGATGATGATGATAACAAAGGCAAACAATATAATAAACCACGAAAATGTAACGTAGAGTTAAAATTAAATAAAATACAGAAATTCGTAGCAAAATTTAATAAATTATAAGTAAAAGAAATAAACAGAAAAACATTCATACTTAATTACAATATTTACAATCAGGCAAGAGATCTCCGAGTTCAGCCCTTTCCCCTACGTGTGAAAGTTAAAGCAAGACTCTAAGAGATCCCAGCGCTTCTCTCTCAACAGCGTCGCATTACCAGTCCGGTGGAGACCGAGAGAGAGCACTAAAACCACAAACACTCATGACTTGATTGGAGAAGCTGGACATTGCCAGAACTCCAGTGACGTCTTTACAAAAGATCTCGAGGCCACTGCCGTTTCAACCTTCGAGGAGGATTGTAGGAATGAGTAGAGCTAGATAAGTGTTGAGCTAAGGGGTTAGGATTGTGGATTAGGTTCAGATGAAAGTTTGAGAATCGGGATGGAATAACGTCAAGGACATAAGGGATGTAAAGATCATGATGTATTGTTTTTTTTTGTAACATAATAAGGAGCATTGACTATTATACGGAGAACTTTAGACTGAAAGGATGTTCAAAAATTTAGTTGTCCCCCACAGTTCAAGTCCGTAGGTCCAGATGGGTTTGGGTATGGTCTTGTATATTAATAGTTTGTTTTCTATTGAGAGATTGAATTTTCTGTTAAGTAGTCTGTATAGCTGGCCAAATCGTCGGTTAAGTTTTTGTCTTTTAAGTCTGGTATGTGGGTTCCAAGTTAGTCTTAAGGTTAATATCAATATATTTTTTTTTGTAATTCAATCCTTTATTGAGTGTCAAGTGTTACAACCTGTCACGTATAAAGACAATAGTAATAGTGATACAAGAGTAGCTCATTCACACTCTAGGAACAATAAATAAAAATAAATAAACAGAAAAATAATAATACTAAAAGTAAATGTATATAAACTAAAAGAAATTAAACTAAACAAAAGAAACTAATCAAAATAACTATAAATACACGCATACTTTTATACAACAATAATCAACATTAATGGTGATTTTACTTATATTTATTAAAAAAAAAAAAGAAAAATTCACCTCCATTCTAGAACAAACAAACGTGGCCTAGTTTATTTAGTAAAAGCACCTGATTCTCCGAGGCCGCAGCTATCATGAAACTCAGTTCTAATTCGCTACCTGCTCGTCCTCCATAAAATATCCAAACTCAACGACTGTCCGGACAAAAGGGTCGGAACACGTTCCGGGCAAACGACGCCATTCCTTACCAAAACGTGTTGTAGAATTCATTAAAACATAAAAGTGTCTCTAGCCGGCTCAGCTACAAAACAAAGGAAGTTTATAGCCAACAGTTTTATGGAATGCTCTGTCCCTTTGTACACATCTTTCTTACGTCGGGTGAGTTCATCCCTAAACTGAGAAATATACCAGTTTTGTATTTTTGTTTTATTATGCATGACCCAAAGAAGGAAGACTAATAGTGTCACAGAGATAATTCTGTGAGTATGTGACACAGAATTTTTTTCCGTTATCAAGGGTTATTACTCTTAATTCTTATTCTATTGATTTAATTCCTTTTTTATTTCTACCCTTCCTTCCTGATTTAACAAGGGGAGAGCTATCTTATTAAACATATTACTTGCATACGTAAGGAGCCTCGAACCTTTTTTTATTCAAGGACACGTTTATAAATTTTCTCCAATCAAAAATAGTCAAATTGTTGGTAGAACCTTTATTATTTTTTGAGAAGGAATTGGTCGGGGAGTGCGGTCAAATAAATACTTAATTAAAAAAAAGATAGTATTTTTAATTGTTTCGCGGACGTTTCGACCCATCTTTCAGGCCTTCATCAGAGCTACAAAAGGTACAAAATATAAAAGGAACATGGTGAAAATAAAATAAATGAATTATAAGTGATAAATATTCAGGACGCAGTCATTATAATATTTTTTTTAAATTTTTGCCAACGTTTTAACCCAAACTTTTGGGTCATCATCAGGGCTTAAAAATTTTAAAATACAATCAGAGATATAATATTATACGACCGAAAATGGTAAATAGTAAACTATAATGTTTGATAGTGCATCAATCTTAACTATTATTACAATACATAATATTAAAAATGAATTATGTAAAAAGTTATACAAACTAAAAATAATCTATATAATCCATTTATAAAAAAATGTAATAATTTCTCTTACTAAGCGTTGTTCGAGCACTGAATGCTTTCAAGTTCTGACACATTTGGTAGGTAAGTGAAAAGAGCGGGGGAGGATTTCCCAGTTGTCCTCTTTCAGATAGCAAAAGGTGGGTAAACATAGTCAGAAGGGGGGGAGGGAGGTAACATTTCTGTTACCTTGTAATTCCTTCAATAAATGAATTATAAGTAGATATTAAATAAAAAACAGTTGTCTGATGAAGAAATAATAAGATTACATCAGAGATATAGTGGGTGAAAGTGTAGTTAAAATATCAATTATCATATATAGAAGATACAAACAAAAATAGAAAATAAGTATGAATAAAAATATAAAACAAAGGAAAATATAGCATGTAAGTTAAAAGTAAACAGATTGTGATAAAAGATATCTGTTTACTTTTAACTTACATGCTATATTCTCCTTTGTTTTCTATTTTTATTCATACTTATTTTCTATTTTGTTTGTATCTTATATATATATATATATATATATATATATATATATATATATATATATTATATATATATATATATATATATATATATATATATATATACACTGCTTGATATTTTAACTACACTGTCACCCACTATATCTCTGATGTCATCTCATTATTTCTTTATCAGACAACTGTTTCTTATTTAATATCTACTTTTAACTCATTTATTTTATTTTCACCATGTACCTTTTATATTTTGTATCTTTTGTAGCTCTGATGAAGACCTACAAGGTGGGTCGAAATGTCGGCGAAACAATTAATAAATTTTACAATTACAATTTTTTAAAAAAATATTATTTATTAGACCGAATTATGTTTCTAGGACTGTTGGAAATTATTGCTTTTTCAAATCATATCAATAATATTTTACGATTTTGAATGGAATAAATAAAGAAAAACTCCTCAATTTTTTTTATGCAATTAGTAGTAATATTTTCAGTATTGTATACGTGTTTCAATATTAAATCTACAGTATGATTATACGCACAAAACCTGAAACGTTGTTTAGATTAGATCCGGAAAAAAGTATAAATCATGTATTTAACAGATTGTACTCTACAGACAAACACAAATCCCATAAAATATTTTTTCGACGACTAATAAAGTTGATTTTCGATTTCTCACACATCGAAGAACATTAAATATGAATTGAAATATAAAAATGTTTCCCAATATTTCGTCTTCTATTAATAGTTCTTATGAGATCTTAGCGTGTTTATATCTTTATTCTAGATATCAAACAAAATAAAATAATAATACACACACACACACACACACACACACATATATATATATATATATATATATATATATATATATATATATATATATATATATATATATATATGTATATATATATATATTGTATACTATGCTCCTACATATTGTTAATCCTATATAATTTTATATTATTTTAAAAATTTTCAGTTGTGATTAATAAGTATGCTGTGTTTTTAACAACCCAATGTAATTAGGCAGCACCAGTTTATGATAATAAAGTGATTCTCTCTCTCTCTTTTAGAAGGTATAGTATACAGAATAAAGCTATAAACACAGATGATAAACGAGAATTGGAGAGTTGGGGTTGGTGATTTCGATGATAGAAAAACAAAATGCTATCACATATAATAATGATGTTAATGCAGTTTTTTTTAATGAACTATTCATATAGTTGTTAAGACATTAATTTATTTTTTAAGTTAGTAATTTATGTTGAACTTTTAAAAAAAATCAATGATGACTAAATAACCGAAATGAAAGTACCTGTTTTCGGTTAAACCAGCCGGTTATTTCCATCCGTAATACAAGTTTAACGATGTGAATTTGGATATGTCATTTCTCCATAAAATTTCCCTAAATTTGATACCTTGTATGTTGAAATTAATCTATCGCTTCTGAGTTAAGGTAAGGGACTTTATATTACCTAGTTTTTTTATTTTATTATTATGAATTATTTCGTCCAAATAATCCAACAATTATTTACCTTAATTTAACGAAAAGTCGAAGAAACTTATTTTAACTACCAAAAAATAATATAATATTTTAAAAAAAGCTTTTTCTCCACTCTTAACCTAAATTGTGCACAGGTTTCAATTCAGTTTCTGATAGGTGTATAGATATATTTCAAACAAGTGAGTTAGATGAAAAGAGCTCATAGGAAACGTCATTGATATTGAAAGATCAAAGAGCCGCCAGCGGCGAGGGTTAGCCCTGGTATCCTGGGACTCTTTCAGTTCCAGCATTCCCCTCGTCTGGAGAATTCCAGCCCTTGGATTTTCCGATGGCCGCCTGCCTTCGAAAAAACATGGATCCAAAACTGTGGGAGGAAAGTTTTAATATTACTATATGGAAGTTCCTACATTTTTATGATACCAATTATATTATTTATTTTCCATTTTTTTATTTTTTTCCCAAATTATTTTTTCACAATTATTTGCCTCTAGGCGAATCTAATAAATAATCACTCTTAGTTTTGAACTATTATTCATTACTTAACGTTTCGGGGAATATCTTTCCACCTCTTCTATAAATAACTCAATTAATACCCACAACCCTGAATGTACTTTTATCATTTTAGTTTAACTGAAGACATTGAGAAAACTTATTAATATATTGAACTCACTCAATTTTGCAGCAAAATGTTTAAGAATATTGTTATTTTAACAAATGTATATAAAATAACTTATATCAATTTAGACAAAAAAAAAAGATTAAAATGTTATCTTCTTTTTCCTTTTTTAATTGAAAAGTTTAAGTGAATTATTAGAAGGTCAGCAATAACAAACTTCCATTATATATATATTTTTTAAATTTATTTATTCAGTAATAAAAGAATTTGTCACACGGACAATAATTATAGTGATGTATGAACACATTCACACCACATACCTAGGTATACATAAAATAAACAAAAACAAATAATAATCAAAATATATACAAAAAAAAAGCCAAGCCAGGCTTGCCCCTCCAATTATGGAGGGAAAAGCAGGACTTCAAGAGATTCTTGCGCTACTCTTTCATCCGCGATACTGATGCTAAAGTCAGTTGAGATTGAGCGAGAGGTGTTTAGCCACTCATTACAAATAAATGTTACATTTCATTTTTTCATTGCAGACGTTTCGGGATTTCCTCCCACCCTCAGAGCTAACTTTTTTCATTACAATTTGAATTATTTCCATTCGTGCACCATTTCTAATAAAACTGGTGTCAATATTTTTATATTTATTGATTAATATATTTACTAATATTAATTTTCTTTTAATCTCATTTATTGAAAAATATTACAATCTGTCTCAAGGACATTTATAATAGTGTTCACAGATCACATTCACACTGATATTAATTATAATATTATATATTATTAATATTATTATATTATTAATATATTTCTATATTTACTAAACCAACGATTGGTCAGCTTTATTATATATCTTGAGAAAATTCTGAAACGTCAGCAATAAAGAAATGAAATAAAATTTTATCTTGTTACAGCTGACCAATTGTTGGTGTAGTAATGTATTAACTCCATGAGTTACATAAATTAATTAGTATAAAAAAAATGACATCAATTTTATGACAAATCAAGTGTTTGTTTAGTTGGCTTAAGAATTCCATTGAAGAATTCCGCAATTGTAAATTACCTTTAACATTTATTCTTATTATAAAAAAATCTGATATCTCGTATATATTTAATGGATCATTGAATTATTATTTAATTTATGTAAGAAATAAATATTGATATTTTTTCTTTTTATTTAAAAAAAAAGGTTTTGGTAGCCATCAATACTTATTTTTGTATTACTTATTTTTTTGTAGAATAGACAATTGTGCTATTTTTATAATTAGAAGTTCCTCTCCCAAAATAATAATAATACAATTAGTTAGATTATATATAATAAGTATTGAGAGTTGTAAATCGAACGATGGAATATAAATATCAATTTTCTGGAAAGAAGGATAATATCGTTTCTAGATAATTATTATTTTTTAAAAATAATTTTGGTCAAAATCAGAAAAAAAAGAAATATTAGTTCTTTTATGTCCATGTTAGCTGGATCTTGTAAGGCAGCGATGATTAAATACCATGATAATCTATAATTCCATTACTTCACCTTCAATCATTTTTTGAAAAAGTAATCTAATTTTGTTCTTCCATCCCAGTCGATTACTGACCCATCATTTTCCATTAGGTTATCTCATAAAAATTTCAAATGTTCATCGAAGGATTTTTATTGGTTGATCGATTTTTAAAATATTGTGTGCGAATCATCTTTCCTAAAAAAATTAATAAAAATATAAAAGATAGCATACTGTAACATTGATAAATTTGTTGTGTATGGCAATGTTATATAATATTAAGATTTGTTTACTGTGATTGAGAACAGATGTGAGGTAGATTTTTTTCATTTTATACATTTTATATCCTCACAAATTTCAAATCTTCCATTGGTTGATAAACGGTTTCGCAACTCTTGCAGTAATTTTTCCATATTTATTTTTTATTTTGTCAAATATCTTTATTACCGATTCCAGAAATTTTACTGCTGTACATTATTTTCTTTTTTTTTGTATTTATTTCAAGAACTATATTTTTAATATCATCCGTAGTTTCTTCGAGTTTACGTTTATGGTGAAGAAAATGATCATAAAAGAACTTTAATTCCAGAACAAGTACGATAAGTACTCAAATGTATTTTATAGTGATGTTTTCCTATTATTTTAGTTAAGAATTGTCTAATATCTACCATTTATAAGAAATATTATTGTATATCACTGGATTTAGTTTAATAGCGTTTTAATATTTCTTTATGTTTGACTTTATACTTCAGTGCTCCATTGCTATTACGTCGATCATAAGGAAATAAATATATCCTTCCTGTTACCGTTAGGGATCAATTTATAACTACAGTTGTATTTGATCGCTACGTTAATATTAAAATAAATTTGAGTACTCTAACTTGAAATAAACTCGCTTTTATTATGACATAAACATTAAAAAGGGATTGAATACCTTTTAACTTTTTTTTGACAACAATAATGGGTTTTCCACATCTGCATATTTTTAACAATTTGAAATCATTTAAATATTTATAAAAACATAATTTTTGACTCATTTCCTAAAGGCTCCCTTTCTCCTACCTTTCGGTAATATGGGTGTCGTTGAAACAAAGGATACTCGGCAAACTGTGGTTAATCAATTAAACTATTTCATAGTGTTGAGTTGAGACTTCTTAACGTCGATACAAGCCCTCAAGAGTTGTCTTATGTTCAGTAAGGAATTCGAGATACAATTTTATATACAGATAGTAGAAGAACTATAAAAAATTAAACTGTGGACTCACTATTAAATATAGACGTTTAAGAGGGAAAACCTAGAGATTGAATCATCTCCTATCACGACCTTAGACCAAAAAACAGCACTTTCACACTAAGTGCTCAACCTAAACAGCCTTGTGGGTAGTAGCGGTACAGATTTTTTTTAATATGATAAAGGCCACGAATTGTTACTGCATTGCATTCGTTTAGGGCGTCTTCCCCTGAATAGCCAATCGGACAGGAGAGGGGAGTCCCGAACAAACACCAATATCCCAAGACCTGGCTCGTTGTGTGCCGAAGGGCGGTACTAAGGTCTTTTCCAAGCTGAAGGGTTAAATATTCACTTGGAACGCCCTTCGAACAGGGTCTGTAAGGGCAGGAGTGGCTCCTTCAATGATGCAACGTCGGTAAACAATCATTTGAAAATTTAACGAACCAGTTGACGTGAAAGATTCTACACGAGGAATTCATTGCCCAATGTTTATACAAAATCTTATCGGCCTGATCGAGTGCACTTCAGTCTGTCAATACAGGGCTAGAATACAAATACAAATTTGTCACCATTAAGTTCCTATTAGACTCTAAGCGATCCTGATGTACGTTTAGGCAATATTTATCAGGAACCTAATTTTATTTAATTTAACTATGCTATCTAGATCAAAACGGCACTTTATAATAAAGAGGAATAAAAATGAAATCATGGTATTAAATCTCTTATTTTTTATGTGTGTAGATGTTTCACTGTAGAATAACAATTATATTATAAAAGTGTTAAGATATTCATAATATTTTATCCTCACATATTTTTTATATTAATAATTTAATCACAAAATAAATGATCAACGTTCAGAAATAGACTAGCGTATAATTTAGCAAGCACAAGCAGACCCTAACATACTTTAAAAGTTATGGAAATCCAGAAAAATCTCTAAGAATCTCCAATTAAAAGTGTATCATGATAAAGTCAGCTCTGATGTTTGACGAAGAGACGTGGACTCTAACAATCATCCTAAAATGAAGTATTTAAAGGTACACGGCCGATTAGGGATCTGGGTATTAACACGTGGAGAAGAAGGACCAACCAAAACATTTCTAAGAGAACTAGCCAATCAATATCTCATGATATGAAGGCATGCGGGTTAAGATGGGTCTGATATGTATCTTAGGATAATCTATCAGGAAGCCTTTATGAAAACAACGAATGAATCACCAGTAGGCTCGAAACCAGGTGGAAGGCCAAAAACCAGATGAATGAATGCAATCGATAAAAATGCAATATAACTGGAAAGAAATAGCTGGTGGTTAATGCTTAAGTAGTAATGGTTAAGGCGTAATAAAGTAATAATAAGCTGTAAAGCAGAAATAAAAAAAAATCTATGTTTGTGTGTAAATATAATATATATATTCTTAATATCATTCAAGGGAGTGGGGTAGCTCAGTGGTAGGGCACTGAACTTCCAATGCAAAGGTCCCAGGTTCGAACCCTGGCTCATGGAAGAAAATTTATTTATCTGTTTCATTGGCCGTGAGGCGACACTGGGGGACACCCAGCCTCTGTAAAGTGGGTACCATTAAACAAATAATTGATTAAGGGGGAAAACCTGGTGGTTGAGCGTGATCTCGGTCAAATCACCTCCTTGCACAACCGTTGACCTAGAAACAGTACTTTCCCTAAATAGTACTGAACCCCAGGACCCTTCATGGGTTGTAGTGGTACAGGTTTAATATCATTCATGCTGTTAACTGTACACTAAACCCAATGCGTAGAATACCTAACTCGAAACCGTCAACGATGAAAGGAAAAACTTATTTTAGACATATTAATATTCAGCTAGCAAATAGAATAACATTTTTAATATATGTGCATAAATATACATATTCAAAGAGATTTTACCTGCGTAAGGGCGAAACTTTAAAATTGTAGCAGGCGTTATGCAAACACAAAAGGATATATTCCCTGTATATATCCCCTCCAGCAGTCGGCTTTTCTATATGGCAATGACCATATAGGTTGTCGGCCCGCGGGGTAGGAATAACACGCATCGGTTAGTAACGGCGATCCATTCGGCGAATTGTTCAATGAGCTCTATGATCAGGTTTCTATTCGGCTTGTACGGTTTGGCATGAATAGTCAAAGTCCTCTCGCCCTCCCAGTAGGCCCATTGAAATAATGGAAATGAATTGTACTTCATTACCGAAAAGAATATTGGATCATGGAACTTATACAACCGACTTAAAGAACCAAATTTCTCTACTTTCAGTCGATAGCAAATTACTGATTTACAAATCAAAAAAATCCTACAACACTACAACAGTTCTGGGGAGCAGTTGTGGGAAATGGAGGAGGAACGATTCCATTGTAGCTAGAATTTGTTGCCGAGTATGTTACAGTCAAATGTCTCTCAGCTCTAATTTCTAAATATTTTTAGTCGTATGTTCTTGAATTTTTTTTTCAAGAATTCGGAGCTTATCCTTATATTTAAAGTTGATTTTTAAAATAATGTTGAAATAAACTGTTTTTTTTGTTGTTGTTTTTTGTATAGTATGTTATTTAGAAATGGAAATTAATGAAGCCCCTGATTTTCCTGAGCACCTAGCACCACCAGCTATTGTTTCACTGATCACACTGCAATTCTTTCTTCCCACAAAAATCCTACTATCCCATCAACTTCCCTTTAAAACCTTAAAAATTAAAATTAACATTGACAATAACCCAGTGCCTAAGAAAACTATGTACGGTACCTCGGATTCTACTTAGACAAACCACTTACCTGGGACATACTAAATTCAAAGACAAGAACTGACTAGACGATACAACCAACTCTCACATCTCCTAGACTACAGATCCTCACTTAACTTACGAAACAAGCTACTGATCTGCAACACTATACTGAGACCAATTTGGACATACGGAGCTGAACTTCGGGGTTCGGCAAAACGAACATACATAGATAAAATACAAACAACGCAGTAAAAAATTCTACGAAAAATCGTCAAGGCCCCTTGGTACATTTTGAATGACACTATACACAACGACTTAAACATCCCAACAGTAAAATCCTACATCCACAACAAATACAGTTCATTTCATTCTTCAACTATGAATCACATCGATCCATTAGTCCTTTTTATTTCGTGCTCCCTGTTACCTGGTTGATGCATATTGAAAAGAAAATGGCTAAGGGACCTACTCCAATATTTAAGGGACCAAGGCCGCTTAAATGTTGTAAGACCAAGACCAGAACTGGTAAAAAAAACTGATTTTTTAAATAAAAACTAAGGAAAAATAGTTACTAATAATTGACTATCTTAGTTACTGTATGTAAATAATTGGTATAACCAATATACTTTTGCATTTAACTCATGTAATTTTTCATCCGGATCTAGTTGGGTTTCTCCTATCTAAAAAATTACAGTAATACCTCTATTACAGTAAGTGCGAGACTCTTGCGCAAAACATGGACCGTGACCAAGACTAAGTTCGCAAGACCAAGACCCGTCTCGGTCTCGCATTTGGGCAACATTAATGGCTAATACATCAGATTTGGTAGATGCCCTACAGTGCAGGTGCAAATTTCATGAAAAGTTAAAATAAAAATAACAGTTTATTGTGAATAATTTTTTTAAAGGATCTTGATTAGAAATTTGAATATATACACTTTAAAATCGAACTTTTATTTTACGAAGTACCTATATATCGAATATATATATATATATACATATATATATTCCAATAAAATTTCTAAATGTTGAATGTAAAGTCATTATTAAAATTAAATAATTGAAAAAAATATAAATGTAATTAGTATTGGATAGTATTATCATTATTGGATTTTTATTTTTATTATATAAAGAAAGCTAGGTATTAATTTAATTTGTAAAGTTAATTGCCCAATATAACACTACCGGAATTCCTTCTACGTAGACCTCCGTTGCCAAAATAAATAAATCCTAATTTAATTTACTCCTGTTGGTATTTTATATAAATTCTTCGCTGCTGTAAATTTTAATTTCCTGATTTTTATCCTCGCCGGTCGAAAACGTTTTCAGAACTATACCCCGCTTACCGTCGGTCTATATAAAAAAAAAGGAACAATGGAGGGATGTATCGGATGGGGCTTACAGGTAGGGTAGAGCTGCCATCGGTGTTCCCCCTAACTTTGGTTTAATCTTTCTAAAAGCCCTCGCCTCTCATTTTCATCTCTCCGATGAGTGGATTTGCTTCCAAGCTGGGGAGTAAAGTGGTCCGCCATCTATACCCGAATAAAATAAAGATTGCCGGGGGGTACTGTAGTCCAATCAGAATCTACAGTATGCATGTTCATTTTTCCCATTTCAGGAGTGTGACCTAGTTCCGGGCGTTAGGAGTAGCGCAGAAAAAAAAGGACTTTTTAGTTTCTGATTTAATGGAAGATTGAAACTGATTTTATCCGATTCAGCTCATAAAAAACATGTTCACATAAGCTGTAATATATATTTGTTTTATTAAACAATAAGTCGGGCTAAATAAAAGTCATAAAATGAGGGATAGAAACTATAAATGTGGGATAGAAAATAAAAAATCTGGTGCGCTCAACACACAACTTTGAACGGACATTATTTTATAGCAATGCTAGGCTATTATAAAATTTGTTATGTACATTTTAAACAGCTTAAATCTTAGAGATAATAAATCATTAACACCATTAAAATTACAAAAAGTCAATTTATTATTTCCACGGTATGCAATAAAACACTAGTTACTACATATGCTTTTATAAACCACCAAACTTCAGTCTCTGAGCCTTTCAGTTGATAGAATGACTAACTCCAATTTCAATATTTTTAAGTAATGTCATTTTAGTGATATTTCTAGTTGAAAAGTTAATTATACATACAGTGAGTAAGTTGATTCCGGAGTAGGTGATTGCAGTGTTGAAATATAGAACTGTGAATTAAGGTATAAATTTTGGGACTAGAAATTAGTAATAAAGAGTGTTGAAATTGGGATTAGTTATTCTGTCAACCGAAAGGCTCATATATGCTTAGAGAGGTTTTAATGTATATCTGAATATTTAACCTATAAATGATTATGGATTATAGGACTATCAGTTATTAAACTGTTATTTTCCTTTGTAAAGTGTACTAAAACGAAATTAAGAGATTTTTATTGCCTGCCATGGATATGTCAAAAGTTTTTTTTTTTTTTTTTTTTTTTTTAATCTATTTATTGAATAATAATACATGCAGCCACTGCTGGAGGGCTATAAGCATTAGGGCTAAAAGTTCTCATTCATACAATATATACAAATAATAAAGAAATAAATATAAATATAAGAAGTAAATAAATAATACTGATGAAGAAGATAAATAAAAAGAAAAGAAAAAATAATAATAATAAACAAATAAAATAAAATAAAAACTTCTAAACACAATCATAACTATATACAATATATACATTCGCCCAAGAATCTCCGAACCAGGCTTTTTCCCCCACACGTGGAAGGCAAAGCAAGACTCCGGAAGATCCCAGCGCCACTTTTCCAGCCGCATCACTAGTATTAGAAGCCAGTGGAGACTGGAAGAGGGCACTAGAGCCACAGACGCTCAGGACATGAGTGGAGAAGCTGGCCATTGCCAGGACTCCAAAGGCATATTTACAAAAGATCTCGAGGCCACTGCCGTTTCAACCTTCGAGGGGGATGGTATGGATGCTCGGAGCTGGATAGGGATTGGGCTAGAGGATTGGGATGATGTATGAGGTTCTGGTGAAAGTTGGAGAATCTGGATGGGATGATGTCATGGACATATGGGATGTTAAGGTCATGGTGTAGGGTCTTGTTCGTGACATAATATGGAGCATTGACTATTGTTCGAAGGACTTTAGACTGGAAGGATTGGATGCGTTTGATATTCGATGATTTAGTTGTCCCCCACAGCTCAAGTCCGTAGGTCCAGATAGGTTTCAGTATGGTCTTGTAGATTAATAATTTGTTTTCTGTTGAGAGATGAGATGTTCTGTTTAGTAGTCTATATAGCTGACCAAATCGTCGGTTAAGCTCTTGTCTTTTAAGTCTCGTATGTGGGTTCCAAGTCAGTCTTTTGTCCAGAAGGAAGCCAAGGTATCGGACTGTGTCTGAGTAGGGAAGAGGAATTGAATTAAAAAGGATTGGAGGACAGGATCTGCGTCGAAGAGTGAAAGTTACATGTTTACATTTTGATTCATTAATTTTGATGCGCCAGTTGTTGCACCACTGCTCAATGAAGGAGAGGTGTCTTTGCAGGTTCTGGGACGCAATTAGAGGATCCGAGTGGGAGGATAGGATGGCAGTATCATCAGCAAATGTTGCTAGGAAGGTATCAGGACTTG
Organism: Nezara viridula; assembly: GCA_928085145.1. Lineage (NCBI taxonomy): Eukaryota > Metazoa > Arthropoda > Insecta > Hemiptera > Pentatomidae > Nezara > Nezara viridula. The sequence goes on along the minus strand of OV725082.1, from coordinate 47,637,765 downwards.
AAGGGATGTCAGCGGTAAAAAGGATGTAGAGAACTGGGCCCAAGACACTGCCTTGTGGGACACCAGCCTCAATTGGATAATGTTTGGAGAGTTCAGTGCCGCAGCGGACTTGAAAGGAGCGATTTGAAAGGTAGGATTTGAGGACTAGATACAAGGGTTGAGGTAAATGGGTTTTGAGCTTGAAAAGCAAGCCATCGTGCCACACCCGGTCGAAAGCTTGAGCTACGTCCAGAAAGGCACCAGTGCAATATTGCTTGTTTTCAAGTGCAGAGGATATGTGGTCCACAACGCGAAGGCCTTGTTGGACAGTGGAGTGTCTTGAGCGGAATCCAAACTGATGGGAAGGGATATTGTGGGATTCCAGTATGGGTAGGATGCGTTTGAGAAGGATTTTCTCAAAGATTTTGGAAAGGATCGGAAGTAAGCTTATCGGTCTATAGGATGATGTACAATTAACAGGTTTACCTGGTTTAGGAAAGAGGATAATTATGGAGTGTTTCCACACCAGAGGAAAGTGGGTTGTGCGGAGGATACAGTTGAATAGGTATGTAAGGAATATAATTGCTTTTTTGGGAAGTTGTCTGAGGATCTGGGAAGTAAGGAGATCGTGTCCTGGAGATTTGCGAGGTTTTAGGTTCTTTAAAAGGAATTTGACCTCAGAGGGGTTGACGGCTTTAGGAGGTAAGGAGAGAGGAATCGGTGAAGAGAGGAATTCTTTAACTTCAGCAGTATGGGAGGGATGGAGTTCAGGATGAGGAGTGAATGTGTACGATAGATGTTTAGCAAACTCTTCTGCTCTATTCTCATCTGACGAAGCCCAGGAACCATCATCACGGCGGAGGGGGTGGGAAATGGATTGGAATTTAAGGATTTTTTTAGTTACATTCCAGAGGGAGTTATCACTTGCAGATAGTGAGGAAAGATAGGAATTATAGGATTGGGATCTAAACGTAGCCAGTTTTTGTTTTACCTGCTTGGAATAATAGTTATATGATTTCCGATCATCAGGATGCCTGGTTCTTTGCCAGATGGTCCTAGAGCATCGTTTTCTATTAATAAGGTCCAGTAGGTCTTGGGGTAGAGGATTTATTTTGCGGTATTTTTTAGAAGGATAAGGTGAAGATGCAGTCCAAACTGCTTGTTGGATCAAGGTAGTCATGGAATATACTGCTTCATCTAGGTCTGCGGGTGTTTTTAAGGAAACTCTGAGGTCAATATTATCATCCAGTATTTGACGGAAGAGGTTCCAATTAACTGGCCCCCTAATAAATGAAGGTGGAGGTGGTTTGGGAATTGGTGATGTGGAGACCGTTAGGATTAGGGGACTATGGTCTGAGGAAAGATCATCAAGTCTTGAGATGCAATAATGAAGGGACCCTAGACCTTTGTGGATGAAAAAATCTAGGAGATCGGGATTGCGGTTAGGATCTGTTGGCCAGTATGTGGGAGAATTGGGTGAGAGGATGTTGCTGTGATGGGAATTAAGTGCAGATAGCAATGTTCGTCCTCGGGAATTTGTGGTTCTGGCTCCCCATTGCTGGTGTTTAGCATTTAAGTCTGCACCTAGAAGGAAGTGGTGTCCTAAGGAGTTAAGGAAGGAAGTTAATTGGGATTCTGAGATGGGTATTTTAGGCGGGGAGTATGCTGCGACTACTGCTATTGGGTAAAGGGAAGTTTGGATTATCACGGCAGTGGATTGTAGGAAATTATGGGTTAGCAAAGGGAATAGATGATGGGAAAGGGATTGATGGATAATTATGGCAGTGCCAGCATGTGCTGTTCCATCAGGATGGTCGGTTCGATAGATATGATAGTTGGGGATGTTAAGTGGTCGTTTGTTGGTAAGTCGAGTTTCAGTTATTAATGCTATATCAATGTTTTTGTCCTGTAATAAGATTGTTAGTTCGTTGACGTGATTTCGAATACCATTCGCATTCCAAAGGAGAACGGAGAGGGATTTGATTGGGGGCATTTAAGGATTTCTCGACAGTGGGATGAGGTTGGATACAACATTGGTAAGCAAGGAAATGAGAGGAGTGATGAGTGACCTGAATTCAGAGAGGAAAGAAGTCAATAGGCTTGTGAGGTCAGTGGCATTGGGAGGAGGAGGAATGAATGTCTGGTTATTAGGCCTAGGTTCAGAGATGGGATAAGGGTCTTGTGGTTGAGATGTGAATACTCGAGGTTGAGGTTCTTGTGGCAGGGCCTGAGTTTGTGTGGGTGCAGTGTCTCCTTTGAACATCTGAGCATAGGACACTCTTGTATTTACAGTTCTAGAGGGTTGTCTTGGTGGCCTGGATGGCCGTTCTTCTCTTGGAGCTGCATAAATTCTTGCTTTCAGTTCCTTATATGTTTGGCAACCCTTGTAGTTCGCTGGGTGCCCTTGGTGGCATAAAGCGCATACTGCTGGTGTTCTTCTGGACTTCTGGCAGTCCTCAGTTTTATGTTGATCACCGCACCTGACACATCTAGGAATGTGGTGGCAATAGCGTTTCGTATGACCATAAGCCTGGCAGTTATGGCATTGTACAATGTCGCGCTTAGTGTAGGGCTTTTCTACAACAACGCTAGTGTAATAAAGGCGTGTGACCTTGTAGATTTCTTCGACCTGGGGCGTTCGGTCAAGGTCAACGAAGAATAGTGGGAGCGGTATTTTATTTTTTGTACCAGGCTGTTCTCTATCTTCCTTGAATATATTCACTATTTGTCGAACACGGAACCCCATCTCAGTTAGTTCTTCTTTAATGGCATCCAGCGGTGTTGATGGGTGTAATCTCCTGATCACCACCCTGAGCGCTCTCTCTTGGCGCAGTTGATATGTGTGATAATCCGCCTTAGTGTCAGATAAATACTTGACAATTTTTCTGTACGTATCTGGGGTGTCAGGCATTAATTTCGTGTCATTAGTGCGGCTTTGGCATACGTATTTACCTGAGCCCACTGTATTATTTAATTGTTGACACATTAATTGGAAATTTTTTATATTTCTAACGAATATTGGTGGAGGTTTAGGTTCACTAGGGATGGATACTGCTTCCATTTATTCATTCTGTGTGTTTGACAGCACTTGGAATGGATTAGCTGTAAAAAAAGGCGATTCTTCTAGCGTACCTTGTATTGGTATAACTTGTGTTGACATATTTTGTGATGATGTGCCAGGTTGATTTTCAACTTCGTCAACTGAGCTCTCTGGTGTAGCTGGCGGGGTATTTTTTTTAGAGCGTCTAGCCCTTTTCTTGATGGGTGAACTCTTTGTGGTATCGAGACTCCTAGATCTTAAAGTTCGATTGTTTCCTTTGCTCGACATTACCATATGAAAATAGCGCATCTCATATTAATTTAATTAGAGGTAACTGTAATAATTTGGAAAAAAAAATGTCCTTTATCAATTACGTATATATTACGCGAGTTTGTAGAAGTCTAAGTAACGTAGATCTGCTTCCGCCAAAGGGCAGCAGCCTACTGGTTGGATTAACGAATGTATATGGCCGGCTTGTTATCTATCACTATCCTCAGGTCTATTTACACTGTTCATAATGCCGTTATAAATAAGTGATTACTCACCTTGTTTATGTCCAGTTTCAACTTAATTGTTAACTTAATAGTTTACACTACTTTTTCACATATAACATGAATTATTTCACTGTTAATAAAGTCACTTAATAAGAGACGAAATAAAGAGTATATGTGTAAGGTTAACGCATGCGCAGAACTGATGATGTCAAAAGTTACCACATTAATTGTAAGTGGATAATGTTGAGATTTCACAAAGGGAAGATCCATCAAATTATTCGCTAATTTAATTTTCTTAAAGATTACTTGATGATGTTTTGGAAAAAACGGTCGATAGATTCTTAATTATTTAAATATAATATCTTATAGAGCTAGTACTCTAATCAAGTAAATATATTTGAGGTTATATACATATCCATGAAATATTTTTATATTTTACTTCTTCTTTCCCACAAGAACAATGAAATAGTATTTAAAACACTGGTATTGGCTTGATTCCATGGATTTTAAATGCTTTTTTTTCAAACTTAGAAAAACTTTTAAAAGTTTACAGCATGTAGTAAGAAATTTCCTTGGAAACATGTGATTTACGTTAAATAATCTTAGTTTTCTGAAATTATTATTTATAATTTTCTCGTCACTCTCCATTACCTTCTACAACTTTCTATATTAGATATTGTTTTTTTTTTTTTTTTTTTTTTTTTTTTTTTTTTAAATTCTCCGCTTTCCAATGATATATTATTCGTATACTTTCTGACTAGTATTTCCGGAGATTCATTTTCAACCTGCATAAGCATTTGATTTTTTTCTCCTTTATTCAATCATCAAATTCTTTTAAAAGTTATATTAAGGATTTTTTCGTAACTCTTAATAATGAGAGATAGTTAATTATTGAAGTTAATTATTTGAAATGATCCATATTACAGGTACTTTAGGGGAAGACGCATATGAACATTGGGCATTTAAGCCCTGTAAAGTGACATCAACGGGGATAAGACTTAAATGACACACCGATGATACACAGAGTTAGAGCCGTTTTTGAGAAAATTATAAAAATGTGTTTCAGCGTTGATGTAAAGTGGCATTTCCGGTTAGCCGATTTTAAGGAAAAAGTTGCATGTACATCTAAGTTATGTAACTATCTTAAATACGTAATATCAGTTACTTACGACTTTTCGTTTTCGAGCTAGAATGTTCAAATACACACAGACACACAGTCCATTTTTCGGGGCTTGGTTATTTGGACCCAGGGTACCTCAAAACGTGTATTTCCGTTGAAAACTCAGACTCGAAAATTTTCTCTATCGCAATACTTACCCTTACTATATATTACATATATAGGTAAGTGAAAGTGAAAAATATAACCAGTATAATTGAAGAAAATAATGGTTAGAGTGATCAGTAAAAAAAAAAAAAAGTCAGTACCACGGACTATTAAATAACATATGGGAAAAATTTATTATCCAAATGTTTTACATGATTGAAGTATATTATCGAATTTATTAAATGTTGTTATATTACGTACCCAAGAAAGCTTGTCCGAAATTTCCCCACGAGTACCTCGGCTTAGAACAGGAGGTGAATCCCAAAGTGGAACTTAATGAGGGTTCGCGTTTCATAATCACGTAAATTATACAACCCCTTAGGATGGTGGGTACACCAGGCCTATCGTCCTGTATTACAAACAACATCATCCATTATATAAACATACATGATTTCTGCATGTTTGCTCATTACAAATATAGGAACTCATATAAATATATGAAATATCAATGTTCACTCAGAATAAAATCAAGACTACTGAAATTTATAGGAATATATTTACAACAAAATTGTAATGCTGCTCAACTGCGTTGTTTAACTGACACAGCTTACTAATCTATCTGGAGACAATATCTAACTATTCAGCTTGTTACACTTCGTATATGAAAATGTCAATTGTTGTTTACTTTCTTTTCTTTAGATTTGGAAGTAGAGTCCTCTGCACGATAGTCAAAGCAGGATTAGTATTTTAGAACATGGATAAGGTCCAATAAAGAATCGCGTGCAGAAAATGTTCAATCAATATCATATGATATGAAGGCAGGATGATAAGATGGGCGGGGCATGTAACTTTTTATTGTAACTCATACAATCCAGCTGTAACTCGAATCAATTCATCATACGCAGCAAACGCACAGTGGGACGAAATGCTCGATTCTCTGAGGATCAATTTTTCACCTATATATTCTTCTATAATAATTTTTATAGAGCTTATTCTTTATGTATTTTTTTTTTTTTTTTTTTTTGCTGAGTCCAATCGTAAAGTGCATTCAGTTGTAAGATTAGCGTGAAAGAGATTATAATTTTAGATTTTTAATTTTAGGTGGTACCAATGGGTAGTTTCTCAACATGTGTTCCATGTCTTTATACCAATGTGCAAATTTACTAGATGTATTTTTTGTATACAGTTGTAAATATAATTTAATAATAATAATAATAAGGCTTAGCGAACCCGAAGGTTCGATGCCGACACCACCAATCGCTTGTTACACACCTCCTTCCACCGTTCGCCGTCCAAACCCAGTCCCTTCAGATCAGCTTTAATGCAATCTTCCCACCTTCGCTTCGGTCTACCCCTCCGACGCTTACCATTCGGCACAGCAAATATTAACCTTTTAGGAATTCTCTCGTTACTAAGCCCAACAACTTTACAAGCCCATTTGATTCGCCGCGATGAAATTACCTCAATTATATTACCCGGATATAGCTCACGCAATTCGGCGTTGTGTAACCGTCTGAACTCTCCGGTTAACTCATCCTTCTTCGGTCCGAATATTCTACGCAATACTTTATTTTCAAAAACCTTAAGACGCTGCTCATCCCTTAATGTAAGCGGCCAAGTTTCGCATCCATAAAGAACTGTAGGCAAGATTATTGTTTTATAGATTCTAATTTTTAAGTTTCGGGACAAGAGGCGCGAACTGAGTAGTTTTGTCACAGAAAAATAACAAGCATTCCCCGCCTTCAGTCTAACTTTAATCTCTTCTTCAATTTCGTTTTTTCTAGTTATCGTAGAACCTAGATACCTAAATTTATCTACCTGTTCAAACATATTACCATCTATATCGATATCGCCAATAGTATCGCCATTTTTGCAGCTAACCATATATTTTGTTTTATCCACGTTTATTTCGAGTCCTAGTTCTTTACCGGCTTTCATTAACGTTGTCGTATTTAGTTTTATAGTTTCAACGTCTTCGCTTAACAGTACCAGATCATCAGCATAGCCCAGCACGGATGTTGTCCCGCCCAGATCCAACCCTTTCTCGGTACGCATTACCTCCCTAATGGCATGTTCTAATGCCAAATTGAACAGGACAGGCGAAAGAGAATCCCCCTGTTTTAAGCCCGAACGAACCTCAAATTTTTCGGACAAATTATTACCGATTCTGACTTTATTGAGTGTCTCCGTCAAGCACATCCTGACTAGATTTACTAGTTTTTTTGGAATTCCCTGCTCGATTAGAATATTATACAGTTTCTGGCGGTCAATAGAATCGTAAGCCTTTTTAAAATCTATATACAGCTGGTGAACAATACCGTTATACTCCAATTTTTTCTCTAATATTTGCCGTAAAGAAAATATTTGATCAATAGTCGAACGATTCCGTCTAAATCCGCATTGGTAGTCTCCGATAATTTCCTCGGCGTATTCCGTGATTCGACTGGTTAAGATTGAAGTGAATATTTTATAACATACCGGAAGGAGTGAAATTCCTCGATAGTTATTACAATCCGTCCTCGGACCCTTTTTGTGAATCGGAATAAGAATAGATTCTTTCCATTCTTCAGGTAATTTCTCGTTCACCCAGATCTTTTTAACCAACCGATGTATTTTAGAAACTCCAGCTTCTCCGCATGCCTTAATTAGTTCAGTAGGAATATTATCGATTCCCGCTGCTTTATATGATTTTAATTTACCGATAGCTACTTCAACTTCCTCTTTACTCGGTCCTTCTATCAACGGTTCAGCACTCTGGTACTCAGAAGGAGGACACAGATCATAATTTCCCGTATTTAAAATATTGTCAAAGTGGTCCTTAAACTTATTCAATATGTCAACCGGATCGGTCAGAATATTGTTATTATCATCCCTAATTCCAGACGTTACGGGCCCTACATATTTACGTGATCTGTTTATACCTTTGTACATGTCTCTTACGTTATTTTGGATTCTATTAGTTTCTATTTCAATTATTTTATTTTTAAGATACTCCTTTTTTTTATTTTTGAGCAATTTTGTCGTTTCGTTCTTTGAGATTCGGAAGTATTTCAGATTTTCTTCGCTAGGATTATTTAGAGCTTTTAATTTAGCGGCTTTCCTTTTTTCGCACATGTTTAAGCAATCTTCATCAAACCACGGTTTGTTATTCTTATTTTCCTTTTTTCCTAGACACGAGTTACCGACCGCTTTAATATTATCCCTGATCTCTACCCATAACTTGTCAATATCCTCGTGGTCCTCGTCAGGAAGCTCTAAAGCTTCAAACCTATTCTTAACATCTAGCTCGAATTGGTTTCTAATTGATGGATTTTTTAATTTTTCCAAATTAAAATTCTCAAAATCGAAACGGTTTTCTTTTCTCTTTTTTATATTAAGTTTTTGTCGAAGTTTCGCGATTACTAATTCATGATCCGACCCACATTCTGCTCCGCGATAAGACCGTACATTGATTATACTGCTTTGCCAGCTGTGTTGTATCAAGACATGATCGATTTGATTTCGTGTTTGCGAATCCGGCGATGTCCAAGTATATTTATGAATATCCTTACGTTTAAACGTCGTACTTTTAATTACCAGGTTTTTCGAGATGGCAAAGTTTATCAGACGGATCCCATTATCATTACTATATTCGTGCAAACTTTCTTTACCAATCGTCTGAATATAAACTTCTTCCCTTCCTACCTTTGCGTTCGCGTCACCTACAATTATTTTCATGTAGTTTCGCGGTAGTTTATCATAAACCCATTCGAGTTTATCGTAAAATTCACTTTTGACTTCATCGTCACTGTCTTCGGTCGGACAATGTATGTTTATTAATGCGATTTTAAACCAACGTCTCTGAAATGTAGCTACCGAAATTCTATCACTAAAGAATTGTACGTCCCTCAAAGCGGATAGTAATCTACTCCTAATTAGAAACCCGGTACCTAAACAATGATTCCCGCTTCCTCCGTACCAAATAGTGTACTTTCCTTCCCTCATCGAGCCCTCCCCTGGCCAGCGAACCTCTTGCAGAGCCACGACATCCAAATTGTACCCATTTACCTCTTTCGCGACCGATTTTAGCCCCCCTGCTGTGTTTAAACTCCTTACGTTCCACGTACCAATATTTAAATCCCTATATTTCAACTTGCGGCATGAATCCCCTAAAGCAGTCCCCACCCGGAGACCCGAACGGGGGACTAGTTTACCTCCGGATAATGAGCGTTTTACCTTAGGGAGATCCATGACTTTTTGTGGTGTTTGGTGAACTAAAGATATGTGAGTAGGGCGTTCAATCCTACGTCACACCCTCCAGCAAGTCTGGTGGGCCCCTACCTCCAGCAAGTCTGGAGGTCCCCTCCCTCCAGCAAGTCTGGAGGGCCCCTCTCATTGTTGGTCAGCGAGTCCATCGGACTTAGCCGGGAGGAACTTCCAAGGAATTTCCACCGACCATCCCCACATCCGCCACCCGTGGGACGCTCCCCATACGCGGTAATGAGCCCGCGCGAGGAAATATAATTTAAAATAAATAAATAAAAAAAAGATTTTTAATTTAACTTTTTCCTTTTTCTCTTCAAACCTAAACCAGCTCTTATTCAACCACTTCTGAATAAATAAGGACAATGATAAATGAAAATCTCCACTAATCGCAGTATTTTTTAAAAATGCATATAAATAACAATACACTACTTATCTCCAAAATACAAGGCTGCTGAATATCTTATACTTACGTATGTTTAGTCAAAGTCTATCATATATGAAATATTACAGTAAACTTCAATAACAGTTATTCATTTTTATATAAACACATTTTTTTAAAAACATTTTATTGAGAAATATTACAATCTATCACAGTTAAGGACACTTATAATAGAGTTCAGAAAGTACATTCATACAAACACAATTAAAGACAATATTATATATATTATATATTTTTCACAAACATTTGAATAATTATATTCAATATTAATGACTTATTATGTGGACCGAGGTAGGACAACATTTTTCTAATTACGTTCGAAGTAAACCTTAGTAAAAAGTTTTTAAGTCTCTTTTTCAGTAAAATTTAATAAATGTATTTTTTTCTTTCTGACAATTTATGAATATGAAATATTTAAATCCAAAAATGTGTCACTTAATAGGACTAGATATTGGGATTTATTTCAGTTTTCTTTTAAATCTTTTAAATACAATATGATTATTATAAGATATTTTAAAAATAAGATAAATAGCATTATAATTGAGTAGCAAAAGATTTTATAAGCATCTAATTTCTGGGCTTCAGCCCAAAAGTTTTTTGTTTCATAAAAATAACGATAATTACTTTGTGAAAAAAGAAAGAAACTAACTATCTATATGAAATGATGTTTAAGTGATTCTTTAAATCCTTTTAAATGTAATTACACGAACAACAATACTTTAAGAGATAAATTTTTCATATTTTTTTCCATAAAACATGGTTATATTTTACCATTTTGGGGGGGCTTCACCTTGAAAGACCCTCCTCCCCCCGTAGATCCGCCCTTGTGAGAAGTCACTGCTGCTCAGCACGGAACAATTTGAAAAGTATTAATGGACGTTCCATTAGATATGCAGCTAATGCCATCAGAGTTCCATATGAAACTTTACGAGACGCCGTTAGGCGTTTTCGGGAAACTGGTTCTTACAATAGAAGGCCCGGTTCTGGACGGCCTAGGGTAACAGAACCACGGTATGACCGGTTTTTGACTTTGAGAATTTAACGAACTGGCACCTTACCGTTGTTCAAGCGATTCATCAACTCGAAGAAGTTCGAGATGTACAAATTTCTGAATGTACCGCTCGGAGAAGATTAAATGAGTATGGATTAATGGCTTTTCGTCCAGTAAGAGGACCAGAGTTGACCAGAACTCACAGAGTAACACGGCTGGCTTTTGCTCGAGAACACAGCCATTGGACTATGGACGAATGGAGTGCTGTACTTTTTACAGATGAGTCAAGATTCGCTCTTCGATCTCCAGACGGGCGTGAAAGGGTGTGGAGAAGAAGAAACGAAAGATATGCAGCCTATAATTTTTTCCAGAGCCAACCTTTCCAACGTGGTTCCTTAATGGTGTGGGCTGGGATTTCAATGGATCGCCGCAAAGAATTGGTTGTTGTTCGTGGAGGGTCTTTGACGGCCATTCGCTATGTAGATGAGATTTTGGAACCTCATGTGTTGCCTATCCTCAACGAAATTGGCGATCGTTCTATTCTAATGCACGATAATGCACGCCCACATGTCGCCCGCATAGTGCAGATGTTCCTTCAACAGAACAAGATTGAGGTTTTAGCCTGGCCAGCACGTTCTCAAGATTAGAACCCCATTGAGCATTTATGTAATAACCTCAGAAGACGAATAAGAGCGCGTGCAACACTTCCTTATACACTGCAGGACCTTGAAAGGGCTCTTCGGGAGGAATGGGCTATGCTCCAGCAAAGGGACATTTCCCGAAAGTATGCCGAGGCGTCTTCAAGAAGTAGTGAAGGTAAGAGGAGAAAACACGCGCTACTAAACGATGATGTAATTCATTTCTTTGAGAATAATAATGGTTCGTTTTTCAATTTTTTTTGTCTATACTTTCTTACCCAATCACATTTTGATCAATCCAGATAATTGAAAAAATCCAGTGGGTGGAATTTTTTGCCTGTCAGTATATATATGTATATGTATACATATATATATATATGTATATATATATATATATATATATATATATATATATATATATATATATATATATATATATATATATATATATATGTATATAGAAAGAGAGAGTAATGTATATTAAGCTTCTCACTTTATCACTCCTAGTTTAAAATTATTTTAATCAGTAGTTGATGTGTTTTTAATTTACAATTAATTAAGTCGACATTTTTTTTTTTGCAGGTATGTGGACATTTTATATTATATAAAGGAATAATGAAATTACTAAGGTATGTTATTTAAATATTGTGATATGATTAATGATTAATGAAATTTATTTAATTATAAAATATGAGACCTTTGATTTGCTTTATGGCAAAAGTAAATAATTTCTTATGATTGCATGGAACTCTTGCCTTATTTTTTTATAATGATTTTCTCCTTTAGATTCATTGTACGGAAAAAACGGTATATAGAGTTGAAATATTAAGTGATTATTATTGATGTAAAAACATCAAAAATAGTCACTAATAGTATATCAAAATGTCCTAAAACTTTTTAATTATAAAAAAATATTACAGTAAGCGATGTCTTAATTTTACAGAGAAAAAATTGATCAAAATTATTAGCCATTGGAATTTCATGAAATGTAATTAAAAATGAAATAGCATTTTTTTGTAATAAACCGAAGATATGTCCATAAAATTTTTTTTTTATAACTTTGTTATTTTTATAAGTTATTTCTTTGTAATTAAATAGCCGATTAAGTATTTTTTATGGATGGAATGAAATTTATCGCTACTGTTAATGCAAAAGGTTGTATATAAATATTTTCCACTTTTATTCTATGTGTGCTAAAGGTGAGAGTTTGTAATCTGTAACAGCTACAAGTAGTCTGCTAACATGGAAAATGGTAGAGGGAAATAAAATATGAAACTATGCTAATAAATCATAAAGAAATAATAAGTTTTTATGGTCTTATGTAATACACTCAATTTTTTACGCACGACCTTCTGCACTAATAATAGCATTGTAATGTGCTACATTATATATTTTTTAAATATTTTCTTTTAATAAGTTGAATTTCACTGCCCTTTTCCCGAACAAAAGAATCTAAAGGAAAAATTATTTTAGATGGAAACTAAAGATAATTTCTAATTATTCTTGCTATCGTTAATGATAATGATGTTTCATTTACGACAAACTATCTTCTTACATATTTCTTTGTTTTTATTAAAATAAAGTAAAATATTTAATACGATCACATATCAGTACTATTACAACGATGCATTAGAATAATTCTACTGAATACGTTTAAAAACTTAGTTAACTTAAAGTTTTTAATTTGTTTGTTTATTATACAAATCATTTAAATAATTGTTTTTGTTTTTATAGTAATGTCAGTTGTAAATGAAAACTAACAAAATAAAAAATAAATAAAACGAAAATATTTTAAATTGTGGATTGATGGTTGACTAGTGAATAATTGAAGAGAACAATGGTTGAACAGTTTAAAAAAAAAAAGTTAGGATATTTATTTTTTGAATTTTGAATTGTTGACCGTTGCATTATAAAGGAAGGTGATGGTCCGGGTTGGCGGCCATAAATAGGGTATTAGTGGCAAAACTATTTCATTAAAAGCCAACGTTTCGACCCGACTTTGCAGGTCTTCTTCAGAAAGGTGTGTTCAGCTAGGAATTTCAGTTAGAACTCAAAGTTCACTTAGGAACTTCACTTAGAAGTTCAAAGCGAAACTCCTAGCTGAACACATCTCCTTGAAGAAGACCTGCAAAGTCTGGTCGAAACGTTGGCTTTTAATAAAATAGCTTTTGCCACAATTTAGACTATTTATGACCGCCACCCCGGACCATCTCCTCCCTTAATATTTATTTTTATTTTTACCGAAGTTTCGACCCGAAGTTCTGGCCTTCATTAGGGCTAAGAGAAAACTAGATAACAATAGGTATGAGAAACTATAAACATTAAATAATATAATAAATTAATATGTAGGTGAAAGCTATATCCATTTATTTAAAAACTCATAGATTTTATTTAAAATAAATCTCTCGTCCATTATATACGTTTCTGTGCTTTAGTTCACGTATCTCAGTTAACGCTTACAGTGGGCGCCGTGTAAGTTCTACTCTTTCTTACCATAACAATGTTTGTCTTGCGGAATCGTTTCGTTCGACCAGGTGTGTCTGTCTCTTATCTTAGTTTTCTCATCTTTTTCTTTTTTCTCATTACTTTATTTTCTACATGTCTACCTCTATTTTGTGTATATTGATACATTTGCTCATTACATCTTGTTTACATCACTTTAACTTTTTATCCGCGTATACGTAGTCAGTATGTTTTCATAGATTTTACAGAATCTCAATTTTCTATTTACATCTATTATATACTTATATAACTTCATATTTATTTTCTCTGTTTCACATTTTATTCTGTGATTATCTCACTTCCTTTTAGCAAACTATTACATCATATTTTGTGTCATCTGTGAACTATGTCATCCCATTTATTTTTTGTCGACACTTACGTTTTCTATCTCATGCATTCCATTACTTTTCGTTGTTAATTGATTTCATTAGTTCCTACTTTGTTGCCGTTATTATTTATTGCTTAGTTCTCTGTTACTATTAAAATTTTACCTTCTTTATTTTACTTTACCTTTTTTCTAATTACAGTTTTTGGACTATACCTTTCAACTAAATATTATTTTTTATATTATTTAATGTTTATATATATATATATATATATATATATATATATTATATTTAATGTTCTCATACCTATTGTTATTTGCTTTTCTCTTAGTCCTGATGAAGGCCTGGAATATGGGACGAAACATCGGCAAAAAAAATATTTATTTATTTTTACTTTTTTTTTACTGATTACCCTTACGATTGTTCTCTTCGAAAATATTTTTTGTCTCAATAACTAACTTCCAAATAAATATAACGCTATGAAAATTTAGCTATATTTCCTTAGAATCTCAGTAATACAGTTTCAATGTAATAATTTCAGTCACGTTGTCCCGAAACTACCAATACATTAATTAAGATGTACAGTGAGCCTTTGTATAAGATTGGAGCCAGTTTTAGAATTAGATGAGAATTGTAAACAGGGAGCCCTGGGGGACCCCTTGTTTAAATCCCTTGCACGAGTTGTTTCCTGGAAGCATACCTTATTTAAGTAACACCAAAGGGAGCCGAGATGCTGATGGGGGTCTGACATCAAAGGCTGTCCACCATCTAATTATTCTCCCGGCAACAATGTTTGATATTAATATCTAGTTCAACTTCTCCGTAGAACATCATTCCCATTAAAACTTTACTGTGAGGCACTGGAGTTAATGCTTTGTTAGTTCGAATGTGAACCAATTTTCTTAATATTATTCCTTAATTAGTCTAAAACTCGGTTTATTGAATACATAGGTTTTCGCACTTCTTTTTTTGCTTCCTTATATTTTTTGCTTCCTTATACGAGTCTTCATCTTGCGCACTCAGTCTAGGCGTTTGTCTTGGTCTTGCGCAAGAGTCTCGCTACAGTCTTGCAGTTATCTATCAGCTTATTACGATAGAGATATTACTGTAATTTTTCAGATAGAGAAAACCTTATGAAGCCCTATTAAAAAATTGGAAGAGTTAAATACTAAAGTATATTATTTATATATAGTAAATATTTATATATAGTAACTATTTTTTTTTACCAGCCTTTATCTTGATCTTGCAACAATTAGGCGGTCTTGGTTTTGGTACCAATTTTGGGCAAAACTACTCTTAAGTAGATTTTTAGTTCGTTGAATACTATAGTAAATAATAATAATAAGTCTTTATTTTCACGTAAATACAAATTTCTTATATCTTTTCTGATGTATATCTTTTTTTTTTTTTTTTTTTATCTTTAACTGTTTATCCGCACCTGTCATCGTATTGACAATCAGCAGATGTGTTGTTGGCATAATGAGGTCGGCATGAGAAAGGATAGTACCCAGCAGTACCTCTTCCTGGACATTACTTTGATTCAGGTCAGGAGATCTCTCATCCAGTTCCTTTTAAGTATCCTCCTGATGGACATGTCTGTCGTAGCAATGTCGTTTATAAGTCTGTTTGTGTGTCCGTGTAGTTTGAGATGAAAACAAGAGTAGAGAGCACGTATGTGTTGGTCGATAGTTGGTTGTCGTAAGTCGTTATGTAAAGTTTTGTTGTTGACGTACCGGGGAGCTCCTGTTATAAGTCGTAAAATTTTGGATTGAAATGACTGTAGTTTTTGTAAGTGAGTCTTTTTTGTCGAACCGTCAATCTGAGAGGCGTATGTCCAGATGGGTTTGAGTAGGTAAGTGTATGTATTTAGTTTTTATCGAACTTTCATTTTAGATTTAGAAAAAAGTGAGTACAGTATTTTCAGTCGCTTGTTTAAGGTCTATCGTTTCATTTTGACGTGTGGGCCCCAGGTCATCCTTCTGTAGAATATTAGTCCCTGGTAACGTACTGTGTTTGTCTGAGGAATTCGGTTCTCTCCTATGTAAACTGTTGTATATCTAAATGATGAATATTTAGAATATACATTTACATATAGACCTTTCTAGGTAATAATGGAAAATTACAGTCTTTTGAAGAGAGACTAGGCGAACCTTAAAGGAAAAATTGTGAATAGAAATATTTTAATTTTCGAAACCTAAATAAGTGGTAAGTATTCTATAATAACCAGACTCGCAAAGTGGCTTTCGGCATGAATTGTAGTATATCTCGAAAACGGTACTTATCAAGGCTTTAAAACACATTGGAACTAAACTGATAGTTCCAAATAAACTATAACAGTTTTTGACGTCCATATCAAAATCTTCTAATCACAATTCATCCCTTCTCGATTCGAAGATTTTTGAAACCTCAAAATTTTCCAATGACTTTCATTGTATTTTTCGTAAGGAGTGTTGAAAATGTTAAAATGTAGTTCAGTACACTTACTTCTCTACTTTCGTTGATTGAAGGTTGTTAACACTGAAGGTACTCTCTTCGTTACTTTTACTATCGTGACGTCCCGTCTCTCCTTAACCCTCGAGTTAATAGAAAAGCCTGAATTGGGATTGTTGGCCAAAGTGGTTCTTATTTTGGAGGATGGATTGTTCCGCCGGACTGTGGTGGTATTAGCAAGTTGGAGGGAGATGCCGGTTTAAAGGTCGACTCACTAACCCTCTCAGCGGATGATCAAAGAGCTGGCAGCCCTTGTTTCTGCTCAATTAGTCCTTCTCTAGCAAACTGCCTAGCGGCATCTTCTTGTCGGCTAACATCCACCAATTCCAACCTTTCTTTAACCCTTTGGCAAAACTTTGTGATTTCTTTCCAATATAATATTCTCTCTGTGGAAGAAGTTTGAGAAAAAAAAAAAATTGAAAAATTCTTATGAAAACTTCCAAGAACTTTTCAGTTAGTCGTCCGTTTTTCAAAATGTCCCTTTATATAATGCAATATGATGCTTGGTATCTTATGCTTAAAATTTAAATAGTTTTTAAAGAAACTTTGCCATTAAAGTTGATCTACCATAAATATATATGGTTAAACAGGAGTCTAACATACATATATAGGCCATGATGAATTCACAGTCTCATATATTATCAAGAACCATTAAGAAAAAATGGGTAAGAGGTTATACAGTCTTGATCATCTAAATTGCGAATTCTCACGTTTCGCCAATTAAGGATCATGAAAAAAACAAAAAAACAAAATACAAGATCACTTGGTTGATTGATTGTTTTGTAGGCGTAAATAATCTAGGTCATCAGCGCCCGCTTAATAAAATAATAACTAATATTAAATTACTAACTTGGTAGAATAAATTAAAATAAGTAATAATAAAACAAAAATAAAAGTAAAGCATGTACAATAAAGAAAATAAATGAATAAAAAAGATTTAATTATATAAATAATCTTAAAAAAATAATACTAAACATACATATGAATATAAAATTAATTAGTAATAATTAAAGAGAAAAAAATCTAAGAAATAAAGAAACTATATAAATAGGAGAAAAAGAAATCGACCAAAACTAATTAAATTTAAACAAATATACTCAAGTAAATAAAAGTATGCAAATATAAAGAAACATGGGTAATAGAAAAATATACAGAATAAAACAAATATTATTATTATATCTCTTTTATTAAATGTACGCTCGTAAGAAATGACATTTTTTTATATTGGATGTATTACTTTCGTTCCCCAAGATCACATCCAAACACACACTGAAATAAAATTGAGAAAACACACTTTATGAAAATTTTAAATTAATTTATTAAATTACTTTAGTTGGTTTAATATATGAAAGTAAACATTTTTCGTTTGTCGGAAGATGAGTTAGATTTTATTTTAATCTTGCCTATGTTTTATTTTGTAAGCTGGTTTTTCTATATTTTTATTTTTATAATTATTTTTTAACTTGGCTATTTATAACACATTAATTATTTATAAAACTGCTTATAAAAAACTGTTTTTCCCTTTATTTTCACATTATATGCCCAACTGTTATAGTTTAATCAAAGTATCAAATAGAATATATAATACAATATAACAAAACCGTATTACCTATTTTATTTTTGTCTATCCATTTGTTTATTTAATATTATTGTTATGAATAGTAATTAAATAATATAAGAAACTATCTATCACCCGAAAGCCCACAAATCAAAAATCACTGCCTGCTCAAATATAAAAATCCTGGTGCTCGATAGGTGCTAAGGAAAATCAGAAACAGTTTGTCCGAAGCGGACACACACTGCGAGGCTCCTTACTGCCTACATTTTTCACAGACCTAGCCATTTTCCAGGCACGTAGCGTTCCGACAATTCCATTTTCCAGGGAGGGTTTTCGCCGTCCTGTCTAATATTATTATTTATTTGTTAGTATTCTCTAGGTGTTTTACACCCGGCAGCGAGAGCAGTTTATCGCAACGAATTAACAGTTGTCTGGAGTTAAATTAGTTAATGCCAGACTGGAAGATATATTCCTTCCTTTCGTTTATTATCATAGGTACAATGTTCATTTATTTAATTGCGTGACCGCGTATAAGGATGGTGTTATAGGCTAACTTCATAATTAATTATAAAATCGTACTATCACTTATTTTTAAATTTACCCTGTCCACTTATCTAATTAAAAATTGTTTCATTATCAATAAACATTCGTTTGACGTCTGATATGTCAAATGGATTAAAAAAATAAAAAATAAGACAAGAATTTTATATTAAATTTTTTTTTAGCTTTATTATTTTTCTGTTTATTTTTTTTTTTTATAACAGTGCATTATCATTCATTTGAGCTTAGTTTAATTTGTTAATTTTTTAAATATGGTAAACAAGACTAAAAGAGTAAATTGCCTTTGCTTGTTGAGACATACTTTTATTTTCATAAAAAAAAAAATTCAATTACAGAATATGAGTTATTCAGTATTGGGGAAAGGAGTACTGATTTGAAGTCTATAATTGATGTTATTTTGCTACGGTTCGAGTTGGAAAATACTTCTCTTTAGCTAGATTTAAAAGTTTTTTTAAATTGGCTGTGACCTCATACCAGACTGAAACGACAGGAAACCGCTCGACGTTTCCGATTACTTCAGCACTTACTTGACCAACGCTCTAAAATTCCAATTAATTACAAAAGACTCATATACATAATTATAATAAGGCCTCTTTGGACTTACAAAGTTGAGCTATGGAGCTCCAATAAACCATCGAATTCCTCTCGTATCCAATCCAAAATCCTTCTTAAAATCTTCAATGCTTCCTACTTTGTTACAAATAAAACCATCGATAATGACCTTAATGTTTTCATGTTTCAGATCTGGCCCAATCCACATACCTATCCTTTCATAATAAACTTCAGAATCATCACAACCCTCTCGTTTCTAACCTTGCTTCCTCTTAAATTCCTGATAACCTTCCGATCTGAAAAGAAGATGATCTCCATGATCTCCTAATGTAGACATATCATTAGAGTGCTACCGTTGGGTAATTACTCAGCAAGTGTTTTCTCGTCATTATATCCATATGTTCAAATTTATTAAATATATTTCTTTAATACAGTTATAAATATCATTAAGAAAAAATGAAGAAAAAAAAATGGCTGAGGCAAAAATTAAAACGAAATGGCAAGAATGTTGTATGTTTGTGGACAGATTCGTCTTTAATAATAACTTTGTTTCTACAGTACAATAGAATCTGAATGCTTGTGTGAAGAGAGTTTCCCAAATACTTCTTTCGAGATTATTTGTTGGCTTATAGGTTAATAAAATATCAAATACGAGTTTTTCCCATATAGATTGATTATCCGTCTCACCGTGCGCTGGCCCGAGGGACTCCTGATGCCTGTTGATCAATATCCCTGGCGGTTGAAGAGCCTCCTATAGCATCGATTCCTTCCGGCCGGCCGCAGAAGAAGAGCTATGATTAGTTAAGAGTTTGAGTGCCGTTCCAATCAAGAGGATTCTAACGAACCTCCGCAAGTTTGCCTTTGAAGCCAACTCGGCTAAGGGAGTCCTGATGAGGTGGACTCCGAGGCAACTATGTGGGTGAGACAATGGCCCGCGACTGTCTCACTCCAGAAATATTTATCGTTCCTTCCTCAAAGAGCCCTTGAATATTTCATTATCCCGCTCCTGCCTTCTTGATTAAACCTTATTTGTTATTCCGAGAGTCAGTTGTCAACCTTTTTCTTACCTACCATGAAAGGATATTTTGAGAGAATACTTAATGCCACAACTTCAACAAGTCAAATGCAAATGTACGTGAGCCAATTAAACCCGTTACTAACTTCATTACATATTATAAACAAGTATTGTATAAATTATATAGAAACAATAATGCTTATCCATTAAACCATTTATTTATGAGAGCTTACTCTATCAGTGTTACTAGTTAGTGCCCTTGATTGTGACAGAATTTAATATTACTCGATAAAGAAACATGAAATAACTAAATTAAAAAAAAAAACTATCCTTCAAGAAAAAAATATTTTAACTATATAATTAAATATAATTTTCCTCCTTTGATTAATTGTTTAAGAGAATGTATATGTTAAATGTACTGTGTCTGGTGTTATTTATATGAGCTACTTATTTATGTCCTTGCGATGCCTGTATGTATGTTTTACAATTTCATGTAAGAAGAACAATTAAAGCATCGTATTTGATTTTAGATATTGTCATAAAATACTTGTCAAATCAATTTTAATAAAAGCCTCGTTATTTTTTGTCCAATACGTTATGTGTTGTTATTATAAAACACTGAATTTCAAAATATGTTCATAAGCATTAAAACTAAACACTAGGGGCCAGAATGTTCAATTCACTTCAGTCTGCCATTGAGGTTAAAAACCTTTGCACACTTAAATTAATATTTATTGTACTTTTTTTTAAAAAAAAAAAACATCAGTCTGAAACCAATTTTAGATTGGAAACTTAATGGGGAAAATATTCGCTTGAATTTGAGCTACAATAGAATTCAACTGATAAAGAATGCAGATAAAACTGAAATGTAATTTTCTCAAATAATAAAAAAATTGTCGTATTTAGCCACAAATTTAAAATAACAGTGAGCCTCAGAGGTGTGGTGGTGAATGGGAGTGTTCCCTGATTCTACTAAAGAATGATGTATACGGCTACCAAACACTATTAAGCCTTTTTTAGCTCTAATTTATTTAAATACATTTATGAAACCTAGTACAAGGACTTATAACATTAATTAATACAAATATCAAATTAAGGGTTTACATTGATATCATAAAGCCAATTCTGAAAAAAAAAAGCTACAAGATCTGGTCACTCAGAAATATAAAAAACGCTGCAAATTATGTCACAATGGTTTATTATTTTCAAACAATTGTAGATATAAAGTAACATTACCTTCCTAGTAACAAAGAAAAATAAATTAAAGGTAATTAGCATTTTTTTATCATAAGTAATATGCTAAAACAACCAGCATTACTTCAGTAACAAATTCAAAATTCGAAAACCAAAACAAAGGAAACCTTTGCAGTGGAACATACAAAAAAAAAAAACTTGAGACCATATCTTTGCTCCTAATTGTCCGATTTTAACGATTTTTTTTTAGGAAATTCCGTAAACTTTTAGAAAACCATAATACAATATCAACAAAAAAGTGTATACTTTTTTATTTATTCGGAATATGATTTCCCCAACCCTCGTAACTATTTTTCCAGCTTCTTTTCGTTGAAGTATGTTTTACAGATAAATTTAAAGAGCGCCGTGAAAATGACTTTAGCGAAGTTTCATTGAAATCGGTTCGTTTAGGCGCTACAGTCTATAGCAACGCAGGTTTTTCGGCCGCCATTTTGAAAGTAAAAGGCGGATAGTAATGTCGATGAAGGAGGATCATCCTCGAGTGAGATTTTATATCCAAATTTGAAAAAAAAAATCGGTCCAGTAGTTTCGGAGAAAATACGCGGACGGCGTACGGACAAAAACATTTTTATTCGTTTTTCTACGTATCCTGAAACGTGAATCCTCAAATTTTGAAAGGTGGTTAAGTATTTGAATATTTCGGTCGATCACAATGGTTCATTATTGAAAATAATAACCCAATCAAATTATACGGTAAGAAAAAAAAATCAGTCAGCACTGCAAGTAAAACGTCCTTTATTTTATATTATACCAAACTGCCACAGCTTTATTTGGTCGTGATACCTCTCAAAGGCCGAACGAGGACGGCTATTTACCTAAAACCATGTGATGCAAATTCCAAAGGAAGGAATCTATAAATAATGCTGTAAGAGACAAGGTGGTTTGAGTGGGATGGAACCCCACAGAGCGCAGTTTGTGTAAATTAATGGAGGCCGAATGGGTTTCAAGTAGTGAGAAGTATTGAACAATTTGTGAGGAATATTCTCTAATATATAGCTGAAGCGATTTGTTATTTGAAATAACATTTGGAGCAGAAGGGCCAATAAAGATCCCTAAAAGGTCTGTAAAGACCATTAAAAAAAAAAAACATTGTGAATACCTAGGGCCATATTGATAAAAATGTTTTTTAAATATTAGATTGAGCAATCGATCGCCTACTTACTAAATCAGATGGTTCATCTTACACAATATCTGAGATTAACCGGGTCGGATTTGGAGCCTGATTTGAGGATATGGAAGCGAAGTAATGGCCTGATAGATCAGTGTCAGGAGTCAATTATCGAGGAGGCCCTGGGCCAAATTAAACTCCAGCAAAAAGTGCCACTGCCTCTCCAATAGCTAGCACGGCCAGCTGGATCGCTCCCGCTTCGAGATAGCTTTTACAACGGGGTCGCTTATTTATTTTTTAATGGAGTTCTCGTCGGGACATTTTTATCATGAAATTTTTTTGACTCTTTTTTTTTTTTTTAATAAGTATGAAAAAGTTATTTAATCTCTTATCCGCTTTCAATAACAAATTCAATTTTTAAACCGTCACATGGTCGAAAACAAATCCTTTGAAGTAATTTATTTAAGATAGCAAATTAGTGCTTATCATAAAACATGAATGAGAACATTTTCTCGACAGATTTAGATTTTTTGAAAAAGTGCTAATCGATTTTTTTCATCTTTTTAATTCAATTTAAATTATCAATTTTACGATGTAATGATTCAGAATTAGTAATTTCAAAAATATCCTATTATATATATTTCATAGATCGACCTTTGAACATCTATTTTAAAAATATTAATATTAATTTAAATGTTGATTTTAATATCAATTACTTGGGGTATTTTTACTTAAATAATCGATGAAAAAAATCGTGATCTCGATTAACGTGGTTAATAGTGATCTCGTCCAAACCTATTTTCACAAGGGTGGACCGAGAGACTTTCTTTTTTTTCCTATATTGGGCCAAGACTCCCATTTAAGTCCTATATTGCAGAGAGTACTTTCTTATTGAACCCAAAGCCCTCTAAAGGTTGTATTGGTACAAGTTTTTGAAGGTTACTTGAAGTAGATAATAAAAGTAGATAAACAAAAAACAGAAAAAAACGCCTGAAAAATCTAACAAAACGGAAGTTTGCAGAAATCATATCTAAAATTTTGTATTAGTATTCTTCAATGATTTTTATTTTAAAAATATATGTAAATAAATACAGACTTCGTTGATGGTTTCTAATTTCAATTTCTTTTTTTATTTTTTTGGAGCTTGTTTATTGAGAAATATTACAACTTGTCTCAAAGAAGATTTATTTTATTCAGGGAGCACATTTATCCTCTATGCACAATAAATAAAAATTAGATTAAACAGAAAATAATATGATAAATCTATATGAAAAATAAACTAATCACAATAACAACTTAAGTACAAAAAATGCTTTTATACAATATTTACTAATATCATTCACTCAGAGAAGCTCCAAAAAAAGTCTTTTCCACCACTCGTGTAAAGATAACCAGGACTCTAGGAAATCCCATTGCCTCTCACTGAGCCGCATTGCTGGTATTAAGGACCAGTGAAAGTTTAAATTAATTTTTAAATAGATATTAAAAAAAATATTAAAATGAATCGTCAATTACAAGGCTGTTGAAACAAGTGTGCAGACATGTAAAGATTTTCTCAAGTTGCTTTAAACTTCTCATGTATCTAGTTAAACCTTAGTATCTAGTGGGCGGGGTGGCCGAATGGGCTAACGCGTTGTGCACACCACCACCGTTGCCCGGCAACCTGATATATGATATACGATAAATGAAACAAAAATAGTCATGAGTTCGTGTCCTGGTGCCAAGGCGACTTTTAAATCCCCGCCCACACTTCCTTGCCCGGGAAAACCCCGCATAGCCTTAACGGCGAGGAAGGGGAGGACCCCAGAAAAAAGAAAAAAGCCTTTGTATCTAGAAGGCTGAAAAGAATGTAAAGCTGGTTTGGTGAAAAGAGATTTTAATTAAACTCCCTAATCCCATACAAGAAAATTATAATCACTTCCCCTGATTGTCATATACTGATTGAGAGATATGAAAGAGAAAAAAAAAATGTATTTTTCTCAGTGTATGGATTCATTCAATTTCGTTTATCAAGCTTGAGTAGTAAACTATTCAGATTTAAATTTGCATTACTATTTCTAAATGAAACGTATTGTTTGATTCAATTGATCCCATCGCTGCATCCGGCAGACGAAGCTACAAATATCCAACTAAAATATGAGCGGAATCTGATCTTATTTATTTGCGGGGGTTGTTGGGAGGCGGACGATATTTCATATTTACGATCGGTGCCAGGCCCACTATGGCTCACTAATTGAAACCCATTTCGGCCTCCACTAATTTACACTAACTGAGCTCTGTGGGGGCCCCGTCCCCCTCCAGCCCCCCTGTCTGTTACAGCATTATTTATAGATTCCTTCCTTTGGAATATGCATCAGATGGTTTTAGGTGAGTAGCCGTCCTCGGTCGGCCTTTTAGAGATCGCACGGCCAAATCGATTTGTGGCTGTTTGGTAATTTATACTGTTTGGACTTTTTTCTTGCAATGACTAATTATTTTTTCCCCTTTTTATAGAAAACAAGCTATCAAATCATAAGGAATGTTTTATTATTCATTGAAAAAATAAAATTTTAGAACAACCATGCATTAAGGTCGTTGTGTTGTTTTTGTAATTTTTTAAAAAAATATATTTTTATTGAAATTTACAACTGTAAACATATATACAACCAGTAAATTTGCTATAGGAATATATTACATAAATGTACTTGTGAAGAAGCTACCCATTGGTAACACTTCAAAGATTAATTAATTTAGGAGGTCCCTTGGCCATCCTCTTTTCAGACGCCTTGGAGGGTTGTCAGGAATTGTGTTGGATGAAAGGTTACAAACTAGAGGATTGGGATGACCAAAGAGTTTGGAATGAAAAGTTGTGTATATAGTTCGGGCCAAGTCTTCCACAAGAGGAATGTTGAGGTCCTTATGGATAATTGTATTTGTTACATAAAGGAGCATTTAGGATTTTACGGAGGATTTTGGATTATAAGGATTGGATACGGGAAGAATTTGATGTTTTTGAAGAGCCCCAACTTGTAAAATATAAAATTTTGATATGCTCACTCCTCTCTCGAGGGTTTCCACTTTATATAGCCCCATTGACGAGGAAGGGGAGGAAGAAGGAAGAGGAAGAAGTGCGGGGTGAAAATGAAAAAAATATATATATTTTTTCTATTGGTCCTTATTTGTTTATTTGAGTGATCTAACTCAATATCTGAACAATCACAATATATTATATTTTTAAATTATTACTCATATACAGCTTCTAAATCTAAGTACGTAAGAATAATATGGGAGACATATCTCTGAAAGGATTATTTTTGTAAGTACTTTTTTTTGCCTTCAAGAACTACTTGAAAATAATTTCACATAAGTAGTTTTTTTTATTTCCTTCCAAAGTAATTATCATTATTGAAAAAAAAATGTATATTAAATACGTTTCGTATCAATACTAAAATTATTATATACGATATTATTATATAAGACCCCATACAAATGGTCGAAAACAGAGAAAAAGAGAATCATCCGTTTCATATATTTTGTGACCACTGTTGTTCAACATTCATGTATATTTAATACTCCTAAGTAATGGCATTTTATTCTGAAAATAATTAAATTTTTAAATTTTAAATAAATACTAAATTTTAAGTTTAATATTAATGATTTGTATACAGAAAATATTATTGTCACACCTTTTGGGTTTGAATAATCTGCATAATAGTACAAATATTACTTCATAAATAAGCATAATTGTAAATCGTTAACTAACATTATTTTTAGCATTAATGAAAATTTAGTTTCTCTGATAAGTACGTTGCAATTGAATAAATTTTATTATTTTAATATACATCTGGTCACAATTTAGTCTATAAAAACTAAACTCAAGAATTAGTTCAATTAAAGTTTAATTTCTAATACTAATGTCCATAAACACTAAAGATTTTTAGAATAAAAAAGGCCATAACAACTGAACCAATGAAACTCAATTAATGCACGGTGAAAAAATAAATTTATACTAACAAATTTCTAGTTTCACTTCCATTATTGAACGTAATGTAATCAAATACTAAAATGGTCTAAATAGAGTTTTCTAAGGAATCAACTAAAAAAAAAAAATATCAAACTAACTGTGCCGAAAGGGGAGACGCATGTGGACGCAGCAGAATTGTCTTTGAATATGTTTATTACAGACCCAGTGGTAATAT
Organism: Nezara viridula; assembly: GCA_928085145.1. Lineage (NCBI taxonomy): Eukaryota > Metazoa > Arthropoda > Insecta > Hemiptera > Pentatomidae > Nezara > Nezara viridula. The sequence continues at coordinate 47,611,131 of OV725082.1, read as the reverse complement.
GAGACTGAATTCAAGAGGTCGAAATAAAATATTCATTAAATTAAAAAAAAAAATTGTAGAAATAACTCTAAAACGACGAATTTTTTAAACCCATTTACTGTGATCTACTATTAGAGTTAGTGCACAGAATTACTTATAGTGGACACAAAAATAAGTATTCTACGCTGTTATTTCCTTGGAAATTTTTTGCTTAGAGATATAATTTTATATCAATTCTTATAAAAATTCATTAAAACTTACTCTTCCAATCCTACCATTGGAATCAAATTTCATCTTAAAAAACATTTTTAACATAATTCGTTGTAAATTCGATGTTACCAACTGCCTGTCTTGAAGAAGATGTAAACATTTTTAATAAAATTAAATATTTAAGAATTTGACTATTTCCCTCTATTTAAGCGTTTTGTCCCGCTGTGCCATAATCGAAAGAACAAAGTAAAATAACCACCCCAAACACAAGATTATGAAACTGTTTACATTCAACTAGAGAAATTCCGAACCAAACTTATTTTCGCACCTATAGAGAGAAAAAGAATTCTGGGAGATCCCAGGGCTTCCCTTTCAACCATATCGCCAGTATCACAAGTCAACTTCATAATAAAACATGTTAACGCGTTATATTAATACAATTATTTCTTTTGGGTTTAATTTGTATTAAAACGGAAATTATTAAAGATTGATTCAAAGACATACTATTACAGATTTTTTTTTTTGTTTATTTAATGGAATTTACAACTGTATACAAATACATCTAGTAAATATGCGCAAATATAAATAATGGTATGTACAGGCTTGAAGAGTTACTACCCAGTGGTAGCACTCTCTAAATAATTTTAAGTAAGAAGATGACGAGGCCATCTCCTTTTCAGACGCCTAGGAGGATTATCAGGAATCGAGAAAGAAGCAAGAGAGGAAACAAGCGGATTTGGATGGGACTGAAGTTTATCATGAAAGGACAGATATCTGGCTCGAGCTAAATCAGCGACATATGGTACATTAAGGTCTTTATGAATGGTTTTATTTGTGAAAAAATATGGAGCATTAAGGATTTTACGGAGGATTTTGGATTGTAAGGATTGGATACGATAGGAATTCGATGGTTTGGTGGAGCCCCAAAGCTCAACTCCGTATGTCCATATAGGTCTTATTATAGTTATGTAGATAAGTCTTTTGTAATTAATAGAAAGTTTGGAGCGTTTGTCTAGTAAGTGTTGGAGCAGTCGGAAACGTCGAGCAGTTTCTTGTCGTTTAAGTCTAGTATGAGGATTCCAAGTAAGACGTTTATCCAAATTACAGATGTTAAAGACATATGATTGATATTAAAGACATTGCAAAATGTCTACATGACATAATGTTTCTCAATAAATTGGTAATTAAGGTTAGTTTATTACAAAATGAAAGAACATGATTAGCCTATTCATGTCATTGGGATTGAGCATACTTTGGTAGTATTGAAGCTTTACACCCCCCCTTCCTCCCCCCCGAAGCATGTTCCAGGGTGGAACTTGCGCTCCGTTGAAAATGAGATTTCCTCTTTATGTAACAGTTTGGCTCCTGAAAGACTGATATCCCCTTCGCAAATTGCTTTCCGTTCAGCAGGGCCTGTCTCCGCTCTAATTGAGTAAGGCCTGGAGAAAAGTCACCTCCGACAGAATTTCTCCAGCCGTTTTCCTCCAGCCACTCTTGAATTAGTCTATTTCAAAATCTGCACAGGTGACTAGGAGATGGTTTACTATGTAAGAAGATAGTGCCCTTTCTTTTCAATGCCTATTTTTTTTTAATTTTTTTTTTATTGTGTCTTCAAGCAATATATAATCCCTTATATTTTAAAGATTTATTCCGCTTTGAACGTCGTTTTGAGCCGATTTGCTCATTCTCAAGTCATCTACAAATAACAAACATAATTGGCAAAAATGATCACTAATTATCTAGTTATATAAAAAGTGAGAACTTACCAATAATGTTTATCTACAAAATTATATTTCTATATCATAATTTAATTCAGTTTTGGTACACTAAATACAAAATATAACGCTACTCCTCGTCTCATTTTTTGCTCATTTACTAATGCTTGTCATTCTGCGATAAAAAAATATGTATATGCGATTATTTAAGAAAATAAAATTTCTATTATTGATTTATATGTTTGTTTTATTTAAACTACATGCTCACCCTGAATACTCGGTATTACACCCTCTCTCTATTGTTTAACGTTGACTGCACGTTTGAGCTCTTTAAGGATGTATGTTCCTGTAGGTATTAAGTAAATAAGTAAATGGGATGTTTATTATTTTCCAAATCTTTGAAGTATAAGGGCTTATATATTCCTTGAAGACACCACATTTTTATTATTTTTAATTTTTTCTGTTTACTCTGCCTCGCCTTTTAGGCGAGATTTTCCCGGGCCGAAGGGTGAAGGGGGGGATTTAAAATCCCCTCTGGTACGGGACCTTTTTTTAATCTTATATTCTGGTCATCTGGTTACTGGGCAACTCGCCATGCTGTGCATACGCGTTAGCCCATTCGGCCACCCCGCCCCCTTGAAGACACCATATGTAAGAACATTGAATGCCCTTGAAAGATACTACTGTAGTAGCTAAATATACACATTTTATATTTATTTATCCTTAAGCTAAGCCCCTATATATATTTAGTTGGTCTAATAGCAATATATTTGTATATAAAAAAGTAATTCACATATACATAAAAAACAAATTAGGTGTTGCATTTATAATAACGGTTGAAGGTTCCACGGTTGAACCATTCACGATGTTTTAAACGGATGTTAATAATTTGAAGAAATTTATTTTATTTTAGAACCTTAAACCTGCATTGATGAAATATAATCGCTAAATCTAAACAATCCTTAGGATATGCATATGGATAATCAAGCCTTTTTTTTTTTTATAAAGTTTTGCAATATCAAAATATGTATTTTAGTTTATATTTTTCAATTATGAATCATTTTAATTGACCGAAAAATTCAAAAACTTAACTCCCCCTTAAAATTTGAAGTTTTACGTTTCAGGATATACAGAATTTGGAAAACGAATTAAAATATTTTTCTACGTCCGCTGTTCGCGCATTTTCGCCGAAACTACTGGATCGATTTTTTCAAGTTTGGATTTAAAGACAGAGGTCACCCGAGGATGATCCTCCTACTTCGACATTAATATCCATCTTTTCCTTTCAAGATGGCGGCCCCGAAAAATCTTGTTGCTATAGACTGTAGCGCCTAATCGAATGTATAGAATCCAATGAAATTTGGGTGAAGTATTCTTCTCGATGCCCTTTAAATTTATCTATATAACATACTTCAACCGAAAGGAGCTGGAAAAAAGTTACGTGAGGTGGTAAAATTAGATTTCCGAATAACTCCAAAAGAATATACTTGTTATTGATATTGTATGGTTATTTAAAAGTAACGAAATTTCCTAAAGATAAAAAAAAAAAACACGTTAAAATCGAACGATTCGGAGCAAAGATATTGGTCTCTAGATATTTTGTATATGTTATGCAGCTAAGGTTATATCCTTTGTTTTGGTTTTTGATTTTTTAATGTTTTACAGAAGTATTACTATTTTTTAGCATATTACTAATGATTAAAAAAAAATGCTAATTACCATTAATTTGTCTTTGTTACTAGGGAGGTAATGTTACTTTATATCTACAATTGTTTGAAAATAATGAACCATTGTGAAATAATTTGCAGTTTTTTTTTGTCAGTCATTATATTCGCTTAAGCTTTAAATTATTCTTTTGTTATTTACAACGTTGAAGTTTTTATTTATTTATGTGGAGAAAAGTACCTGGATACAGGACAAAGCCAGCGCGGGACAGCGGGCTGGAAATTCCATAAATTCTCACTTAGTTCTAATTAACCCGAGCCCCGACCTCACTAATCCCCAATTAATTGCATATAAATTCTCTCAATGAAATTCCAATTTACCCGCTCCCTGAGAACGCTCTCAAAACGGCTCCCAGTTCCTTTCGGGACTGTTCGCTTGCTCTCATTTGTCAATTATACTGATTATACTGAGTGAGGTGTTGGAGAGCGTCAGTACCTTTTCTTCTATCTTGTTCTTTATCCTTGACGTAAATTACTTCTGTCACCTTAATCTGTTTTTTGACTGGAGAGAAAGGAAAGTCTATATCTTACCGTTCGGGAATCAAAATTACTGCTTGAACTATTTAGGAAGATACTGTATATTAATTGGTAATTCGGCTGTTGAAAGGTCACTTGGTTACGGAAATGCATTTAAGAAAACCGTCATTCCGTCTTCTATTATTACTAACCACTTCATGCATTTCTTATTACTGCCCTAGAAGATATCCTAATTCGTTCAAAGGTGGTTAAAATAGTAGTGTGTGAGAGCTAAAAAGCTAATAGGATGAAAAAAAAATGGAAAAATAGAATCCAGATCTTCCGCATACTTATACTCAAAAGTCAAGAACTTAACTGACGATACGGTCAACTATACAGACTACTGAATAGGAAATCTAGACTTGCTATTGAAAACAAATTACTCATCAACAAGACAATACTGAAACCTATATGGACCTACAGACTAAAACTGTGGGAGACAATAAATCGACACAATCCCTATCTAGCTCTACCCATTCAAACAATTCTCTTCGAAGGTTGAAGCGGCAGTGATCCAGAGACCTGTTGTAAGCATATACTAGAGTTCTGGGAATGGTCAGATTCTACACTCAAGCCATGTACGAGTATGTCTCGTTATAACGCCTCTGCTCTGACTTCATCGGTCCTTAATTCCAGCGATACGGCTGAGTGAAAGGCGCTGAGATCTCCTAGAGTTCTGCCTTTCCTTCCACTAGTGGAATTTAATATTACAACAATCTGTCACTTGGAAACAAGTTATAGTCAGATAGAATAAAATTCACACCGTATATAAAGAAAAATATGAAATAAATAGAAGCAAAATAATTATAAATAATAATCAATATATATAATAAATTAAATAAAATAATTTAAAAATTAAAACAAAGCAAAAACACATGCATACTTATATACACTCTTTACAATCAGGCGAGGGAACTCCGAGGCGGGCTTGTCCCTCCGACTATGAAGGGAAAACCTGGTCTCCAGGAGAACCCTGCGCAACTTACTCAACCGTATTACTGGTACTAAAGATAGTGGAGATTGATTGAGAGCACTTGAGCCACATACATTCATATCTTGAGTAGATAATCTAGCCATTGCCAGAACTCCAATATATACAATCTACAAAAGGTCGAGGAGCCACTGCCTTTTCAACCTTTTTGGAGGATTATATGAATAGGTGGTGCTTGATAGGAATTTTGCAAGAGGATTTGGATGATACGTAAGGTTCTGGTAAAATTTGGAGAATTTTCTGTTATAATGTCTAGGACAAATGGGTTGACAAAGAAATGGGTTGTTAGGACAAAGAAAACGACTTTTTGGTGGTTTCATAGAAAGAAGCATCGACTATTGTTCGAAGGAATTTTTACTGGAAGGATTGGATGCGTTCGATGTTAGAAAGTTTTGAATATTAATGAAGTAATTTATTTTGATTAGTTTAGTTTCTTTTGTTTAGTTTAGTTGATATACATTTACTTTTAGTATTATCATTTTGCTGTTTATTTATTGTACACTGAGCGTGAATGAGCCACTCTTCTACCACTATTACTATTGTCCTTAGATATGACAGATTGTAATATTTCTGAATAAAAAATAACTGTCGTTGAACATTATTAATATAAGATGCAGAAGGATCTATTTATACCAGAATAGGACAAAATATAAGCTAAAATTTATTCTGGTATCGAGAACCTTAACTTACTATTCAGGAAAAGAGCTGGACCCGATAATGCGACAGTTTATACGAAGTTAGATAAGTCACGACAGTTTGAAGAGGGTACTATACTGTCAGTTAAGTACTGCTTTAAGAGCTGTGAAGGTTTTTGAGACAGTGATATAAAGATCGGAACAGCAAAAGGATACAGATTCCTTTTTATTGTATATAAGTTATTCAAGTTTGCAATTTGGCATCGTATCGAAATCTTTAAAACTCTAATTATCTTGTCTATCGAGACGAATCGTCGTTTACTTCTAAACCATCTGTGTTTTGAAACCTCTTAATTTTTCAATGCCTTTTATCAAAGCTGTTAAAGAAATTTAAGGATCGAAATTGGAATTCGTCCTATCTCAATGAAATTCCCATTCGTTTTATACTTCATTCATAAAAATCCATCGCTCCTGATTATTATAATATAGTATTAAATATAGTGTAGTATTAAATATGTATTTTCCGGTACATACTTATTTTTATCATAGTATTAACGTCTGTCTAAAACTTCTTGAATAGCTTCATCTCATCCTAATCAACAACTTTTTTATCTATGGAAATTCTCAGAAATGGGAGTATTATCATTAAAATAATTAATTTAATGAAGTACTATAAACTCATGAATATCCATTTGGCTTCCATTTGAATTTCAATATAATTTGATGAGAAAATTAATAAAAAAAAAATAAACGTAGCCTACAATCATTTTAGTCCGTTTGACCGTTATAATATCGTTATTTAGACATTGGGGTGGAGATCACGCGAAAAAATTTGTAGGCCACATTTTTTCTCAATTTTGTGATCAAATCATCTCACTATTCCTTAAAAAGAAAAATGAGAGGTAAACAACCACAGTTTGGAATATGTAGAGGAGTATATCTACCTGGTCCAGTTCGTATCATTCGCAGGACCAGCAGAAAAGGAAGTCCAGAGGAAAATGGCACTCGACTGGAATAAGTTTCGGTCCCTCACGCATACCATGGAAAGAAGTATTGACCTAAAAAGATAGGTCTTCGACAGTTACATAATTCCAGTGGTTACTTATAGATACCAAGCTTGGTCATTGACAAAAGCTCTAGAGAGGAAGATCCAGGTGTGGCAGAATGACATCGAAAGATGTATTATGGATGTGAGGAAAAAGAGTGAGAAATGAAAGGATCAAAAAAGAAATAGGACTCGCATATACTCATAGGCGGACACGTGTTAGTAAATTGGAAATGGGCTGGGCATCTTCTTTGAAGCAAAGATAATATATAGTCAAGAATGGTTACATAATTGACTCCATATGATACGAAAAGAAGAAGAGGGCCTCAAAAGAAAAGGTGGAGCAACTCGTTCAAGCAGTTGGCAGGATCTCTTTGGTGGAGAGGTGCTAGATACAGGGATGTCTGGAAGGAGAAGTGTACGGAACTCGCTTCCCAATAAAAGAGAAAAATAATCAATTTATTAAATAATTTTCACACTTGAGAATATATTTAAATGTATTATGTATCAATTTTTGCATAAATCAAGGCTATTTGATTTCATTATTTCTGTTCATCATCTTACGATTCAAGTGAAAAGCAAATGAGTATTTTTTTGCTTTTAGTTTCTCATTAAATAGACAAAGTTTATCGATATCCAGATTGAAATTGCTCCATTTTCGAGAATTAATGTAAATAAAAAAGCTGTAGTTCACGGTAAGATGAAGCTATTCTTGAAGTTTTAAAAGTATTTTAATAATTTGATAAAAAGAGGTCCACAGACTGATAGATAGCACCGAACTCGGAAAATATGTATTTTATTTAAATAATGCTAACTTTATATGTTAATTATGTTTTAAATAATTTTTTGTGGTAGGATAAACGCACCAGTTATGGACAGGGTGTCTACTGATGGACAGGTGGGACTTTAAATGTAAATAATAAGCTTCCTTCTTGATTTAAAGGTTCCAGTTAGTGTTGCCCAAAATCGGTCTTGGACTTTGCAACTTCTTGCAGAGACGAAGGCGGCCTAACTGTTGCAAGAAAAAAAACCAAGACCGGTAAAAAAAATCGATTTTTAAAATAATAATTAAGGCAAAATAATTACATATACTTGACAATCTTAGTAACTATATGTTAATAATTCGTATAACCAACATACTTTTGCATTTAACTCCTCTAATTTTTCATTCGGGCTTAGTTAGGTTTCTTCTCTCTGAAAGACTACAGTAATATCTGTATAGTAATAAGCTCATAGGTAACTGCAAGACAGTTCCGAGACTCATGCGCAAGACCAAGACTCGCCTTGGTCTCGCATTTGTGCAATACTAGTTGGAATAATGTTATTGGTTTTTCCTGTCTAAAAAACCACAGTAATATTTCTATAGTAATAACCTAAGAAGTAACTGCGAACTCTTCCTCAAGACCAAGACCATGACCAAGACTGAGTTTGCAAGACCAAGATTCGTCTCGGTCTCGCATTTGGGCAACACTAGTTCCAGTTTTTTCTAGATTGAAGAACCTCTATTGACAACAGAGTGAATAAAGTTCCCAAAAGATAATTTTAAAATGCCTATTATTCTTGATTCTATATTGGTTTTGAGATCGGTGTGTTTCATACTTTCTTATTAAAGTTTTGTTAAAAGTAAGTTGAACATTTATGTTATGTTATCTTAAATGTTATCTTTATAGTTAAACATAGATTTTAGAAATTTTCTGAGTTATGTCCATTACTGGTGCCGGCTCCCTGTCTACTACTAAAAAATTGAATTTCGCGGTTTCTATCACAAGTGCAAAAAGGTTTTTTTTTTTTTTTTTTTTAAATGGAGATTGTTAGTGTTAAATAGTAAAGGAGACCCTATGGATTCTAAGCGTCAAACGGAGATGTTTATAACTATACTAATTTACGGCGACATAAGCCAAAAAAGACAAACATTTCCTTAGATATGTCCATCACCGGTACGCTTACCCTAATTAATTTTTTTTATATCGGCGATAACATCTAGAACTTAACCAAACTAACTTCTGAAATTGGTAGCATCCTTTTTGTTCCTATTTATAGCTCAGGTCGAAAGCCCCTATAATAAAGTCTTCTCTTTTTTTAGAGTGAGGTGTTTTTTGAATAATAATAAAAAAGAAAAAAAAATGATAAAACGTAATTAGGCCCTTAAAATATCCGGGAAAAGGGAAGCGGGATGGAGAGAGGAGCGTTAACTGTCTAATCAAACCCCACCTGACCACTTCATTGTTTTAGGGGGAAAAATATCCCGTCAGGATAATGAGCTGGGATGAATGATAGGCTTTCATTACTCCTACGGTTAATTATCTTTATGGCACTTCTGGGTCCTATAACCCCACCCGTCTAGTAAGTTATATTTTCAATTTTGATACTCTCGTGTGAGATATTTATATTGGTTGGGTACTTTACGCTATCTGTAAATTTTATTTCTTGTTTATGATCCTAGAACTTATTAAATGGATACCTTTAGCCATATTACTTATTGCTTTTAGGTGAAGCAGATTATTTTATCATTCAATAAATAAACTAAAAAATAATCTATTGATAGTTTAATGGAACAGTAGAGAACGGAAACGGGTCCTTACGCTCAACCTTATTCCTATTTTTTCCTACGTCAACAAATTGTCTCCCATTATTTAATTAAGGATACCCACTTTATAGAGGCTGGATGTGCACCAGGACGGTGGTTAGGGGTGGTTAGGATCGTCCCAGGATCGTCCCTAGGCTGATGTAACATAATAAATAATTTTTCTGCCCCATTAGCCGAGATTCAAAGCCGAGCACCTTGAAGATTACAAGATCAGTGTGCTACCCCTGAGCTATCCCACTCCCATATATATGTATATATGTATATATATATATATATATATATATATATATATATATATATATATATATATATATATATATATATATATATATATATATATATAATCTAATTTAGTGTTAACTGTAGATAAACTATAGACTGATATTCCTTCTACAAGACAAGATCTTTATTAGTTACAATTTCAAATTAAATAATACAGTGATTCTTAAAACTATATCTACCTACAAAACAAAATCAGTTTTTATAGTTCTTAAGTACAATGAAACACAACACTTAATAATCTGAAACAATTGCAAACCGCACCCCCCATGGGTTATCCCCATTCAACATCATGTGTTAAATGCATGAATTAAATAATTAAACCAAAGGTGGGGATTCGTTAGAACCTAAAGCTTCTTTACATGTATATAGTACTGTTTTTTTTTACAAGTTGTTTAAGTATATCAAACTCTCACTTCAACATTTACATTATTAAAACAATTGTAAAATAAGTAATAAAAATTATATTTATATTTTTTATACAGAATAAAGTATGCCACACATTGTTTTAATAGTTTTCTCATTCTTACAATTTAACGTGGAAAATAATCCAAAACAACACATATTATTGTTATTTTAAATGTTAGGTTATAATTGGAAAAATTCCGACCACTCAGCCTTATGTCTCCAAAATTCATGTAAAATAAAAATTCCGTCAACGTTTCACCAATTTAGGCATCATCAGGACAAAAGTAAACAGCAAATCGGACATCAATTATGATATCGAATCGCATACTGGAAGGAAGATAAGGCAACACAGCAAGGAAAGATACAGGCTTCCTTCCAGTACGCCATTTGGTATTATGGAGTGATATTCGATTTGCTGCTGTCTTCTGTCCTGATTACGCCTGAATTTGCGAAACGTTGACAGTAGTTTTCATTACCTACATTTTGGAGACATAGGCTGTTTTTTTCCGGAATTTTTCCAATTGTAACAACTTTCAGAACACCTTTATATTTAAAAAAAATTATATTTATAATTCAACTTAGCCGCTTACATCTTAAGCTTTTATAAAAATAAACCTACTGCTGTATTGAAAAATACTGCTGTATTGTGCAGAATATTCGGACCGAAGAAGGATCAGTTAACTGGAGAGTTTAGATGGTTACACAACGCCGAATTCCGTGAGCTGTATCCGGTTAATATAATTGTAAGTGATTATATCGCGTCGAATCAAATGGACTTGTAAGATAGTTGGGGTTAGTAACGAAAGAATTCCTAAAATGTTGATATTTACTATACTGAATGGTAAATATCCATGTGGTAGACCGAAGCAAAGGTGGAAAGATTGCGTAAAAGCCGATCCGGTTTGGACGGCGAACGGTGGAGGGAGGTTGGTAATAAGTGATTGGTGGTTCGGTATGGAACCTTCGGGTTCACTAAGCCTTTTATTATTATATTTATAATTGTGATATGAAGAGTTTGGTTGATATGCTTAATTAAAGTCTCAGAAGAATCAAGCATCGACTAAAGCAACGTTAAATTGATAAATAATATTGATTAAAAAATTTAGATTATGCTCTAAGTGTACATTACGGTATAAGTTTTTCATTTACATTCCAGAGAACATAAAATTAACATTTGTTTTATTTATATTTCTACACCTTGGAACACAGTAGGGCTAATTTCAAAACCATTGCAGAAATCACAGAATTAACATTTACTTTTATTTATATTTCTGTACTTGGGAATACAAATGGCTTTATTTCAAAATTTGAGTGAACTACCCTAAAAACAAAAGTCATAGTATGATAAAAAATTGTCTTCTCTTTGTGAACTATTGCAATTAACTAATATTGGGAGCTCATTGGACAATTTAGCAATTAATATATACCTGACTCTGATATTGTTCGAGAAGTTTAATCATAATTCAAAGGTTTGGATATGTAACCTTATTGTGGTCGCGGCGTTTTAGTTTTAAAGCTTTGCCAGATTTAAAATGCTCGAGTTTGGGGTACCGGTCCGAATCCAGTCTGAATAGTTTGAAATTGTTTTCTTGGCGATCGAAAAACTGTTTTTCGACTTTGTCACTTGGGTTAGAATAAGTTTAGTTGTTCCATCAGAACTCTACAAAAAACACCCTCTTTTGGACGCCAGAAATACTGACATAAAACAAAAAATTTGACCTTCTTGTTCGAAGATACAAATTTATATATTGAACAAAATCAGTAATAGATACAGATCTCTTAAATATATAAAAAAAAAAACTATAAAATTATATTGTAATATAGGTAGAGTTAAAAATATATTTTTTTAATATTTACCTTTAAAATGTAAACCTATGACCTCATGTCGCACAGTATCCTTTAATAATACCCCATTTATCCCTGTTGAACAAATCAGATACCTTGGACTTCACTTGGACAAACGTCTAACTTGGAATCCTCATACCAGACTGAAACGTCAAGAAACCGCTCGACGTTTCCGACTACTCCAACACTTACTAGACAAACGCTCTAAGCTTCCAGTTAATTACAAAAGACTTATATACATGACTACAATAAGACCTATTTGGACTTACGGAGTTGAGCTTTGGGGCTCCACTAAGCCATCGAATTCCTCTCGTATCCAATCCTTACAATCCAAAATCCTTCGGAAAATCCTCAATGCTCCTTACTTTGTGACCAATAAAATAATACATAATGACCTTAATGTTCCTTATGTTTCCGATTTGACCCAATCCAGATACCAATCCTTCCATAATAAACTTCAGAACCATCCGAATCCTCTCGTCTCTAACCTTGCTTCCTCTTCTATTCCTGATAACCCTCCGAGGCGTCTGAAAAGAAGATGGCCTCGAGATCTCTTATTGTAAAAAATACATTTTGTTTTTAGAGTGCTACCAGTGGGTAGTTTCTCAACAAGTCATTTCATGTTATTATTTTCTGTTATCAAATTTACTTAATGTATTTAATTTTTTAATACAGTTGTAAATATCATGAATAAATAAAAAAAAACCTTTAAAATATTTATATTACATGTTTATCGAGGGATCTCATTGTTCAACGATGATATGTAATTCTAATCCTTCTCTTGACGGAATTCGCTTCCATTTGGAGGGTGGATCATTACACAGAACTAGACAGGATCTTCATTCTATCCTGGATCCATTACAACGTTTGTAAGCTGAGTACTGACAATGATCCTTTGTCCTGGGAGGGTAGAAAGCTTCCCATCCTACCTGGGGGACGATTAGGAGTATTAAGGGCGGGAAGTTAGTGGGTGTTTAAGTGGTCCGCATGTCTGCGAGCCCCTTATATATGATTTAAAGGCAGTACGTTCTCATTCGTGTTTGACCGATTGTTATAGGTTGTTATTAATATAATTGAATTAACTTACCGAGTGCTATTGAAATTCGCAGCCTGATTATTTTTACACATACATTGTCTCTGTTATTTCATTTTCAGTATTCAATCCTAATCAGTCCAATTATATGCATTCTTTATTTCATAAATGTGTTTTGTGGGCCATACATGGATATTATAACAAAAAATAAAATTTTTAACGATCGGCAGAGTAGGAGTCTTACATATAGTCTCACACAAATGACATCCCTGTATATACATATTGTTAATCACTATATACTACTTTAAATTTGGCAAAATAAATGAATAATTATAATTCAATAAAACGAAGCATAAATCAAATAACGAAAATAAAGAAACATATCTAATGAAAACTAAAGTAAAATAAAGAAATAAAGAAAAAAAAAAAACCTATACCACTAAAACATAGAGATGGAAATTCCGATTATTTTATCTGAATCGATTCTCAATTATCCAATAATTATGCTGAATCGATCCATATGAACGACGCTTCAATTGATTCTTTTCATATTTTTTTTTCAATAAAAAAGGCACTTTTTATTGGGAAAAAAAATCACAAACATTCTCAAGCCTTAGATTTGTATTGGCAAAAATTTTGTTTTTGTTTTTACTGGTTAAAATTTAAAGTCCTGGTTTCAATGAATACAAATTAAAGGTAAAGAATTTTTTTTTTTTTTATTTTACATATTAGATTTAATGGTAAATAAATATTGACATAATAATAGGTAATTAAAATTTAAAAGTACAAGAGAAAAAATAAACTAAATAATAAGACAAATAAGCATAGGTTATAAATGTCCGAAGTGAGAAAGAATCACGGAAGAGTAGATTCCGAAAATAAACAAAACAACCTAGCCAACAATGGAACACGACTGGAAGATTTCCTAGAACAAACTCGGTTAGCATCATTGAAGAACTGAGAGAGCGTATCAGCGGTGTCATCGAGAATGAACCGATTCCGATTCCTTGTGGAACGGCGTTTCCGACTAAATCGACCGATACAGATTCCTAATGAATCAACCGGTACCTATTCATAGTGAATCGACCTTTTCCGATTCCTAGCGAATTGGCTAATTCCGATTCTCAGTGAATCGACCGGACCGATTCCAAGCGAATTGTGATTATTTCGTGTCAATCATTTCAGAGTACGATTCTTTCAGAGAAATCGACCCTTTGGTTCGATTCTCGATTCATCTGCCCACCTCTACTACAATCCATGAAAGATATTGGGTTCAGTACTTTGTAGAGAAGTACTGTTCACAGGCCAGCGGTTGTGTAAAGAGGTGATCGGGTCCGGATCATGCTCAACCACCAGCTTATTATTTAATAAAAAGTACCCAATTTATAGAGGCTTTGTGTGCCATAGGTGTGTCTCCCAACCCCAGGATCGATCCTAATAAAATAGACAATTATAATTATATTTGTAATAGGATCCACATTAGAACGTTTTATATAAACAGAGTTTGAGCCTACGGGATGAGAATGGAGTTATTAGGTTGAAAGCTGCTGAACCTATAACGTGGATTGAAATTGAGTCAATTCGTTTTTAATAAATTCTTCTATAGTTTTCACTTGCAGTAAACGATGAAGTTGACTATTTCTTGCAAACTAAGGAACATCTATTACAGTTTTCAGTTTCTTATTTTGAAATGTTTGTATTTTTTTTTGTTTCGTACTTCACTACTGTACTGTCACTAGACAAGTAATGGCAATGCGACCACTCATGACAGTTGTTGATGGAAATATGAAGAAAAAATAAATAATAAAAAAAATATCGCCAATTTTTTTTCTTTGGTCATTTCATTGATAATATTTATATTGTTTTGCTGCACAAATATGAATATATTTATTTACCTATAATTTCTCATGTTTACTTATGCTAGTATTTTATTTTTATTTTAATGCTACATATGTTTCTAATATAATTATCGTTTAATTAACCTGCTATTATGTGCCAGATTAATCTAAATTAAATTAATATTGCTCAGTTTTGTTGTTCTTCGGGCACAAAGTGTCCCATAATGAAATTTACTTTATTTCTACTTCTAAAGAAATTATATTAAAATTAAATTGTAACATTATTTTGAAGTTATAAACAATAAACCGATTATGTATTCGTTGAGATTTCATCTGGGAAAGAAAAAAAAGAAAAGAAAACAACCCTAAATAAATAACACTACGAAGTTGTATGACTTGGAGCAGCGGGGAGAAGTGGATACTAGCCCAAATCCGAGGCGACAGATGCTTAGTCTTGCCCAAGGCAGGTATTGGACAGCTGCTAGATGGCACGGCGATCATCATATGTTGGTCAGCTTCTCTTATTGGTTAGAATTTCTTTAGTAGGATAGGCACATTTTTATGTTTCTTGTCTTATTTTAAAGATTATTTCCAAGGGTGCATTTGATATTTAAAAAACTAACCTTTTATATATGATGAATATTTAGTTATTATTTATAACAAATGTTTTTTTGTCTTCATATTTTCATCCACACCTGTCATGAGCTTGGCAATAAGCAGATGTGCTGTATCTAATAAGAAAAATTGACATTTTATGCATGAGGAAAAAAAAATAGTACCCAGCAGCACTTCTTCATGGTCTTGATTTATTTCCTTAATTCAAGAAAGGAGATCTCTCATCCAGCTCCTCTTTAGTCGTCTCCTGATAGGCATGTCAGCTGTGGCCATGTCGTTAATAAGTCCGTTATCATGTCCGTGTAGTTTAAATTGAAATCTGGAGTGGAGATCGCGTTTGTGATGTGTTGGTCGATAGTTGGTTGTCGTAAGTCGTTGTGTAAAGTTTTGTTGTTTCCTTATCAAGGAGCTCCTGTTATAAGTAGTAAAATTTTGGATTGAAATGTCTATAGTTTTTGTAAGTGTGTCTTTTATGCAGAACTTTTAAATTTGTGAGGCGTATGTTCATATGGGTTTGAGTAGGTAAGTGTATGTATTGGGTTTTTGTCTGATTTTCAAGTTTAATTTGGAAAAAAGTGATTACAGTATTTTCAGTCGCTTGTTTAAGGTCTGTCGTTTTATTTTGACGTGTGGACACCAGGTCAACCTTCTGTCGAATATTAGTCCCATGTAACGTACTGTGTTAGTCTGAGGAATTTGGTTCTCTCCTATATAAACTGATGTATATCTGAATGATGAATATTTAGAATATAGTCTGGGGTTGTGATCTTTTGATCAAATCGGCGTAAGTAGCGGTCAATGATTCAGAGGTGGTAGGTATGTCATACGCATATATAATGTAGAGTAAAGGAGCCAATATTGATCCCTGAGGTACTCCTGCCGACACTGGTCGAATTGAGGAAATTTCTAACCCCTATAACAAATTTAATTTTATTGTTTCATTTATAATAGATGATCTTGGGAAATAGACTATGATAAGTATCAGTAGAAAAAGACCTTTATAGTCTCGATAATTAAAATAGTTTATTTCAAATTTATCCAAATTTTCGCCTCTTCAGGAATAATCTGATTTTACATATATCTTAAATTTTCATATGAAAAAATATATACTAATTCTTTCAGAGGACTTACTAGCAGACATTAGCCCATATACGACTTAGGTGACTGGGTAATATTAGCTTTTCATGTCATTGTGAGTTTTATAAATCGGCTAATGTCTGCTAGTAAATCCTCTGAAATAATTTTTGTATATATTATTTTCAGATGACAATTTAAAATATATGTGAAATCAGATTACCCCACAAGATGCATGAAGAGGCGAACATTTGGATAAATTAATATCAACAATAAATATCTTTGGTGATAAATATTCAGGAGGCAGTCATGATAAAGTTTTAGTTAGTGCCGACGTTTCAACCCAAACATGTGGGTCATCATCAGGGCGTGATTCGAGCACTGAAGGTATTCCTATAGTATTGCGTCCTGAATATTTATCACCCATGCCTTTTTCTACTTATGGTTTGTTAAAAAAAAAAATTGACTCCTGTATTTTTTTTCACAATGTTTCATTTATCCCTTTTGAAATGACCTGATATGTGTAACATGATCTTGAAGTGTTTATTTTCAAATCCTTAAAAAATACCAAAACGATTAGAAACTGGTGGTTGAATTTGACTACAAAATCTGTTTTTGACTTACGAAACTTATATTTTTTTCTCTGGAGTCTAATAGTTTATACCCATTATTATTTAAAAAATAACCAGCACTGATTATTATGACTGATAAATAAAATTATCAGATAAAATTCATATCACACCTTATATTGCAGATTTTGTCCCGTCACGTGGGGCCGAAACGGCTCTACCGATCGGGGACCAAAATAGAAAGAATATAACGATGTTGGCCACGAGGAAAGTTATCTGATGGAGGATGGATTCCCACGAAAGAGAATCATATAATACTCCAAATCTGAACTATAATGCTTATGTAACTTTACTTCTAAGAAATTTACGAAGTACAATAGTATATTTGTTTTAAAATTTACAACTTTTTTTCCCCCCTCCCCTTTTCGTTATATGATCGTTATTGCTCCCTTTTCCTGAACTTTCAGAAATATTTCTAAGAAAAAAAAACGCACTAATCCTAGATAATCGGAGGTACATATTAGATAACCAATAGAATGCAGAAATCTTTAATTCTAACGTTCCTTCATGTTTCTATTAGAATAATTACATAATGATGTAAAATGTATGGGCAATTGGTAGAATAGCAAAGGTATAACTTGGTATAATAGGTATAACTTGCAAACTTAAGAAGATACTTGCTGATTTAGATAGAATTGAGAACGCCTGGTAAAATATCGCCCCTGGCGCCTACGATCCCCGTGACCATCCTGATAACTACTTTCCAATCGTTTCATTCACGAAAATAATAATTATTATTTAAAATATTACCCCCTGTTTAAAATAGTTCCCTTTTAGTGGAGTTGAGAACTATTAATAATAACATGAATGTATTGGGGTTGTCATTCTGTAACCCTTATTTAGCGCAATAAGTCTAAAAAACCCTTTCATACCAGAAAGAGTACCTGATTTTTATTTTATTTTACTAATAAAAAAATAATAAAAACTTTTCTACTTAAATATTTAAAACTTAATGGCCGGGTGGTAATTCTGAACCCTCAGCATACCACATTTTGGAACGAGTGGCTTGGGTTTGTTCATACCTGGTATGGAACTCTAGATTAGTCATACAAAAGTTTCAAGAATAATAAATTTCAGAATTTTTTTTTTCAAACGAATTTATGAGTTGACAGAATGAGCTTTACGATGGGTTATCACCTCACCATCTTCGGACTTTAATTTAATCCATCAAGTACTGAAGTTGAGTGACTTTGTAAAGTAAAATTTCAGGGATTCAGATTATATTTCTATGTTGCATTAAAAAATGTGGATACTTTCAATATGTTTTCTATATATAAATAGAAAATGTTTTTCCCAGGTATTTCTTTGCCAAATTATTGTCCTCTAATATATATAATTATCTCTAAAATTACCTCTAAAAATATTAAAATTATATTGAATATTTGGTAGTTTTTGGAGTTGGTCGTATGCTTTCATAGCCGGTATAAACTATGAGAAACTTCCATTTTACCTGCTAACATTCTGGTTTGTACAAATCATTTTAAGCATATACATTCATAACTATTTAAGCTAAAGTTAAACGGTGAGATAATTAATAGGTATTTCTAGTGTTAGTGGAATAAAATAGTATAAGTTTTATAAAGGATGGAGATGGTCCTGGGTGGCGGTCATAAATAGACTAAATAGTGGCAAAACTATTTTATTATAAGCCGACGTTTCGACCAGACCGTGCAGGTCTTCTTCAGGGCTAGAACGGACAAGATACAAAAAGATGTAGCGAATTGTGGAAGTTATATAATATTTAGACAAAAAATTGTAAACACTGTGAATAATCTTATTAAAATTATAAACCCTGCTTATATTTTACTTAGCTTACTCTGTTTATATTTTAATGTACTTACTGTTTATAATTTTAATAACATTATTCACATTGTTTATAATTTTTCGTCTAAATATTATGTAAATTCCTCAATTCTCTATATCTTTTTGTATCTTGTCCATTATAGCCCTGAAGAAACCTACAAAGTCGGGTCGAAACGTTGGCTTTTAATAAAATAGTTTTGCCACTATTTAGCCTATTTATGACTGCCAACACGGACCATATCCTTCCTTTATTAAAATTATATTATTTTATTAAACTAACAGTAGAAACACATATGAATTATCTCACCGTTTAACTTTAGCTAATATAGTTATGAGTGCATATGCTTAAAATGATCTGTCCAAACCAGAATGTTAGCAGGTAAAATGGAAGTTTGTTTCGGCTTATACCGGCTATGAAAACATACGACCAACTCCAAAAACGATCGCAAGGTAGTAATTTTAGCCGAAAGTGGATCCTGCCCGCCTTAAAGATAAGGCAGCAAAGCGATCCCTGAAAGAGTTATGCAAATGCTCCTGACCCAACGGTGCATTATAATAAAAATACCGTATTCGTCGAATGGCCATTGGAGGAACAGCGGCTACGGGTAATGAAAGTTTTAACGGCGAAGCACCGAGACAGAACTGCCGCCGTAAGCGACCACCGGGCTCCCTCTATGACTCGTTATTTTTTACAACGCTTCATAAGCTTTTGCTTTATGCTTATTGCAAGGAGGGGAGCGGGCGATGTACTGTTCGAATTGACTCCTCACAATCCAGGAGAACGTGAATATGCAGATTGTCACCATCCATTTGGATCGTAATTTAAAATCAAAATCTGTCCCTAATGAAATACGTTGTTTTAGGCTGCTAATGTTGCAGTTACTTACAAATATAACTTTTGAGGACAGCGGCATAACATCCGAACATCTAACATATCAGATCCTTCCAACGTATCATAAGGCCTTGCTTTATCCCTCACATGCAGGGTTTGAAACAGGTTTAGGATTCCCCAAGTTGATTATGAAGAAGTAAGATTTGTAATTTTAGTGTTTTGTTTTTTTATATTAGAGTAATAGGATAGTACAGAGATTAGGGCTTCCATGCTCAATATTCCACGTTCGACTGTGAGAGGTAATTATTTATTCTGTTACATAAGCCGTGGATCAAACTAGGGATTGGGAGACCCTCGTGGAGCACTCCCAGTTTCTGGATAAAGGCTAATCTTAATTAAATAATTAATAAAGTGGAAAAACATCTGGTGCCTTAGTGTTATCTGGGTCATCCACCGATCGACAGGTTTTTGTTGAAATGAAAACTTCTTTTGCGCTTTTTTGTGAAGAGTGAATTAAAGTGAGCCGTCAGATCTCCGTCGAGTAACGCTCGGGTAAACTCGGCTGTAGTCGAATAATTGAAGTGTTTTTGCATATGGATTAAAATTAATCAAACACTAAAAATAGGACTTGCACATTGTTGCGGTAAGGGAATTATCATCATTTCATCCTCTTTGTAATGAGCTATTATTCAAAATTGTATCTTAACGTGAAACCGTATTATAGAGGTAATATGAGAAACGAGAAAACATAAAGTTGAATGCCAAACGAGTTTTATGGAAGGTATGGATTAAAATATCTCAGGAACTAAAAATCGGACCAGCGTAAGAGAGGAAAATGTTCAGCATTTTATCGTATTTTATTATAAACTATTAACTGCAAATTATATTTCATATTATTATTCGGACTTAAAAAAAAAAAGTTTATTTGGCAAAAATGTTTACAATGAATAAAATATATATCATTCAACAACTACACTAACTATGGCATCTAACTATCTACTATGAGTGAGAATGTCTGACTATATACTGTGCTGGTAAGGGAGGAATATTTATACTGAGTTAGGAGAAAAGTGCTGCTGGCTCTATGGATTTACCATTATTTGGCTACCTTAAGTGACGTTTTCACTTCTATCGTGTGGTTTTAAGCACACACCTTAGTTTTTTTTTTATTTAATTTAAATTTGTATTTAATCCACGATATAGAACAACTCTCGATCACTTAGTCTTTTTTTGACGTTTTTTTCATCCTCTCAGGGTGATTATATGTTTATTATAAATGAAGTATGCACATTGATTGATGAACTTGGTTAAGATTAAATCCATTCAATTCGTCTCATAATTGTACTAGCCCTTGTCACTAGCGGATCCAGGATTCAATTTTGGGGGGGAGGCTTCAGCCCGAAAGCTTTTTTTTTCATAAAAATGGCGATAATTACCTTGGAAAAAAAGAAAGAAACTAGCTATCTATATGAAATGATGTTTAAGTGATTCCTTAAGTCCTTTTAAATGTAATTACACCAATAATAATACTTTAAGAGATAATTTTTTAATATATTTTCCCATAAAACATAGTTATATTTTACCATTTTGGGGGGGCTTCAGCCCGAAAGCCCCCTCCCCCCGTAGATCCGCCCGTGGCCCTTGTGCAAATACATTAAATTCTTGTATGTCTAACATTGTAACATGTGTAGAGTCATTTATATGGGGGAAAGATTGAAACAAAATATATAGGCCACTTATTAACAATTAAATGATCATAACTTTCTCGCTTTCATGTATTAATTGAACAGGTGTTCTCTAATAGGGTCATTTATAGAGTAGAGTATTATTATGGAGTTGGTTGGCGTGCTGCACACCTTCCCCTAGGCTTAATTAAGAGTTGGCACTTTATGGGATCGTCATCTGATAGCGAATGGAATTAGGAGTTGGGCACTAAGAGAGAGAGGCTACCTATATAGAAACAATAGAGGCGCCAAGGGGGCCTATTGCATGCAATTACTGGCTGCAGATAGCTCCCAAGGGGGCACCATTCCTCGTACCCCGGCCCCCCTTTGCCCCCATAAACAGAGGGTTATCCTCTATAGGGTCCTTAATGTTCTGTTAATTCCTTCTTTGATCGCTATCTCCCTCTTTGTTTTCTATCTGAGATTGGCTCGATCCATTCATGCCTTTCTTATCTCATTTCTCAATTAAAATATTTCAATAGTTATCCCTTGGAGGAGTCTCCAGTATGAGATCCATTAAATTGTAGATTAGATATAACAGGAAAAACCTTATTGAATTTAAGACCAATAGTATGCAATTAGTTGAGTGATATATTACTTTTATTTGGGCTTTAATATATCTATGAGCAACGAAATATAGGTACATAATATTTTTACGAAATATCTATATTTTTTCGATGTTTTGAAAATGTATCTAAAAGTTTTCATGTGTTGAAAAATAATATATCATCTATAAAAAGAATATCGTCGATTTAATCCAAAAATAAATCAAGCAACAATTCAAGTAATGTGTTACATTTTCTCTCTCTGAATATCAAATAATGTGCATTTATGTTTATATTTGTAAGCAATTATTGTATTTTCGAATTGATAAATAATATAAAAGTTTGCACATACTTACATAAAAGCTTTGCTTCAATGAAGACATACTGTTAGTAATTTATTTGTAATAATTTTAATTTGTTTAATAATGATATCTCTGTATATATGAATATTCACAAGACCAATAATGTAAGTGATTATATTGATATGTTAGCTTACCAGTATAAAAAATATTTATAAAAAAAAAGAAAATGAGTAGGAAAAAATGGGGGCGTATGCCAAACATAGCTTCAAGCAGCAAATATGCATATATTTTTTTCTTTTCTCTCGCCTGACCATTTTTGGCATACTGGGGCTCTGCTTACGAGGATTTAAACATTTCATTAGGAGAGGTTAATAGGAGGGCCTAGAGAGACATTTAAACCAACATCTTCTATATTATTTCATATAATTATATTAATTCATATAATTATATTAATTAATTTATTATTTATTATTCATGTATCTTCTCATTACAGCTCTCCGGTAAGACGCCATCGTAAGATCAACATTTGTTTTGAAACTTGATAATGGCGTTGCTACACCATTCAAGAAACGAAATCAAATAACATAAATTAATAACTGTATTATTTCAATTAATCTGTGATCTTGTAAAACTTCCGACAATAATCATTCAATTGAAAAGTTATAAAGTTTATTATTCGTTTAGGCAATAAAATTTGCATGTAAGCTGTAAGCTATCTCCAGACCTCCAAACTTTTATTGCTGAGGTCATTTCGGAAAATACATTATTCATTTCTAGTTTTACTATCTGTATTCAGCGGGGCTCAAGATCGGGTTAATGAAATGAAAAGTTCTCTTAAACCAATAGAAAACAAGTTGAAACCAATCGAACCATGAAGAAAATCACCTTTTCCTCAAGCAATGTAAATGTTGTTTGAAAATGTTTCGAAATTTTAGCTTGTAGCAAGTTGAGCAGCCTTGGAGGAGTTCAATTTTTATAATCAACTATGGCAAAGCCAAAAGAAGACTTATGTGTTTGCGTTGTATGCTAAAACGTATGTAACAATATTTCGAGCAAAAGTCTGTATGAATTTTAAGTTTGACAGCTCAAATGTTCGGTGAGATTCCATTATTATTGTGAACCAATTTGAGCTAACGAAAAACAATGAGAGGGGTAGCTCAGTGGGTGAGCTCTGACTTCCATAGCTCAAGGTCCCATGTTCGAATCCTGCTGATGACTATTTAATCTTTCCGTCCTCCGTCCACTGCTTTTCTCCGAAACTACTGGACCGATTCTTTTGAGATTTGGAATGTCAAAGGGCGCAGAGTATGATCCGTGTAGTTAGGCATAACCATCTGCCTTTTCCTTTCAAGATAGGGGCTGAAAAAACCTGAATCCCTATAGGATGTAGCACCTACAGAGATATACTGATTTCAATAAAATTTGGCCAAAGTCTTCCCCTCGAAGCTCTTTAAATTTCTCTATATGACATACTTCACCTAAAAGTACTTTCCATTCAAGACCGAAAAATCTGTAGAATAAGCGCTGGATCTAGCAAAGAAAACCTTTGTCTTTTTTGGCTTATGCCGCCTTAATTATTATAGTTAAAAACTTCTCTGTTAAACAATTAGAATTTCTAGGGTCTCCTTTCTTTCTATTTAACACTTTGAAAATTGAAAGAATATTCTGTTTTGCAGGTATGATCACCATTAAAAAAAAAAACGCCATTTTGCATTAGTGATGGACACCCCGAAATTCAATTGTTCTAGTAATGGACAGGGGGTCGGTACCAGTAATGGATATGCCTCAGAAAAATTCTATAATCTTTATTTAACTATAAACGATGAAAATAAGATAACATAAATATTCAACTTAGTCTTAGCAAAACTGTTAGTAGGAAGGTATGAAACACACTGATCTCTAGATCACTATAGATGACGATGAAAATACGATAACATAAATATTCAACTTAGTCTTAGCAAAACTGTTAGTAGGAAGGTATGAAACAAACTGATCTCTAGATCACTATAGAAACAACAATAATAGGTATTTTAAAATTTTCTTTTGGTAACTTTGTTCATAAAGTTGTAAAAAGAGGGTATTTTTCTTCAATCTAGAAAAAAACTGGAACCTTTAAATCAACAAGGAAGCATATTAATTCCAACTGGTGCGTTCATCCTAGCGTACAGAAAATCATTAATGTCAATTATTATGCATTACATTTTATTTATTTTCCTCCATGTGGGAAGACAAGCAGTATTACATTTGATATATAACTGTTTAGAAATAATAAACCATTGTGTAATCATTTATAGTATAGGTGGGGGATCTTTTAATTATTAGAGGCCGCACTATGGTTAGGCAGTGCTAATTGATGCCGCAGTAATTCTTTATATTTTAACGTTGGCATTTATATTGATCACTAAATACACACACCCACATGCATTCAAATTAATTATATCAATTTCTAAATTGTCTTTGCCCAAATAATTAAATATTAATTAATTCTAGCACTATATTAATAAATATCGTGTAAAAACGTTTGGAGGCCGCAACTACGTTACAGAACTCACACGCGACCTCCGAGACCGCGGTTCCTCTCCTATGATTTTTAGTGTTTTATTGACTATTCAGTAAGATTACATCAGTGGTTTGAAACAGTCCGAGCTCAAAACAACGACAAATCTTTGCAAAAAATGTACTGAATCCGGCCGTAAAAAGTAATGCAACCACTTATTGAGCACATCTCGTATTTAGTTTAAGGACTTAATAAAAATAATTTATAATTGTGGATTGATGATTGACTGTAGAGAATAATTGAAGATCAGATAGGTCGGGGTGATCAGTAAAAAAAAAAGTATAAAATAAGTATATTTATTTATTAAGTAAAATAATTAATTTATTTATAAGTAATTTATTTAAAAATATATTACTTATAAATTAATTTAATAAATTATATATACGTAATTTATTTAATAAGTAAAATAAGTATATTTATTATTATGTTAGCTGACGTTCGGCCCAAAGTTCAGGCCTTCATCATGGCTAAGAAAAGAATGTTAATTTAGTTTAAAAACTTAAGAATTACTTAGTTTAAATACTTAATAATATTTGAAAATATATTTTTATGAATACATTTACATACACATATTTTCTTAAGGGAGACAACTTCGATGATTGTATCTGCCATGATTTATAAAGCTAGTAGACCGAGGTCGTTTGGTTTAGGAGAAATACTTAATATTCCCGGACGTAGATCCTCTCTAGATAGCCATCTTCCATCCTCCCTCCCCAAGAAGAACCGAATATTGGAGGATAAATAGCCATTGATCTCCTCCCTAAGGAGATTATGCCGTATTAGTGAGGGATCCTCCTACCGATATCTCGTGAGTGCCTCCACTTATCACCCAGATTCTATTTTATTGTTTGTATAATGCCAAGAAATTAACATAATTACTATAAATCATAGCTCATTCAAATATTTATCTAGAACATAAGGTGTATGGAAAACGAAATAGTTAATCCAGTAAAATTATACCTCATTAAAAAGTGCGCGTCGCTTTGGAATCCACTTTAATATCCCATCTTCAGACTAGGACAAGAAAAATTTATATTATTTGTCTTTTTTATATTTATATTTTTAAATATAACAACCTATTTTCATCTCCTTTGGAAACTTTCCACAATTAAAATAATTACCAAACCTTCAACCTACTACTAACCTACCTACTTCATCCTATCGTCCTATAGCACTTCTTCCTATGATGGGAAAAATATTTGAAAAAGCCTATCCTAGAAAGTAGTGAAGTGATACCAAATTACCAGTTTAGCTTTCGTTATTATCACTCCACTGTGCAACAGGATCATCGGATAGTAGACACTATCTCTGTTGCTTTTGAGGAAAAGGAATACTGCTCTGCAGTCTTCCTTGACATAGAGAAAGCATTTGATAGTATCTGGCACAGGGGCTTATTATGGAAATTAAAACCGTATTTACCTTCTACTTATTTTCTAATTCTTCTTTCTTAACAGGTTTTTCTGTGTGTCCGTACATTTTTCTGACTCCTCTTCTTCCCTCAACACATTGGCTTACCACAAGATAGCGTCTTAAGACCAATTCTCTATTCACCTCTGATATCCCTGAACACCCTAGCACCACCCTTTATTGCTTCGCTGATGAAACTGCAATTCTTTTTTCGCAAAAAAAAAAAAAAAAAAAAATGGAGAATTAAAATAATATAGTGCTAAATCCACCCACGTGAATTTCTCTCTTAGGAAAGCCTCATGTCCACCCATAGCGATTGGCAATAACCCAGTGAATTCAAAGAACTATGTACGGTACTTAGACACTCTACTTAGACAAAAGACTTACCTGGAACATACATACGAAATTAAAACGACAAGAACTTACTAGACTATATAACCAAGTCTCGCATATTCTGACTACAGATCCTCACCTAACTTACGCAACAAGCGACTGATCCACACCATGACATACTGAGACCAGTTTGGACATACGGAGCAGAACAATAAATAAAATACAATCAACACAATAAAAAATTCTACGAAAAATTGTCAACACACCATGGTACATTTCGAATAACAGTATACACAACGACTTAAACATCCCAACATTAAAATCGTACATCCAAACCCACTCGTTCGGTGTTTTTCTTCCTCTCTGCTACCCGATCGACGCAGACTAAAAAGAAAATGGTCAAGGGACCTACTCCTACAACAATAACAAAATTAAGTTAATCCAGCAAACTCGCAGTTATTGCCTAATTCATCAAATTTGCTAGGTGCGCTCTAGAGCAGGTGCAAATGGCTTAAAATGTTAAAATAAATAAATAAAATATTTTTAAATGAAATAATGTTTTTAGTAATTTTATTCTATGTATTTAGTTTTATAGATTCTGTTATAAATTGATATATTAATTCACCTTAAATATACAGGATGTCCCTTAGGTAGAGAGACATAGATAAAATCGAAGTTTTGTGCTTTTTTAAGTGAGTCATATTTTTTGTTTAACAGAATTTGTTTACGAAGCGATAATTAAAGAAATATTTAATTTAAATAAATAACAATTCATTAGCTATCAATTAGACAAAATTTTCTTCAAAAAGAAATAGAGTTTGTCATTATTAAAACAATTCAGAGGACTTTTGAGCAGCTAAACTGAGCTAATTCCTGTTTAAAAAAATCAGGAATTATATGCGATTTTTTTTTTTACTATTGTTCGACTATACTATTATGCGATTAACTGTTGCATAGCTTTGATTTCTTCTCTTTTCATGATCTGGATTGTATTGTAATAAAAATCATTTTCTAACTAAACGTTGTATTTTAAAAAAAAAAATAAATAAAAAATTATGATTTTTCAAATATTTTTTATGTAAAGTGGTTATGAAATTTCTTCTGTTCAGTATTCCTAAAATTGGTGTTTTGTTATATACATTAGGCAATTATTTACCAACATTATATTTATTAACTATTTTATTACGACAACGTTTCGATCATCACTAGGGCCATTTTCAAGTCTGGAAAAATTTAAATGTCATTGTTAGTATAGATTTATATGAAACCGACTTCTGACATCAAAACTAGCGCCAAGGTGTAGGAGCAGGTAGGACCGACCTGTACCGGGACCCTGGGGAAGGCTTAGAGTAAAAACTAGTAACGGGCTAAGTAACTGGTTCCTTTTAGGGTGTTACCAGTTATTGTGAAGTAATAGCGTGAAGTTAAGAACCAATGGAAATCATCCTTGCCCCACTCTGAATATCAGGTCAGAAAATAGGTCTTATGTTGATCTCCGGTATGGAGGAAAGGTCTTATGTTGATGTCCGGCCTTGAGGATAGGTCCTTTGTTTTCTTCCGGCTTGGGGAGTGAAGTCATGGCTCTACATAGACCATGGAGATGGAATCCTGGCATTTTTTGGACCTTGGGGCTTGACGAGATGACCTCAGATTAGCAGATGCAGTGATGAAACAAACTAACTACACCACTCCATATACAATAGATAAATTTTATTCCCAATCCTAATGTTATAATATTTCCTGGCAAAAATTCTCAAAACAGTCCATCTGAAATCATGCCTTCACAGTTAATTATTAAACTCATCGTATTTTGTTCTTGTAAATATAATTTGTATATATTTTTTATTAAAAATAGAAATAAATTAAGTTTATTAGTAAAAGTTATTTTAATTCTGCCACCTATTTATATCATGATGATCACAGGTAATGTTTGTTAATTAGAAAGCATGATAAACACAAACCAGCCTTTGAGAAAAGA
Organism: Nezara viridula; assembly: GCA_928085145.1. Lineage (NCBI taxonomy): Eukaryota > Metazoa > Arthropoda > Insecta > Hemiptera > Pentatomidae > Nezara > Nezara viridula. The sequence goes on along the minus strand of OV725082.1, from coordinate 47,582,527 downwards.
AACCCAATTAATTAATTCTGGATAAATCAATATATTATAGATCCAAATTTATTTTATTAATTTTTATTAAACATTTCTTTGTAATTATCAGCAATAATTATCAACAATAATTATCCAGTGGCATCCCGAATAAAATTTCACACCCCAAAACGTAACATTTCTCAATTTATCAAAATAGAATATTTAATTTTTAGAATTATGTCAGGTTGTAATGCGTTCTATCCCACTGTGCGTCGCTTATGGCCATGACGTTACTTTAAAAATAAAGAAAATTAAATATATTTTTTTATAACTTTATAAAACTGTCGAACTTCACCTTATAATGCAAAGAATCTGTAAGTTAGATGTCATATCATATACTATAATGGTTTCTCGAATTATTAATGTTCCAATCATATTTACCCTATTCTATATCAGATCTACTCTCCACTGGACAGGGTCGAAGCAGGCCAGCGCCCATCAGTCATCGACTGCGTCCCTCGTGCTTGTAAGCGCACTAACAAAGGAGTACCGCCTCAGGAACAGCATCAGACCGGCTATGGTAATTGCTGGCCGAGCAACGATAAATTCCAAGACCAACTAACACCGTAAATTAGCAGAGCAACTGCTCTCATTTGCCGACCCAGCCGTACCTTAGTTCAATAACAAACTTCCAGAGCGGGCTACCGGAACTGGGAGTCTCAATGGCTTTTAATAATTTATAGTCTCCCCGGCTGACAGGTGAAAAAACTGTTTCCTCCAGTTCTATCTCCTGTCTGATCGGAATAGGTTGCTGGCCGCAACTTGTGAATTGGTCTTAATTACTTCAACATCGAACGTTAGTCAACTTCTTAAAAAATATATATGTTCATTGAAATTAATAACTTTATTTAAGCAAATACGAATATGACATGAACTGACTTGAAGAGAAATTACCCATTGGTAGCACTCCAATAACACTATATTAGAAGGTCCCGAGACCCTCTTCTTTTCAGAAGCCTAGAAAGATTGTTCAGAAATTAATGGGTTAATTTGGGCCTAAAGTTTATTATGAAAGAATAGGTATCTGCATTGGTCTAAGCTGGTAACATATTGAACATTAAGAACATTATTGATAATTTTATTGGAAACAAAATAGGAAAGATTAAGGATTTGGCCAAGGTTTTTGGATTGTACGAATTGGAAACGAGAAGAACTTGAAGGTTTAGTGGAGCCCCAAAGGTCATAAATTCAAACAGGCTCAATTATTATAGTCAGGTAAATGAGTCTTTTATAGTTTGTTGAAAGTTTAGAGCGTTTGTCTAGTAATTGTTAGAGTAGCCAGAAACGTCTACCAGTTCCTTGGACAGGAATCTATAGGTTTACCGTTGATAAATTTTAATCTATTGCCAATAATAACTCTCCCTCTTGAATGAAACAACGTCACTATAATTAAATTAATGAATTTAAAGGGAATATCAAATTCCTTTGAGGCTTAAGTAATTTGGACTCTGTTGACTCGATGCTTGCTTGCTTAAAGTCAATGAAGAGCAACTATATATTTATACTGTACTCATAGAATTTTTCCAGCAAGTGTCAGATAATAAAGATCTGGTTAATCGTAACCCTATTGGGCCTAAAGCCATACCTGCAGCCTGCCCATAATATGATTTTATAATATCATGTAAAAGACATTTAATAACGTAATACCTCTATGATCGTTGTACACCGTCTTGTCTCCTTTCAAATTCGCGATTACTCTACACCATCTTTATTGATTCCAATTAGTATCTCATTCTTTGTAAAGGCTTTCTGACAGATTGCTTCGAGCTACATGCCTAATGTTAATCCTTTTGTCTTCATAGCATGAGATATATGAGTTTAATGGCTTGTTTTACACGATTTTTAGCAAACCTTTCAATATGCTCTTGATTGCTTCCAAGGTTAACCAAACCATCTGCACATCTCAATTTTTATTTGATGTTTGTATCACTTTTCTAGGACAAACTTCAACAGTATTAGCATGATACTGTAGGACAGGAATCTATTAGTTTACTATGGAAGTATAAATATCTGGATTGGACCAAATTTGAAACATATGGACCATTCAGGTGTTTATGGATTATTTTATTTGTTACAAAGTAAGGAGCATTAAGGATGTTACTAAGGATTTAGGGTTTAGGGTTGTAAAGATTGGATACGAAAGGAATTCGATGGTTTAGTGGAGCCCCAAAGCTTAACTCCGTAAGTCCAAATATATCTTATTATGGTCATGTATATGAAATCTTTTGTAATAATTGGAAGTTTAGAGCGTTTATCTAGAAAGTGCTGGAGTAGTCGGAAATGTCGAGCGGTTTCTTGTTGTTTCAGTCTGGTATGAGGATTCCAAGTTAGACGTTTGTCCAGGTGGAGTCCTAGGTAAAAGTAAATTTTAAATTGAGTTTTTTTATTATTATTATATTTCATGTATAAATTTAATAAATGAAGAACATTTTTTTTTTTTTTTATTGTTGAGAAGTATTTTGGAAGTTGTAGTCAAAGTGAGAATACGAATTAAAAATTATTTATTCTATGTAAAAGCTAAATTTTCAGTTTTTCATCAAGGGTATTCGTTCGGAGGATATCATACGTTTGATATCCTCTGAAAGGCCAACCATATTATTTACAGTCAACTTTACACAAAACTTATTATTGAATCTCCAGCGAATAAAAAACTCAAAATAAATTGTGTATTATGTCCGTACTGTTGTAAATAAAACTCTACGTGACTTATTTATCCTGTTAAATCCGTTTTGACTTTGTCTCGAATTAAACTTCTAAATCCGCAGTCGCTCAGGCGTATGGTCGTTTTGCTTCACCGCCTCGAACAACTTAATCTGAATTAATATTTTAAGAACTAACATCACCTACGTGGAACTGAGCTTTGCCGTGTTTTGGATCCTCGCAGACGTGAACTTCATAACTTCTGAGCGTGTTCTCATTAGTCCCCGGCACGTAAGCGTAAACTTAAAGAGCAACTCAAACATGCGGAGACAGCAATCCGAACTTGTGGATTAGGGTTGCTGAATAAGGTGGAAGGACAATTCTAGACCCTAAGAGCCCGGGTCCTTAGCGGGCCCATGTCGAGGCTTAGGGTTTGCCCTTATGTGTCTGCTTAGGCTGATCGTCCTTCTTAATAGAGCCCTTAGATTAGTTTGCGTTAGCATGTAGCATAGCAAGTCTCACTTCCCCATGTAGCAACAGTTATCCCTAAGTCATAATTAGGAATTACCTTTAAAACTTCAGTAAAAAGCCAAGCTTATCTTTAATCTCCAAAATTAAAATTTTTATTAAACTATTTACTGAATTGAGAATTATAATAGCTATCATAGTAACAGCATCATTAACAATAATATTATTGAATCACCCTTTAAGTATAGGATTAATTTTAATTATCCAAACATTAATTACAGCAATAATTATTGGTTATATAATATCCTCATTCTTATTTTCATATATTATTATTATTATTATACTAAGAGGTGCCTTAGTCTTATTTATTTATATAGCAAGAATTGCATCAAATGAAAAATTTAATTCCCAGTAAATCTCAGGATTTAGATTTTTCATTAAGAAACTTTGAAGGTGCAGTAATAATAAAAATGAAAGTATGGATTACTTACGCGTTTTCCCTATAACTGTTGATTTCTGTATTTTAACTAAATTAATTTGGGGTTTGAAGATCAATAAATAAAAATTAATGGAAGTCATTAAACTTTAATGATTCACAAATAGAAAACAAATAAAATAAAAATAAAACAAAAAGACAAACATGAAAAGAAGTTATCTTTATATATTGTCATATTTCTCAAAGGTGTACTAGGTATAAGGAAATCATTGCTTTCGGGTCAGATTTCCGATACGCGATTCGACGGATCTATACGTTTCAAGCCCCTGAGTCCGAAAAACACATTTTTAGCCATTGGTCTGCCTGTCTGTACCAAGCTTTTCTCGAGAACTAGAGAACTGATTTTATTGCTTCTTTTTTTATTTTATAGGGTTTTGACTAATGATGCCTGTGACACTATTGATGCTCCATAGAATGTAGTGCGAAAACGGCTCTAACTTTCCAATAATGTTCTAATAATTGTCCTTTAAATTTTCGTACATGGACTAAATTACCAAGAAAATGTAGGAAAAAAAATATTTTGTACAAAACTATATAAAAATCGTTTAAATTCTAATTCTAATTTAAAATTCTGGTACCCGCAACAGACAAACTTCAATATTTCCTCTGCATTTAACAGAAATAATAGTTTGACAAAACTAGGCTATGGCAAAAAGCAATATTAGAGGGTATTGAAATGTTTACACTGATCTACCATAAGCCGGTTTACATTGCTTTAGGTTATCAAATAAATCGTACTCAAATCTTTTCTTTGATCAATTTTCAGGAAATTAAATCTCATTCAATTCTTTTTTATTTCTTGATGGAGATATGTAAAAGATATAAAAACACCAGATTTTTTTATTTTATCTTTTTCTGAATTTCATATGTTTGTTAATTGATCACCAAATTCAATGATTGAATATCATTATTTTCTTCTGGCGCTAAAAACAACTACATTCTTCAGAAAACTAAGTTATGAAGAAAAAAGGCTAGTTCAGGATCCTAGTTTAATTGTGAATTATTTAGTGAAAAATGTTCACTGTGCCAAAGTACATACTCAGATTGTATCTTTTTATTTTCAGGTATAATATTAGCTCAGGTTATGTAATGAGGCCTTGGTGACCGAGTGCGTTAAAGCGTTTTCCACTTTATCATTTCCGAGTCTAGCGGCGCTCGTTCGAATCCTGATTTAATATTGAAATTTCCATTTTGGTTAGAAGAGGTTCAGTACATAAGGAAACTTCAATTAATAATGAATGCCTAAACATAGATAGACTGATCCAATCGACAAAGGTGCATCAGACCTTCATGATGATAAATGGAAAGAAATTTCCCAAGATAAGCAGAGATGGAGAAGGCTGGTTAAGGCCCCAAAAGACCTACAAGATTTGTAATTCCAATAAAAAAGCTTTTACCATCACACCCTTCCTCTCTATGCCAAAAAAGGAGGTTATTGAGAGAAAAAAATCTTGAGGTTTTACCTGTAAGGTTATCTGTCTTTACTTAGTGTCTCATACTTATGTACTTAAGTCAAAGTGTTGTATTATGCTTGCCTGCAGAATTATTAATAAATACAGACAATGGCCTCCGTACTTTGAAAAAAAAAATGGAAGTAGGTTGCCGCCGTGGTCGGCAAGTTTGTGGTTAAATTTTTATTAGTGGCCGGAGGGAAAGCGTTTGTCCGAAACTTTTCAGCTTCCTCAGCGGGTTTTCCTTTTTGCCTTCCTCCCCCCCCCCCACCCTTTCCAACCTCACATTATTTAGCCCCTTCCTCATCCAGGTCAGAATAATGGGCTCTTGGGGCCGGCAGTTGTATCGACATTTTTTTTTATTTCACCGACTGCTGACTGCGTGCTTCGAAAAGAAAATATTCCCTCAAGCTTCCGTAGTTTGTTTTCGTAGGCTGTTTCTTCTCCTCCTCTATTACTATACATCAACATTGCTTGGTCAGTAGTTAAATATATATATATGTCTGAATATATGAACAGAGAAGTTAAATTATTTGGATTCAGCAGTATCAGAAAGAATTGAATAGGTGATATTATTCAGTACGCAGTCTTTATATTTTTATTGGTGCCGAAGTTTCAACCCAAACATGTGGACATGGTTGAAAAAATGTTTAATACATTCAGAGATATAATATTATATGGCAGATAATGGTTATACTATTAGTACTGTGTAGGGTGGCTACCCCTCCCCCTCATGAATTGGCGCATGAATCTATCCTCATCCTTCTCATTCCAAGATATTTTATTGCTTAATTTTTCCTAAAAACAAAGCAGGCTAAGATATAATCGAAAGAAAAGTCGAAGATCACATACAATTACCCTTGCTGCGATCTGCCCCATGTTTTCCTCTAATCCCTTAGTCCGAAAATTCATAACACCATCGAAATTTGCCCCTCCCCCAAATATTAAAAAATCCGTCAAAATATGCTCCCCTCAAAAATTTTGATGGCGCAACTTGCTCCATGAAACCCTCTTCTGGGCACCTCTGGTACTATGTTTTCCTTAATATAATAACTTTTAGGATCAATATTGTTATTTTTAAAATATTGTACTTTTGTCATTTCAATTTATTACAGTTGTCCCTGTGTTTTTATGTTTTTAGTTTACTTATTTTTAGTTATCTTATTTTTTTATTGTACATAGTTTTTATTTGTTATTATTTTACTTTTGGTAATTTTATATTTTTTGTATATATGGTGTGATTCTATTCATTTAGCACTATAATTATTGTCCTCGAGACAGAATATTATATGTCAAAATAATTAAATAAATAAAAAAAAAACAGTTGTTCGTATTGTAAACATTATTTGGCTAACTATTGCATAACTTCTCTCAATCTATTTTATGTTTCTATTGAAAGTCACCTCTTATTTATTGTTATTTCATTACAAGCCAATAGTCACATTTTTTGTAATTATAAGAAACGAGACAAATCTTGTATACATCTTGAATAGTTTAGTTAACAAATTATTTGGGTTCTACAAACAGAAATGTAACCCTCCTCTTCCCACCTCTCGCTATGTTTACCTGCCGTTTGCCATCTTAAAAACACCTAGAAAAGCCTACAACAATCCTTTTACTTACCTACCAATGTTTTAGTACTTGAATACCTTCTGTGTTCGAAACACGGTTAGTAAGGGTGAATACTATATTTTTTATAAATTCATTATATACATTGTTTTTTTGTATTATTATTATTTTTTAGTTTATATAACTTTTTACATATTTAATTTGCCTTTTTCATGTATCTTCAGTCACTGTTTTGTTATCATTAACCATTATCCGTCGTATAATATATCTCCGAATGCATTAAATAATTTTTCAGCCCTGAAGATGATCCACATGTTTGGGTTGAAACGTCGACACCAATAAAATCTTTATAATGACTGCATACTGAATATTTATCACACATGAACATTCGACAAACTTCAATAACCCAGAAAGAATTGAAACTTACTGATGGAAAATGATAGTCATTTGTGTGTTGCATAACAATTTAGTTTGCGTCTACTATTCCAAAACTGAAAAGTAGCAATTTCCAAAATTATAATACTTTTGACTATTTGTTTCATATTCGATGTATAAAGATAAAGAATTGTGTTAAATGTTTGGCCCGCAGAAATAATATAAATCAACAGAAAAAAATAGACTTTGTCACTCCCCACAACAGGCTTCCGTAGGCCATCGTGTGGAACACGAGCCAATTATTTCAAATGTTAATAGTCAATGTGTAGCTGTGGAAAATAAGCATTAAAATTATTGTGGAAAATAATGTTTAGAATTTTTCTAGTTATTTTAGGATTATAAATACGATCAACTCAAGTTTTATGTATTTGCCCTGATTTACAAATTTGAAACTCGTATAATTTTTTTTTATATACATAAAAAAAATTATTAATTAAAATTAGAGCAGAGATTATTTTTGCTACAATAGTTCATCTTCAATCAAATATTTCCCGCGGAAAACCTTGAATAAACTAGAAAGTGGATATACAATGGTTTTAATTTTAACCATTTATATATACATTAAATACATGTTACATCAAATTTATGTTCCCGATCGGTGTGTTATGCCTTATGTCGGTATGTTATAAACTAGGAATAACCTGTTCTGGATTTGGGTTCCAGCGAATCAGACACCGCTGGAGAACCATCAACCGCCGCTCCAGGATATAGCCCAGGGATCGAGTTGCCGCCGCACTTAAGAGCTGTTAGCCGTCCGCTGGTCTGCAGTTCTCCTCTTACAGGGCTTCTGCCCTCGAGGCTCAAGATACATTGGTCTGCACCCTTCCAAAAAGACAATGACTGGTTTAAAATATATGTAGTACATTCAAAGGTCGTGTATAGTCAAGATTTTTATTTATTTTTTTAAATTAGATTTTTTTAATATTTATTTTCGCTCACTCCCTTGTCTTTCGACAAGAAGGGTTTACAATTTATTGAAAAATAAAATTTAAAAGCTTTTCCCTGATCCTGTCTTCTTCGTCTTACTCCCTTAACGAATTGGGCTGCACCTGCTATTTCTTTCCAACCATACACAAAGCTACGGTAGTATCGGTAGTTCTGAGCAGAGAACGGATTGGAGAACTCCTCTTCTATGAGGATGTATTTATAGGTATCTATGTAGGATACCAGTAATCCTCTTAAGCTTGGCCTTCAGAGCCTCAAACTCAATGCAATTGATGACCACATGCTCGGCAGTTTTCGGGACATCACTTCTGTAGCATCGATATCCTGTCCAAGACTATACCTTGATATCCTGCACCTTGACAGCAAAACCCCAAGTCGAATGTGGGATTGACGGCAGCTAGCCGAGACTGTACGGCGGGAAACTACTTCCTTAGGGTAGCACTCTTGATGGTAGTGACCCACCTCCTACTCCATTCAACGGTGATTTATCAACATAATGTAACGTAGTCTTATTATAAGACGAAGCCATTCACGATGGTTTTTGTTAATAATTTGATAAAAAGAGGTCTGTCTATAGTGTCTACAGATTAGGTAAGCCTATAATGATAATTAAAGTACCCAATAGTATTAACTTCTTAAAAAAAATCTACCGAAAAAGGGTGATAAGTGAAAGTTGTGTGAGACATCCTACCGTGTTAATTTCCTACCTAAACTAGGTAAGGAAAGTATTGCGATCGGGTCAAATCTTGGATATGCGATCTTCGACGGATCTATTCGTTTCAGAGCTCTTCGAATCCGAAAAAACACATTTTCAGATTTTGTTGAATCTGTTTTTATTTTGTAGGGTTTTAATTACTGATGCCTGTCACACTAATTGGGTACTCCCTGCGCCATAACGGCTGCACAATAAGTGGAAAACATATTTTTCTTTAACATAGCGAAAAAACGGCTCTAACAATTTTGATGAAGTTTTCCTATTATTTTCTAATTAATGCCTTTTCAATTTATTTAATTTAATTTTTTCGCCTGTTGTTTTGAAAGGTTGTGAAATTCCCTACAAAATCGTTCATTTCGGACAACTGTTAACGATGTTACAGCAATTCGATTTCGTTTGTCAGATTACGAGTTCAAATGTGGTGTAAGAGAGAGAACAAGAAAATGGAAGTGAAAATTTCTGGTGTCCGCAACACTCAAGCTTCACTATTTCCTCTACTTTTAACAGAAATTATTGTTTGACGAAATCGGGCTACGGCAAAATGTTTTTGATTAGCATCATAGTGTATTGAAATTTTTACGCTGATCTTCTTCAATCCGGTTTACATTGCTATAGTTTATCAAGGAAATCGTACTCAAATCTTTTGTTTGATAAATTTTCAGAATTTTTTTTTTGTTCTTCATGCGCATCTGTCATGGTAGTGACGATTTGTAGATTTGTTGTTAGGTGGAAAGTGGCATGATAGCCATGACGAAGAATTGAACCCAGCAGCACCTCTTCTCTGATCTCTCTTCCACCCCATGTTAAGAAAATTAATTTCAGAAAATTAAATGTAATTTAAATTTTTATTTGTTTCTTGATGGACGTATTTCAAGATATAATTTTTATTCTCAAAAAATAGGTAGGAAAGTCGTATGAATGGACACACCAGATTTTTTTATTTGCAAATATGTTATCAGTCCATCGATGGGGGATATATTCTATATTCAGTTGTTTGAATCACTTATCTGTAGGATTCCAGTTTTCAGCAGAAAATGGAGGTTGATATTGATTGACACTCCGCGGGATATTGAGTGTGCTGATGACAAGTGATGAGTTGCTACTCCTATTCCCAGCATTACACGTTTGCTCTTCCTGTGCTAATTTGTGGTTTGGCACTATTTTCAATATGCCCAATAGTTAATTCAGTCTTCTATTAAATTTTTCGTTAGTCTTAAGATAAATCAGTCTCGGAATAACCTAAGTCCTTTGTATTAAAATCCATCTGAAATTTCGTGAATAGCTTCATCTCATCGCAACCTAACAATTTTTTTTTTAATAAAAATTCTCGAGATCGGGGCGTTTTCAATCTAGACATTGGCAAGCTTTGTCTATTTAATTATGTGCTGAAACCTCGTAAATAATGATTAAAAAATACTGAGCCGTTTGGCTTGACCTACACGCTCAAAATATCAAAATAGTTAGGTTATAAAGGCCAAATAGCACAATATTTTTGTAGGCGAACTTTTTTCTCGATTTAGTGATCAAATACGATCCAAGTTTTTTTATAATTTTATTGAAATTTGCAACTGTATTACATTAAAAATACAACAGGTAAATGTGACATTGGTAACATGACATGTAAAGTATGAAGAGAAACTACCCATTGGTAGAACTCAAATTAAAGTTCTATATTAGAAGATCCCGAGGCCATCTTCTTTTCAGACGCCTCGGAGGGTTATCAGGGATAGAGGAGAAAGCAATGTTTGAAACAAGAGGGTTCGGATGGTTCTGCAGTTTGTTATGGAAGGATAGGTATCTGGATTGGGCCAAATCGGATGGAACATTAAGGTCTTTATGGATGATTTTGTTTGTGACACAGTAAGGAGCGTTGAGGATTTTACGAAGGATTTTGGATTGTAAGGATTGGATACGAGAGGAATTCGATGGCTTAGTGGAGCCCCAGAGCTCAATTCCGTAGTTCCTAATAGGTCTTATTATTGTCATGTATATGAGTCGTTACGATCCAAGTGGAAAGCAACAATGGGTGTTAACGAGTTTTTAGTACCTAATTAATATACAAAGTTTTCCGGTCTCAGCACTGAATAAGCTCCAATTCCAAGAGCTTTCGTAAATAAAATAGTTGTAAGATACGATGAGATGAAGCTATTCACGAAGTTTCAGACGGATGTTAATAATTTGATAAAACGGGGTCTCTACCACGGACCTCGTAAGATGTTGAATAAAATTAGTCCAGATCTTCATTTCTTATAGAACAAATAACCATCTAATATAATTATATAGATCTGGAATAGAGTTCTGTCCATTTTTTTTTTTTTTTTTTTTAATATAATTCCCGTAACAGGCCTAATCTATTCACCATCAAGCAGAAGTTATTCTGCTGCAAATAGCAGGAGTTGGTTTGAGAATGATGTTGCTCAATCAACAAAAACCTCAGGAGGGAATAAACTTGAGCAGGAGGGAAAGCTGTTACTAATGGCTGCCTGTTATTGGCTCAATCAGTGCCAGTCACGGCTGATACTAACTGTTCCAGTGACCGGTGACGTCCGGTTCCTCTAACCGGTGTTAAAGCTTGGTTTTAAACTCCTATAATGTTGTTTGAAGGGATTTATAAGATTATTCTATAAACAGAAAGCGTTACCATTATTTCAAAAATTAAATAAAATACATTCCTTTTATTGAAAAAAAAAAAATCAGTACAATTTTGACGGAGTTAAACTTTTAAAAGTAGTTTTTTGTTTTTCATATAGTGCCTTATTTATTGCTTCGAAAATTTATTATTATTACTGACTAGCTGTTCCCGACCACGCGTTGCTGTGGCTCAGTGTGGTTGAATAGAAATACAAATAAAAAATAAAGCAGATGTTTCTATTATATTTTATTTCACAACATTTGTGGATATACAATATTTTTTGTTGCTCCATTATTTGTATATAGAGAATCATTTGGTCTCTAAATCTCCAAAGAAAAAGAATTAAATGTTTGAAACATTATATCTCTGCACCAAATCATCCGATTTTAGTAAGATTTTTTTTTTAATTTTCAGGGAGTTCATGAAGCTTTTCACTAATAATGGGCATACTCCAACAAAAATTGAATACTTTCTGAATTATTCGCAGTGCTCTTTTCGAGGAAGCATGTTTTATACATAGCTTATTAGGACTTCAAGGAGAAGACTTTAGCCAAGTTTAATTAAATCTTTACAGCCGTTTATGTGCTACAGTCAATAGCGACGATAATTTTGTCCGGAGGGTAATTAAATATATACAAAAACACTCCGTTGTATAGAAACGTTTCGTAAATATATGAAAGCAATCTGTGAAGAAGTTGCGGATATTAGTGGTTTTGAACAAACGAACATTTTCGTTTTTATTAACATAGATTAATAATATTTGATTTTTATTATTATACAGTATATAATAATATTTTGAATATTTAATAGTTGACCGTTGCATAATAAAGGAAGGAGATGGTCCGGGGTTGCGGTCATAAATAGGCTAAATAGTGGTAAAACTATTTTATGGTATAAAATATAATATAAAATAGTTTTACCACTATTTAGCCTATTTATGACCGCAACCCTGGACCATCTCCTTCCTATAATAATATTTTATACATTATTTTTTTCATTTCCGATTTTTCCTTTGTTTTTTTACTTAAAAAGTTTTTCCTTATGTGGTGAGTGATTACTCTGTCCATAAAGCAATTCCACGTGTCTAAAAAATCAGAATCACCAGTATAAATAACCATTATTACAATGTGATGAGATATTTAGTGGAATGCTCTCAATCCCATAAAATTACAGGCATACCAAATAAATTAGAAAGAAAAAAAAAACATAAGGAATGGGGCGATATTCTTCTTAATGCTCTTCGAAGGATTCAAGTAATCGAAAATCCTTGAATGAAATCTTAGCCAACATTTTCCGCAATAAAAATTGTGAGGGACTTATGAGTTTTTCCACTCCATTTACTTTTGAAAGTGACTTGAGCCTGAGGTGAAGTATTAAAAGCACACTACACGAATAGGCAATCCCATGATTTCCCGGGAGAGGGAATGCTATCGGCAGAGATGAGTTTTGTTCTGAGGACTCGAGCAGTCCCTGGTGCCTCTTTCACTCCGCTTCTTCAGTCATCAGGCACAGAATGATGCTGCAAATATATCATCGCTCTTGTAGAGAGGCTAGAAAATACCTTTCAAATTTACTTCCTGAGTTATCAGTATCTTTCTAGTATTGAATATAATAAATTAAATTAAGGAAGGAGATGGTCCCGGGTGGCGGTCATAAATAGACTAAATAGTGTAAAAATTACCCGACTTTGCGACGTGTAAACGTTTCTACCCGACTTTGCAGGTCATCAGGGCTAGAACGGACAAGATATAAAAAGATATGGAAAATTGTGGAACTTACATCGTATTTAGATAAAAAATTGTGGAAGTTATCTAAATATGATGTAACTTCGACCATTCTCTATATCTTTTTGTATCTTGCCCGTTCTAATCCTGAAGAAGACCTGCAAAGTCGGGTCGAAACGTTGGCTTTTAATAAAATGGTTTTGCTACTGCTTAGTCCATTTATGACCGCCATCCCGGACCAATATCTTTCTTTAATAATGTTTCATACGGGTTTCGGGAGACTCCAGCAAGTACTTTTTATATAAATATTGTTGACTAGTTAATACTCGTTTAATGTTATTGTGAGTTTAGTACTACTAGTAAAAAAACAAAAATATTGTTAATCTAACCTATACCATAGTAACATACATAATACACATAGAACTATTTTAAGAATTTGCCACACCTCCAAAGAATTCGTGACGTATATCGGCATCATTCCAGTAGATTGTTTCATACGGGTTTTGGGAGAGTCCAGCAAGTACTTTTTATATAAATATTGTTGACTAGTTAATACTCGTTTAATGTTATTGTGAGTTTTAAAAAACGGCTAATGTCTACTAGTAAATCCTTTGAAAGAATTTTTGTATATATTTTTTCAGATGAATATTCACAATGTATTCTAAAATCAGTTTTTATCCCTGAAGTTTTCTGGAGAGATGAACATTTTAATAAATCTATATAAATAAGATAAAGGTTTTGTCTGTACATTGAATAGAATCAAAACATTACAGACACCAAATCCACTTTTAAAATATTTTTTTGCCTGTCGGTATGTCGGCATTGTCTAACGAAATTTCGCCAGGAGTAAGCTCAGCAACGACTAATGGTACACTTTTGACATTATATTTAGGTTTGCTTAAATAAATTAACATAGGCTTAAATGAAAAAAAAAAAATATTGAGTAGAACAAAAGTTATGAATTCTTGAGTAATTTGTCAATAGATCCCGGTTAAACAATTACTTACTTCAATTCTCATCCCGACCTACTCTATCGCAAGCCATATTTAAACGTCGTACTATTCAACTGATGGAAAAATTATCACAACTCAAACGGCAAAAATAAAAAATCCCAAACATCTGTAACGCGTTGTCGCTTAAAAAATAGATAAAACAGACTCAGTTTTTAACTTTATCCGATCTTCCAGTTTAAGGTGTCATTCGATTCAACTTCTCGAGCCTGACAAATGTTGTCGAATACATTTTTAGGATTAACCAAACGGATTAGATAGAAACCGAAAAAAAAAACTCTAAAATTAAATTTAGATAATAACCCTCCCACTCTATTTTATGAAATTAAATTTAGTTTCTCCTTCCCCCCCTAATTATACTCTTAGTGTGAGTTAGAAGAATATTCACGGATTTAAATCAACTCCTTGTTAGATGCTATCTCAACTGTTAAAATGCGAGGAATATAATGTAACCAAAATCTTGAAAAATAATTTTTCTCATGCCGAACGGTTTTTAAACGAAACTTATCGCTCAGTTAAAATATTTTACTATCCTTATTGACATTAAACTTGAAATGGACAGTTATTGACGTTGTATATCGGACCATTAGTCTGAAGCGATGAGTTGGTTGATGGGGATCAGGCCTAACATGTATTACATGTCATATGCATTGCTGATCATGAATATTGGTTGCGCTAATATGGTGATTAAGAGGATAGGGTGCCAAACACAGGCTGGGATAGACTATGTCCCAGGTAGTTTTTATGGTAATGAGACCATAGCCTTCATGTCCTGTCATGATATGGCTGTATATATATATATATATATATATATATATATATATATATATATATATATATATATATATACAGCCATATCATGACAGGAAATATATATATAATTCATGTTGAAGTTTCGTTAAAAATTTCTGCGATTAAACGTAAATGCTTTGAAGGCATCTTAAGAAAAAAAAATCTGGTGCACGCAACACACAACTTTCACTTACCGCTCAACTTTGAACAGAAATTATTTTCTGGCCATATTGGGCTATTATAAAATTTTTGAATTGCATTTTTAACCGACCTAAATCTAAAAAAATACAGCGAACAAACCACAAATACCGTTAAAATAACAAGAGTCCTATTTATTATATCACTGGTTGATTATGGACTGTACGATCCCTTAATTATGGATTGCACGATCCATTGATTATGGATTGCACGATCCATTGATTATGGATTGTACGACTATTAGTTATTAATCTGTTGTTTTCCATTGCAAAGTTTGCTAAAACGGAATTAAGAGATTTGCATTGTCTGTCATATACAAGTCAAAAGTTGTCTCACTAATTGGAATAGCAATTGTAATTGTAATAGCAAAGGGAAAATTTATCAAATTATTCACTAATTTAATTTT
Source organism: Nezara viridula (assembly GCA_928085145.1). Classification (NCBI taxonomy): domain Eukaryota; kingdom Metazoa; phylum Arthropoda; class Insecta; order Hemiptera; family Pentatomidae; genus Nezara; species Nezara viridula. Next base: position 47,567,025 of record OV725082.1, on the reverse strand, counting down.
CTAAAAGGTTACATGCTGATTTTTCGGAATAAACGGATGATAAATACCTAAATATTTAAATATAATATCAGATCTAGAGTTATTACACTATAGTAAATATATCTAAGGTTATAAACGTATCTATGAAATATTTTTATATTTTACTTTTTCTTTCACACAAGTACAATGAAATAGTAGTGGATTATCACAAATGAAATAAAATTCTCTTTCCAATGATATATTATAAGTATACCTTCTGACTTGTATTTCTGGAGATTCATTTTCGATCTGTATAAGCATTTTTATTTTTTTCTCCTTTATTCAATTATCAAATTATTTCAAAAGTTATATTTAGCAATTCTTCGTAACTTTTAATAATGAGAGATAGTTTATTATTTAAAATACACCATATTAAAGGTACTTTAGAGGAAGACGCGTATGAACATTGGGCATTTAGCCCCTGTAAAGTGACATCAACGGGGATAAGACTTAAATTATAATTATACAATGATAAACCGAGTTTATATCAAAATCGTTAGAGCCGTTTTTCAGAGATTTGTAAAAAAAAGTGTTTCATCGTTGATATAAAGTGGCACTTCCGGTTAGCCGATTTTAAGGAAAAAGTTGCCAGTGAATCTAAGGCATACACCTATCTTAAATATGTAATATCAGTTTCGTACGACTTTTCGGTTGCGAACTAGAGTGTTCACATACACACAGACACATAGACCATTTTTCGGGACTTGTTGATATTTGGACTCAGGAGACCTCAAAACGTGTATTTCCGTTGAAAACTCAGATTCAAAAATTGTCTCGAACGCAATACTTACGCTTACTATTTATTACATATATAGGTAATTGAAAGTAAAAAGGAAACAAAGTTTTGATATACGTTTAGTTATACTCTTGTCTTCATTTTGCGTCCTTCAAGTTTCCTGAATTTGGTTTTACTGGTTAGTTATTTGAGAGGCTTGAGGATTTTTTTAAACATTATTATAAAACCTTTAAATTTTTAAACTATTGCATCCTTTAATATTAATTATGAAAAAAAAAAACACGTGGGATGTCGCTATGAGGCAGGACGTGAATACGGAGCGATAGCCGTGACAGGCGGAGTGTAACTGCTCCTTGGACTGGAACTAACAGAGGACTACTAAATATAAACTAGAAGCCCCCCTGGGCTCTAGCCCTCATCGCCGCCCCAATATATATAACTCCCACCTCCCTCTCTCTGCTTCCTACCTCTATTATTCAATTATTTATTCCTAATACTTACTGTAAAAGAAATTAATGAATACATCCCTAAAACTTAGTCATGATCTAACAAGTCCATCTGGTCGAAGGGCAGAAATTTTAGATGGTGTATTTGGAGTAGTATTGCCCAAAGGCGAGACCGAGACCGAGTCTTGGTCTTGCAAACTCAGTCTTGGTCTTGAGCAAGTGTCTCGCAACAGTCTTGCAGTTACTTATTAGCTTATTCCTATAGAGTTATTACTGTTTTTTTTTTTTTAGATAGGAGAAACCTAACAAAGCCCGAATGAAAAATTAGAGGAGTTAAATGCAAAAGTATATTGTTTATACCAATTATTAACATGTAGTAACTAAGATTGTCAAGTATTAGTAACTATATTGCCTTAATTTTTATTCAAACAATCGATTTTTTTTACCAGTCCTGGTCTTGTTCTTGCATCAGTTAGGCGGTCTTAGTCTTGCAAAATGCAAGACCATGAGTTTTTTTTTGAAACACTAATTTGGAGTATCCTTAGTCTAAATTTTGCATCAAATTTTGGAATTTTTGCTTTTATTACCTGAGTTTGACGAATTCTTGCAATTTTTTTTTTCAAATTCGTTATATCAACCGGAAATGAGGTATTATTTAATGCTAAGTAGATATTGGTCACATTGGCATATCTGACTGCGGCAAACTAACTTTTGTTTACTAGAAAAAATCAACATTCTTATATTATATGCAGTAATAATAAATGGATAAATAAAAGATATAAAAGAATTTGATAATTAACTAATGAAGAAATAAGGGTTGATATAGTGAGAACGAGAACTACCGATGAAACCCGAGCGCGATCGAGCTTTACATGGTTTTTTCCTGAGACTATGATGTCCCCAAACATATATAATCTATTCTACATCATAGATGATGAAGGTGCGGTATCTGATAACACTATGTACATATACATGTGTTGTTTTCATAAATGCTACAATTAATTAATATTTAATTATATATATTATGGCAATATGAAAATTTAAATTTGTACATAAACCTACCTAGACTTAAACAAATAAAGATACTCTAAATATAAATTAATTTAGAAACTCTAAATATAAATTAATATATTTGCCTCCTTTATCAATGGCCCTCTTAGAGGATTAATAAAATTTTGTGGCATACAGATGAGGTGGGAATATCGTTCCATCTACCAATATTTCGAAGAAAAAAAAAATGAATCTATATGAATGAATAAAAAAATTAAACCAAAACCAATAAAAAAAATAGAGCGGTACGCAAATATTTTACCACGCCCTATATCCCTATCATTGAAATTTTAGTTTATATTAAAAAATAATTATATGCACCGCAACATATCCGAGGATTTTATGATTCATATGTGCACCCTTCCATTTTTACATGAAGATTTTCTCACATTTCAGCAAGTTTGAAACATCGTACAATCGAGAGTTCATCTCACTCCCTCAAACCTTCAAATAAAAAAAAACCTAATAAATAATATATTCAATTGTTTTGTTTGCTTTGTTCAACTTATTTTCAACTAAACCTATGCACAAAAAAAAACCAAAAAAAAAAAACCTAATATATGAATATGTATATATATATATATATATCTTTTTTTTAACTTAATTTTTCTTAAGTGTTAAGGCGTCACCCACTTTAGCATTCTCGAGTCTAGCGACTTTGCATTGAAATTTACTTATTATACTGACCCACGTAATGATTCTCTACTTCCTTACTCATGTTAGAATACGTTTTTATATCATTTAAGAATTTACTTATACTTTAAATTGTTTTTTCATTGTCTGTAAGTCTTTTAGTAATAAAGGAAGATGTTTCTGTCGTCAGTTTCTTTCCGTATTTACTTCATTTTTTTTTTATTGATTTTTAGGACGATCGTAGAAATATTTTTCATAATGCACTAATGAATGGCCTTGGATCCGGCCCTCGGCAGCATAAACAATGATAGACGATATGGATGATGGATGAGTAATTAATGTTCATTGATTCCTGATAGATCACCTGAAACTAAGGATCCAAGTTTGAAACTAGCTACACTATCCTGGATTCAATCTTGAGCACTATCGATTTTCTTATTTTCAATTCTTTTATTATTGCATTTCTGTCTCTGGGCTTTTGTTTTTATTACCTAGCATTCCCATTCGCCGTTTGCCAACCTTAATTATTTTGAAGTAATTCTCCAAATAACAAGACATTCGTATATATGGTGTCTCATTTCTTAATGGCCAAACTATGGGGGTGATTCTAGAAAAAAACTTCCAACAAAATATTTCATTTGATTCATAGGCCGATTCCAAAGGAAAAGAGGTTAAGACGAATTTTGTATTTTTATTAACGAAGTCGCTGATGACACTGCTATCCTTTCTTCCAACTCAGATCCTGAAACAGCGTCCGCAAACTTACAAAGGCACCTCTTCCTGATTGAACTGTGGTGTAAGAAATGGCGCATCAAGGTAAACGAATCTAAATGTCAACACATTACCTTCACTCTTCGGCGTAATACCTGCCCATCAGTTTATTTTAACTCCATCCAGCTTTCTCAGATACAGTCCGGTATCTTGGCTTTCTCTTAGACAGACGACTAACATGGAATCCACATACTAAACTTAAAAGACAGGAACTTAACAGACGATATGGCCAGCTATATAGACTACTAAATAGAAAATCTAAACTTTCTGGTGAAAACAAATTACTGATCTACAAGACAATACTGAAACCCATCTGGACTTACGGACTAGAACTATGGGGAACAGCTAAATTTTCTAACATCAAACGCATTCAATCCTTGCAGTCTAAAGTCCTCCGTACAATAGTCGATGCTCCCTTCTATGTAACCAATAAAACCCTACATTATGACCTTAATATCCCATTTATTCTTGATCTTATCCCAGCCAAATTTTCCAAATTTCACCAGAACCTTTCTCATCACCCAAATCCCGTTGTACAATCCCTATCAAGCACCACCCATCCCTACAATCCCCTTCGTAGGTTAAAGCGGCAGTGGCCACGAGACTTTTTGTAAATATGGATATTTTGGAGTTCTAGCAATGGCCAGATTCTCCACTCAAGTCATGAGTGTCTGTGGCTGTAGCGCTCTTACTCATCCTCCGCTGGTTTTAAATACTAGTGAAGTGGCTGAGGGAGAAGCGTAGGGATCTCCTAAGCCTCCCTTTTCCCTCCACATGTGGAGGGGACAGGATTGGTTCGGAGATCACCTGGCAAATTGTAAATAATGTATATAGGTATGCTTTATATAAAATGTTTGTTTTACTTTTATTTCTATTTTTATTTACTTATGTGTATATATATATTTTTTTCTTTACTCTTTTGTTCTTTTTTCTTATTCTTTTGTTATTACTTTATTTATTTATGTTTTTGTATATACGGTATGAATGCACTCTCTGAACTCTATTATAAGTGTCCTTAAACTGTGACAAATTGTAATATTTCTGAATAAAGTGTTTAATAATAATAATAATTAACGAAGTCACGATTTTTATTCAACAGGAAGCAATTACTCGAAAACTGTTCAAGATAATTAAATATTAAATTACACAATCGTAAAGTATACAACATTTTTTAAGAATTGGTTAACTTTAGTATGCCCGATGATATAAGTGACTTTCAGGAAGTCTAATATGGCCTCTATAATGCTGATGTTACAAGTAGCATGTCTCTTTACAGTGGCCGTATTCGACCTCCTAAACATCTCTTTATCGTCGAATTTAGTAAATTTAATCACTCTTCCCTTTTAAAAAATGTTGTCTTGACATTACGATGGTTTATTTAGAATTGAATTATCTTAAACAGTTTTTGTGCAGGAATAACACAAAATTGATCTTAACTCCTTTTCCGGTCGGAATTGGCTCACGCATCAAATGAACTTTTGTTGGAATTTTCTCTAGAACCACCCTTCCCCTCCCTCCCCAGAGTATGGTCATTAGGAACTGACACCCTCTATATCTCTATGGTTGAAAATGTCCCAGATTACGAACAGCTTCAGAGGAACCCTGAACGCCTTAAGGAAGCCTACCATTATAAGCGGCGATATCTTGGTCCATTTGGCGCACTCATCCCTTATCTCCATTCTGTGGTAATAAAGCCGAGGCTTTGGTCTCTTTTACAGTTACCTCTTCACGTGTCTTTTCCTGATGGCAGTTCACCATCCGCAACGGTAGGTTTATTATCCTCCTACAATGGGATGCGTAGGATCTTAAAAGTTTGCTCTATTGTTCAGGTTTTTATATATTTATTTTCGTTTTATGGTCAAGTGAGGATATAAAATTAATAGAATCATAAAAATTATTGTTAACAAAAATATTTTATAAAGTATGATCAGGAATTAATATGGTCTCTAACATAAATTTTTATTTATTTATTAAATATTACAACATTCTATCAATTGGACATTGGTTATATTGAGGTAAGATCACATTCACACTAAATGAACAAAAAAAATAAATAAATAAACAGAAGCAAAATAATATTCTAAAAGTACACACCTACAATAAATAAAATTAAAAATAAGAAAATTGAAAAAATCGAAAAACACATACACACCTATATACATTATTTACAAACAAGCGAGGGAACTACGAGGCAGGTAGTCCTTGCTTCACATAGTTGGAGGGAAAAACAGAATTCATGGAGATCCCTGCGCTACCATCTCAACTGCGTCACTGGTACTAAATCCAGCGGAAATTGATCGTAAGCGTTTCAGCCACTTACACTAATGTCTTGATTGCAAAATCTGACAATATCTTACCAGAACTGCAGCTTTTACCTTCTTGGGAGATTACAGGGGTAGACGGTGCTTAATAAGGATAGTGCAAGGGGATTTGGATGATACTTAGGCTTGTGGTGAAATTTTTCTGGGATAAGGTCAAGGACAAATGCGATGTTGAGGTCATGGTCTAGTGTTTTGTTGGTTACATTGAAAGGAACATCGAATATTGTTCGAAGGACATTGGAATGAAAGGATTCGATGCAAATATAAAATTAACTACATTAAAGATTCATAATAGATTTCAATGGTGCTTAAGATATTGTTTCAATATTTTTTTTACCATTTAAAAGATTACTGCCGTTCGTTGAATATAATGAAATACACGTTATTTACTTTTCTTGTTAAATAGAGATTTTATTTTATTAGATAGAATTCTGCAAATGATTAATGTATTAAAGGTACAGTTTTTGGTCAGTTTCATTTTAATAATAAAAACACACATGTTAGATCCAAATAGTCCTACTTTATTTTTACTCTACATCAAACTTTTCAATCCTTAGGCCATTTTCACCCTTTTCTCATAAGAAAGCTATTTTAATATAGAAATAAAATCATATAGGCTAAATTGTCATTGCCACAATTTCTTAAAATAGCTATCATAGGCAATAGGATAAAGCAATAAATTATTCACATTTCTTAGTTTATTATTTTCAATAATCAACCATTGTGATCGACCAAAAAATTCAAAAACTTAATCCCCTTTCAAAATTTGAGGTTTCACGTTTCAGGATGCGTAGAATTCGAAAAACGAATAAAATTTTTTTGTCTGTCCACCGTCCACGCATTTTTTCCGAAACTACCTGACCGATTTTTTTTTCATATTTTGATATAAAATCAGAGGTCACCTGAGGATGATCCTCCTTCATCGATATTACTATCCGCCTTTTACTTTCAAAATGGCGGCCGAAAAACCTGCGTTGCTATAGACTGTAGCTCCTAAACGAATGTACAGATTTCAATGCAACTTCGCTAAAGTCATTTTCTCGATGCCCTTTAAATTTATCTATATAACATACTTCAAGGAAAAGAAGCTGGAAAAAAAGTTACGAGGGATGGCAAAATTAATTTCCGAAAAACTCGAAAAGTTTATACTTTTTTGTTGATATTGTATGGTTTTTAAAAGTTTACGAAATTTACTAAAAAAAAAAAAAAAATCGTTAAAATCGGACAATTAGGTGCAAAGATATGGTCTCCGTTTTTTTTAATATGTTCTAGTACACATATTATATCCTTGGTTTGGTTTTTAAATTTTGAATGTGTTACTGAAGTAATGATATTTTTTTTAGCATATTACTAATGATTAAAAAAAAAAGGTTAGTTCAATAATTGGAATCACCTTTTGTTTTTGTTTTTTTGTAACTCGGAAGGTAATGCTACTTTAGATGTATAATTGTTTATAATTAATAAACCATTGTGCAATAATTTGCAGCGTTTTTAATATTATGATTATTTAGAACTACTCTTATTTGTATTAATACACATATTACCGTTACATTAATTGTTGGATATTTATTTGATAATGATTGGTATAATGAGTAACTATTTATTAAAACATACTGTCATCTTAGGTTTGTATGTTTATAATACAAATTTTTACTATGGTGCTAAAATATTGAAAAAATATTGAAATCAAACAGAGAATTCGGTTACTTTGAAATCACAAAAAATATATGTTTGAAAGTAATGTTTGGGTCTGTATTTTCTTTTATTGAACAAAAGAAGCTTGTAGTTCTTTTGGAGGAACGGTCCTAGATCAAGAAGTTGAAAGTTATGTCCAGCTTATAAATCATAAGTGTCAGATGGAGGCTTTTCCTCCCATTGTCAACAACTTCTTATAGTGATGTTTAAGTCCGTCTTTTAATGTTTTCTAGAAAAAAAGAATCATTTTTATTAAGATTTTTCTGTAGTTAACGTATTAATTTTTCAGAACATCATTTTTTTTCTCTGTCATTAATAATTTATTTCATTTACCTATGTATAAAATATACACTAAAGTATGCCTGAGAGGTTATAGAAACATATTCCCCAAAACCGATAGTGACAAAGTATAATCGATCTTAAACATTTTTTCAATAGATGTAAATATACATATTATTTTTCTGTTTAATTTATTTTTATTTATTGTAAATATAGTATGAATGTGATCTCTGAACACTATTATAAATGTAATTTGAGACAGATTGTAATATTTCTCAATAAACATGTTCTAATAGACGTAAAATTAAATACATTTTAATATTAGTCAAGTATCAACTTTAATAAAATAATCTGAAATAATATGTAATAATCAAAATACCTATAATTTTCTTAATATAGTTTATGGTAGTGTTAAGTATATATTTTGTTGAAAACTCGGATTAGGAATTGTTCATGATACCGAAATGACTTAAAATAGTTTTTTATTCTATATGTCAAATACCTAAGTAAAAATAATAATTATTCACAGAAAAAACTGCGCTAAAAAGTATAGACTATATATGCATAATATGGCGTAGGAATGCTAAATATTATATAACAATTAATTTAAGTGAAAAAAATACATTTGTACTTAATAATTTCATGTCATAAAATGAAAATGTTTAAAAATTAATTTGACATAATAAGGATAAGTATGTCAAAGGATAAGTAACTGCTCCATTGTGTTTAATTGTTGGTTTATATCGATGGCTAAGTTTTGCTATGTATTGTAAAGACCGTCGGTGGAATAATTAGTTTAAAGGTATAAACAAATAAACATTAAGGTAATTTAGGTATTACCTAAATATAAACATATTTAGGTATAAACCCAACATCTGGCGGTTGGGTACCTGACTGAGGGTAACCCATTAGGACAACCTTTTGTAAGTGGTAATAAAAACCCTTAAGGACCACCGACAAAGACCGACAACTAAGTGTTTAAAAAGGATCCCAAAAGACCTTTTCACACCTTCCACCAGAAATATGGAAATCTGTACCTGCTGCTTTACCTTGGCCTGGGGGAGGGGGTGTGGTCATCCCTTCTGTTACAAAAATTGAACCAATGGGAACAATTCTTGCCCCTACCAAAAGAGAGGGGATGAAAAAAGGTGGAAGAGATAGAACTTGGGCGGAGACACTTCTTTTTGGAACTCGGAGGAGAGAGGACTTTTTCTTGGAACGCCGCTGAGGACACTTCTTCTTTATGGGACTCAGCTGAGGACAGCTGGATGAGGAGAGGCTGATAGAAGAGAGGCCTGATGGACTGCCCGGCACTGAGGAGGTCCCTGATGTTTTCTTCCAACTTGGAGACTGAAGCCTTGGCCCTACCTGATCCATGTCCAGATGATCTCGACTTATTAGATAAGTAATCCCCAACAATTCCTTTTTAAAGATGTATAAATATTTAATGGCAATGTAATTTTAAATTCCATCCATCTGAATCATGCCTTCACAACCAATTGTATAGTTCATTTTTGTAAATATAATGTATATAACATTCTTTCTCATCACTTGTAAATAAATATAATTTGTACATAAAAGTTATTTTAATCATGCCACCTATTTCTTTCATTATAAGCACAGGTAATGTTTGGTAATTAGAGAACAGATAAACACACAACAAGCCTTTGTGAGAAGTAATCCAATAAATTAATCAAGGACCAATATGTCAAATGACATAATTTGTTTAGCTAATATTTTTACTAATTAATTCTGGATAATTATCCTCGATAATTACCAGTGGCATCCCGTTATCAAAATCTACTAATCAAAAACCATTTGATACGTAGCAGTTTATTTAAAATTTATTGCTACTAAATGTTGGCTGGTAGATGAAAGTTGTGTGATATGTGCACTCCATCAACTATTATAGAATATGACTACTATTAGAGAAAAAGGTCGTATGTAACAATTTCACATTTATATTCTATTCATATTAAGGAAAATTAGTATAGAGAAATAAAATATGAAATTATACTAATGAATCATAAAGAAATAATAATATTTTATGCTCTCCTGTTCTATATATTCTTGGGGAATTTTGGAATGATAATGTTTTAGAAAGCTACCAGAGCTCATGATCTAAAATCCTCTAGAGCCTTTCATTGATTAAATGATTTATTAATATGTTATTTATTTATTTTTTTGACAAGGATACTACGATCTCTAGAAAATTGTTATGATAATTTAATCAACTGTACAATTATAAAATTATATGTTTTTTAATAATGATGGGTTGTAATGTAAGCTAGATCGAACCTGGATGACGAATTGATCGAAGACATTGTTATGTTTCCTTCAAACATATCAGATTGCCCCGTTTTTTTTATGTGAAAGCTTTTCTTTAAGCGCATTTTGCACTTTTTTTTTAGATTTAATTAGATGGAGTCATCAGATTTCCATGTGTAACGCTCGGATGGAGTCGATTAATTGAAGTGGTTTTGCATATGGATTAAAATATCTCAAAATCTAAAACTCGGACCTGCATACTGTTAGCGAAGGAATTGTTCAACATTTCATCCTCTTCATAATGTTCTATTATGAAAAATTGTACCCTAAAGCCGTTTTAGAGAGCCGAAAAGTGGATAAAATAGTGTTGAAATACAAACGATAACAAGTTGTATTGAAGATATGGTTTAAAATATCTCAGAATCTAAAAATCGGATGTGCATATTGTGAGCAAGGGAATTATTCAGCATTACATTCTCTCTGTAATGGACTATTATTTATAATTTATATTTCAAATTATTAATCTTGTTGATGTTTTCATTTCTGTTGTGTAATCTAAAGTACAAACCTTAGTTTTTTTTCACAATATTTTCCACTTCTTCTTCGGTCCATACTATTTATTTTCAAGTTTATTTCTTATTAGCCAATTTTACACCACTTTTTAAATTATGTCAACTTAATGACTACACATTACGATGTTTCGGCTCGTTGAGCCATTTCCAAGTCTAAATAGCCATCATGTACCTTTCCTTTTCACTTACGCGAATTGCATGCGTCTACTCATAATAAATTTTTTTATTCTTGTCATGTCCACCTCATCATGTGTCACCCACATGTCATCAATCTTATTTCTATTCAGTGACTCCAAATTGAGATTTTTTTTTGTCACAGATACTTCGATCGCTAGAAAACTGTTATGATAGTTGAGTCAACTGTACAACTATAAAATGTTTAATTCTGATGGACTGTAATGTAAGCTAGATGTTACTGGACAAGCAATTTGATAGAACAAATTGTTATGTCCCCTTCAAATAAATGTGATTATTTTTAGTATTTTTAAATTGTATTTTGTTAAGCAGTATACATGTTTTTCATAATAATATGGAAGTTTTAGTCTTAGACATTTTTCTAAACCCTCACATAATCTCTTTCTCTATATATACTGTCTAGATAATATACTCTTGATTCATGTTGGTTCCCTTAATACCTAGCATAGAATCAGTTTTGTGGTACCATCGATTCCAGACAGACCAGAGTGTCCTCTAAGACAGGATCCGTCGTGAAATATGACCCGGGTAGTCAGAGGGACTGGACAGAGAGTCGCAGCGGCTCAAATACGAGTAAATCCTCCTGGTCTCCCCGTCGAGTTATGAACCTCACTTGACCTCTTTGTGAGGGCGGCAGGAGTCCTCATTCCTCTAGAAGAGCATTTCCCACCCGGGTAGGTGCTTTCTCTGCCAATGTTCTCCCTGGGTAGGCGCCAAAGAATTTAATAGATGTAGTTTAATTGGTAATCTGATATAAAAACAAATGTGCATGTGCGTATTGCTAAAGAAAAAAACTTGTTATTTTCCTGTTTTTATTATTTTATTGAAATTTACAACTGTAAACATATATACAACCAGTAAATTTGCTATAGGAATATATTACATAAAGATACGTGTGAAGAAGCTACTCATTGATAACACTTCAACGATAAATTAATTTCGGAGGTCCGTTGGCCATTTTCTCTTCAGATGTCTCGGAGGGTTGTCGGGAATTGTTTTGGATGAAGGTCAAAAACTAGAGGATTGAGGTGACCAAAGAGTTTGGAATGAGAAGAGCCATATCTAGTTCGGGCCAAGTCTTCCACAAGAGGAATGTTGAGGTCTTTATGGATAATTTTATTTGTTACATAATAAGGAGCATTTATGATTTTGGATTATAAGGATTGGATACGGGAAGAATTTGATGTTTTTGTGGAGCCCTAAAGCTCAATACCGTATGTCGAAATGGGCCTGATGATGGTAGTGTAAATGAGTTTTTGTAGAATATTGGAAGTTTAGAGCGTTTGTCAAGTAAGTGTTATAGTAGTTGGAATCTGTTGGCAGTTTATTGGCTTTTAAGTCTAGTATGAGGATTCCAGGTGAGGCGTTTGTCAAGGAGTCCTAGGTAACGGATCTGTTGGACAGGGATCAGTGGAATATTGTAAAAGGATAGGGTGGGACAGGATGTTGTAGGTTTACGGCGAAGGGTAAAAGTAATTTGTTGGGATTTGTTTGGATTAATTTTAATTCTCCAATTCGCACACCATTTTTCAATGGCTGAAATGTGTGACTGCAGGGTTCGTGATGCAATAGTTGGTTCATCATTGACAGAAAACACACACGTATCATCAGAGGACGGTTGCAGAAGTATTAAACCTGTGATCAGAAATGAACAAAAGTTCAATGAATGAGATCTTTTTCTAGGTTACATCTCAGTACTAGCTATATCTTGGGTAATGAAAAAGCAGACCAATCTGCCTATTTGGCTAAGAAGGAAGAAAATCAACGATGATTTTAACAAAATAAGTGATATACAGAATTTGGTACACTAAAGAAAGAGCCGTTAGACAAATTGAAAACAGATGAAGAATAAACTAATCCAAACTATTGGAAATAAAAACGGAATACAGAACCATTCAATCCTTATTCATAATTATTTATTCAAGTACATAAAGACGGTCAGTACTTTATAATAAGGCAAATATTTACCTACAAATTTAGTTTTTTTTTTTCACAATTCAAACAACATATGGATATTAAAAATCAGCTTACTTAAAAAAATGTGCCGATGTCGAACATTAAATCCAATTTTCTCAAAACTGAATATGTTACATATTACCTTAATCTTCTTGACCCTTCAATTAAAACTTATATTTTATCGAAGAATGAAACTGTTTTTCGTAGTCGAGTAGGTAATGAATCAAATTATAATTTATATTTTAATATCTTTCATGTTATTTTAATATTTTTATCATATAAATAAATTTATTTAAAAAAAAATGAAAACATATGACATTTTTATATACAAAGTAAATCATGCTGAATTGTTATCTATTGTCAATCAGATGGATTAGTATGCTATGTCAGTTAGCAACTCAACACAGTTGAGGAGCTTATGATTTTATTGTAGTTCTCTCTTTATGTTATTTCACTATTTTTATTTTGTATATTATCTTTTCATCTCATTAATTAGCTAGCATATCTGCTGATTGTTTATAAATGTCATTTACAGATGCGTACTGAAAAATAATGGTATGCAAACAAATATTTCAATATAATTAAAGCATAATAAAATATATCAACATCATATAAATTTTCATTGTTAACCGAGCGATTATTTTTTCTTTTGTATTCATTTTTTTTTTTTTTTGTTTCAGGTTAGTTCATAGACACAATAGAATTCACAATGGATGAAAATTTTGGGGTAATATATTTATTATAAAACAATATTGTGCTATTAAAACGGAATTTTAATTTATTTTTATTCAAAACCATATAACCAAAATAACGGTTCTCGTCCACATTTACTTTTGCTTTTAATTAATAAAATAAAAGAACAAAACATCAAAGCGTAACAGACCAAGATTTTTGTTCCCTCAATACATAAATTCATACTTAGCTATACAGGGTTTCTCAGTTCTTAATGGGAAATCTCTAGGTGGTGATTATTGGAAAATTTTTAAACAAAAAAATACATTTGATGCATGGACCAATTTCGAACTTTAAAGTAGTTAAGATCAATTTTGTATCCTACTTAAGGTGGACACATTTTTATTGGATAAGAAGAAATTTATCAAAAATTATTCAAGAAAATTTCATTTCAAGTACACCATCGTAAAGAATAAAAAATATTCTCTGAGAAAACAGTGAATTAATTTATTGCAACGAATGATAAAGGATGCTTTCAGGAGGTCTAATATGGCCGCTGTACTGCTGCGTACGAATCGGGAATACACTAATATGCTTTTCGTGTATGGATACTGTAACAGAAGTATTACAGTATCTAACTAAGAAATTAACTAGCTATATGGTATATGTATATATAATGAGAAGTGATTCTTGAAGTCCTATACATAATTAAACGAACAATAATACTTTTAGAGATATTTTTTTAATATTTATTTCATGAGAGGTATTTTTCCATTTGGGAGGAGGAGAGAGAGGTTCAGCCCGAAAGCCCTCCTCAACGTCGATCCACCTGTTACGAAAACACTTATTGTTTGCCAAAGTGAAGTAGGGACGCAGTAATTTGACCTGTTTTAATCAATGATATAAAGGGTATCTCTGTTCTTAATGGCCGAACTCCGGGTGGTGATTCTAGACAAAATTTCCAACAAAAAAGTTCATGTGATGTATGGACCAATTTTATATGGTCAAATTTTTGAGTGAAAAAGAAAAAATCGCTAGCAATTTGTTAGTGAATGAGACAATTTTTTTAAAAATGAAAGCTGTGGTTAAATTTACCAAGAATAATGGTAAAAGAGACATTCAGGAGTTTAATGTGGACGCTTTACAGAGATATCCTGCTCGTGTATGGGAACTGTGACTGCAGAAGTACAGCAGTTTCGTCTACTTTACGATGATGTACTTAAAATTTTATTATCTTGAACTGTTTTTAGAAATTATTTCTAATTCACTAAAAAATGTGACCGCACAAAATTGCCATTGGCTCATTTGGCCCATGCATCAAATGATTTTTTTTTTTTGGTAATTTGGTCTTGAATCACCACCCAGAGTTCGGCCATTAAGAAATCAGACACCCTTTATATCATTGATTAAAACAGGTCAAATTGCTGCGTCCCAGCGTCATTTTGACAAACAATAAGTGTTGTCGTAACAGGCGGATCAAATATGAATTTTGGTTTTGATATTACAATTAGAATAGAAAATATAGTTTTTAGCGTTTCTGAAAAAAATGTTTAAAATGATTACGGTTCACTATGGAAATAAACGATTCATAACTAAAAGCAGTTCATGTTCTATGGAAAGGGAAAAGATACGTGATTTGCGGTGTTGAGAACAACCTAAGCAAGCTGGTAATTTTAAAGTAGCTCAACATAAGGGATGCCTGCAAGAGACTGGATCAGTCGGTGTCCAATATAGTTTCTCAGGTTTAGTAGAAAGACGTGAGTAAAGGCTAAAAAGAAGGGGCTTAGCAGTGAGGATACAATTAAGAAAAGGACTAGTCAAGGAGCGGTAGGAAAAAGAATTCTAATTAAATTAGCGGGAAGAGGGAATGAGGAAGAGGTCTCTTATTGGTCGGCCGACCTGTCTTTCGGCCATGTCCGGCAGTTCCCGCTACCCTTTATTAAAAAAAAAAAAAAAAAAAAAGGCTTTCTCATTGGCCATTATTGCCGACACACGTAGACCAATAGCAATCAAGGCCCACCTTCTCGAGGTGCCCGATTCTTCTAAATTATTCTCTCACCAGCTGAGATTAAACCCGACCCTCTAACCCTCTCTGTCAAATCGTAAATTAAACGGAATAAGAGAGAATTTTGTTGCGATGGCCAGGCAACTCTTCTAATACCGTTTCTTCTTAAAACTCGGTTTTTATCGTCTCCTTGGGATTAAAAATTATCCCCTTGTCTTGAGAGGTTTAATTTATTTTCATCTCCTGTTATAAATTGATATATTAATTCACCTTAAATATACAGGATGTCCCTTAGGTAGAGAGACATAGATAAAATCGAAGTTTTGTGCTTTTTTAAGTGAGTCATATTTTTTGTTTAACAGAATTTGTTTACGAAGCGATAATTAAAGAAATATTTAATTTAAATAAATAACAATTCATTAGCTATCAATTAGACAAAATTTTCTTCAAAAAGAAATAGAGTTTGTCATTATTAAAACAATTCAGAGGACTTTTGAGCAGCTAAACTGAGCTAATTCCTGTTTAAAAAAATCAGGAATTATATGCGATTTTTTTTTTTACTATTGTTCGACTATACTATTATGCGATTAACTGTTGCATAGCTTTGATTTCTTCTCTTTTCATGATCTGGATTGTATTGTAATAAAAATCATTTTCTAACTAAACGTTGTATTTTAAAAAAAAAAATAAATAAAAAATTATGATTTTTCAAATATTTTTTATGTAAAGTGGTTATGAAATTTCTTCTGTTCAGTATTCCTAAAATTGGTGTTTTGTTATATACATTAGGCAATTATTTACCAACATTATATTTATTAACTATTTTATTACGACAACGTTTCGATCATCACTAGGGCCATTTTCAAGTCTGGAAAAATTTAAATGTCATTGTTAGTATAGATTTATATGTACAAAATTTTTTTTTAAACATAATTGACTAATCTAACGATCCAACACACTTAGATTTGTATAACTTTTTAAAAAAAAACCTTTTATGAAGGTAACTTATACTCATTATATACAACTGATTATTACTTTATTGAGTCCTCCAGTAAATATCCATTATTAAGTGTCGTACAAATTTTTTAGAGAAATTTAAATACCTTTCACGCAAATTTAATTAACATTATTCGCATACAATGTAATAATTAATTTAAAAGTAATACAAAAATCATAAATTAGATAAAATAATTCACCATTGCAAAACAATAGAAGAAAAACCCCTCTCCCCTTGGCCATCCCCACCAGGACGATTTAAGTCAGTCCCTCCAGAAATGACATAGGAGAAACTCTTAAATATCAGGACAACTTAAATTTCTCTGAAAATTAATACGATACTTCATAATGGATATTTAATGGAGGACGCAATAAGGTAATAATCAATTGTATATAATCAGTAAAGTTACGTACATGAAAGGTTTTAAAAAAAAAGTGGTTATGAAATTGTGTTTTTCTCCCAGATATTTTTCATAATAATGGGTCCCTCTTTATTAATGACAGGCATAATGGTTCTAGTCCAAAGAAATATATGTTTAAAATGAAGAAACCTTATTATTTTCATATTATTATTAATATTTTCATTAAAAACGTAAATATTAATGTTAAAAACATTAAGTATGTCATTTATAAATAGGGATCAATTCCTATGACTGTTCTAGGAGAAAAATTCCTAACCACTAGAGAAGAAAAATATTGAAAAATCATTATTTTTAAATTTTTATTAATGAAATGTTTTTTCAGGAAATTATTTTTATTGAAATACATCCCAGATCATGGAAAAACAAGAAATAAAAGTTATGCAAAATTTAATGCACATTATTTATATAAATGTTTTTGTAGCCCTTGAGAACTGATATCTCTCCTATAAAAATTTCCCTCTATTTACGAGACGCCCTGTATCACTCACTATACAGGGTCCATTGACTCTTCTCTCGAGAGAACCTTGTCAACACTGATCTATTTTTGGTATTATTTCCAAGAGGTTTGTTACTTCATATATCTAACCCATTAGTTACGTAAGCGTAATGGCTTCATATTTTGGCTGGATCGTTTTTATAATTTATTTCTTCATTAATATATTTTTTTGATGGAAATTGATTTGATTATTTTCCTGTGTGTTCTATTCTCTGTATCGAAATTTGGTCAATTTTTGTTACACAATCATATGCAGTATAATTCTTTAAAAAAATGTGTAATGTATGAGGAAAATTATTTCCTTAATTTCTATATCTTTGTTACTTACTTAGGCCGCGGACAGCGATAAAAAAACCACAGACAGACTTTTCAATTGAAAACTTTCAGGACTATCACCAAGGCTCCCTGGTTAGTAACATTATTTTACATAAAGACCTTCAAATTTCAACAGACACAGTATAAATGATTTTAAAATAACACTGACAAATCAACTCACTGATTCAAGGAGGAGTCTCAAAAGAAACTAGATGAGGGATCTCCACCATTAACTATAATTTTTAAATCAAGGGATTGAAAGGAATGACAGCATGGAATGATAACATTTAAATATATTTTTAGAAAAAAAGTATTAATCTCTATACAATCAATTACTCTACCTTAGAATTCTCAATAAGGGTCTTTCTCTAAGGGGAAAATAAAAAAATATATGTCATTTTAAGATTTTTTTAAAATCGGATTATAACGTTTTAATATAATTAGCTGTTCCTGATAATAACCTATTTTTAGTAATAACGCTGTCATGTTTCTTACATAAAAATGTAATTATATGACGTTATTTGATATTAAAAAATAAGGTTTTATTTCAGAGCCTATTTTATATTTTTAATATTGATTACCGATCTATTAGTAATATAAAATAAATATATTTTTTTTTTGTCTTCAATTCTTCATCCGCACCTGTCATGGTAGTGACAATTAGCAGATTTGTTGTTAAGTAGAAAATGGCATGATAGGCATGACGAAGAATGGAGCTCAGCAGCACCTCTTCCCTGGTCTGTTTACATTCTAAAATCAGGAAAGGAGATCTCTCATCCAGCTTCTTTTCAGTAGCCTCCTGATGAGCATTTCAGCCTTGGCCATGTCGTTGGTAAGTCCATTGTGATGTCCGTGTTGTTTATGATGAAATCGAAAGTAGAGAGTACGTATGTGCTGGTCATTGGTTGGTTGTCTTAGATCGGTATGTAAAGTCTTGTTGTTGACATACCAGGGAGCTGCAGTTATTAGTCATAAAATTTTAGATTGAAAAGATTGTAGTTTTTGTCTTTTTTGCCATAAATATCAATTTATATATATTTGATTATATTATAATTATATATAAATATTAATATTTGAGGTTCTGCTAAGATAATTTATGTCTATTTATGATACTGTTGTGAGCTAGGGCTTTTATTTTATTTATTGGGGGTTTTATCATCTAATTTAGTATTATTTAAATCCTTAAGATGCTGATAGTATATAAGATATGTTATAATGTTATCCTAATATAAGAAAAGTTTATTATATTATCATATGTAGATGGACAGAGGACAAAGATGAATGAAACTGTAACGATAACAGAAATGACTTTAAATTCTCAGAATAATGGTATCAAAAGGATGATCCTTTTGTACGAATACCGAAACATAACAAAGCGGTTGGTTTTAATTAAAGCCACAAAAACATAAATTCTGCCTTTTCTTTGACGATCATCCTGTTTGTTGTGGTTCAACTGATATAAAAGGCTCGCATATTTTGAAAATGGATGTTTGAACAACTGGCGTGACTGTATTGGAAGAGATTAGCAGTATGCTTTGATTTTACAGTTATTGAACCCTGTTCAATTTCGGTGAATGTTATTCATTTCCAATAAGGTATGATTTTCTAGAGATATTAATTAATACTGTAATAACTTTATTGTTATACAACAATTAATGATTCATAAAGTAAGTCGAACTTAATTTAATTAAAAAACAAACTTATAATATAAAATACATTCGTTGTAGAGCAATGAAATTTCCTATTACTGCGGAGATATTTTCATCGTGCAAGAAAGATAGAGTAATTCTTCTTGTTATTATTTTTATTTTTTGTATAGCACGAATTGAATGATTGTTTTTCTCCAAGCATTTCCGTACTTTCAACCCCTCCGTTTTGGTGAAAATCGGAATGCAGTATTGTTTTCTATGCAGAAAAATGCCATACAAGTGTGATTGAATTAAGTCAAAATTTCAAGATTTTGAAAAGGCTTTTGTATATATACATATATATTTTTTACGTTTTCCTATCTCTATATCTCCTCTACGAACAGCTAGAAAATTATATACACATATTATATATACTCGTTACCTAATTAAATAAAATGATTCCGAGTTAAAATAATAAAACTAGTAAATATAATTATCTTGCTCTTATGCCTTTAAGAACACCTTGATGTTTAAACAATTTTAAATTTATATATTTATATTAAGTTCAAACAATCATAAATAGTAAAAAAAGTATTTTTTAAATTTAAAATATTGGTTGAAATTAATCCTCTCCTGTGCTTTGTTACTAGAGGTAGGTTTTTTCTTACATAAGAAACATTAAGGTCTTTATTAATTATTTTATTTGTTACAAATTTTGGAGAATTAAGCAATTTCAGAAGGATTTTGCATTCTAAGTATAGGAATTGGATTTGATATTGGAGGATACACACACGATCTAAGCACGGGAGGTATCTACCAAAAAAAAAAAAAAAAAAAAAAAAGGTAAAATATAACCATGTTTTACAGAAAAAAATATCTCTTAAATTATTCTTGTTCGTGTAATTACGTTTAATAGGACTTACAGAACCATTTAAACACGATTTCATATAGATAGTAAATTTTCTCTTTTTTTGCTAATTAATTATTTTTATATGTATATGAAAAAAATCTTTCGGTCTGAAGCCCTCTCCTCAAAATTAAATCATGGATCCGCTAGTGGGAGGATAAGATAGGAATTGGATGGTTTGATAAACCCTTTAGAGTTCAACTCTGCATGTCCATATAGACCTTATCATGGTCATATAAATGAGCCTATATTAATTAATTGAAAGCTTTATGTTTATGTAGTACGTTTAGGAGCAGACGGAAACGTCGAGTAGTTTCTTTTCGTTTAGTCTTTTCTGTGGATTCCGAGTAAAATGTTTGTCCAAATGAAGTCGTAGAATAAATGGAATATTATTGAAGGATACTATAAGACAAGAAGTCGTAGGTATACTTAAAAAAATCTAATTAAATTCATAGTCAAGAAAAAACAAAACGAAATACAGTTAAAGAAGAAATAAATTTAAATTGTTCTGAACCAAATCGTTTCCATAGTTTTGAAAGTATATCCCAGACTGATATATCGTTTCTTAGGGTAATAAAATTATTAACATAAAATAGGTATTAACGAAATAAAATGGTTCATTGAAATTATATTATTTAATTAAATCACCTATTATCTATAAGGCGATTACCTAAAACAACCTCATTGCCGCAAAGCTGTAGCAGAAGGGGGATTAACATCAATCACAAGGAAATATAACAACATCAAACATCATTCCGGGACGGAATTGAGCATAAACCCCAGACTGCGCCGGAAATCCCAGCAGACGGAACTGCCAAACACAGCCTTGTTAATAATTAAAGTAGCTCTCTCCACAAGCTATTTCCGGCCGACAAAGCCGCCCTCTAACAGACTGTTAACTCAGACTGTTTTATTAACAAATTTTCTATTTCTATTTCTATGCGTTTTTTTAAACGGTTTCTTATTTATTTAAATATTTACTTAAATCAGATAAACTTAGATCTGCTTCTTTTTGGAGTAATAGTATTAGGTATCGCATTTTTTTTTTTTCACTTCTTCATCCGCACCTGTCATGATAGTGACAATTAGCATTTAATTCTGATAATAACTAACGTTAATTTAATATGTTTATTTTGGAATATCTGGATATATGGATATATAGCAACCAAATTAAGCCACACCGAGCGTGGTTAGCACTTGGATGGGTGTCTGCTCGATTTGGGTGGCCGTCCACCATTGAAAGCCACACTTCCCGTGATCCCTCTCACCCCCTCCGGGTAAGAGAACTACTGGAGGGAACTCACGCCGACCGGGCGTAGGACTGATGACCCTACTACCCTCGTGTACTTAAATCAGGAATCGGGATGTGGTCTAGGAGACCACATCTCGCGATCAAAGATCTGCATAGTCTGTAGCGCCAAACGAAAAAAAAAAAAAATATATATATATATATATATATATATATATATATAATTATACATGAATATATAGATATAATATTATATAATTAATAATAAGCTATAATATTATAACTCATATATAATATGAGGCGGATCACAGCTTAGAAATTGCTTTTTTAACATATTCCAACTTCTCTTCCATATTTGTTTCATTCGATGAATTAATTATGTCATTTGATATTCTTCCCGTATTTCATATAATTCATTCACATAAATATATTTATACACTATGTGTAAGAGAGAAAAGTCCGTAGGAAAAAATAATCCATCTACGCAAATATAATTGTTGGAGTGGAGTTTTCGACTTGCTATACTATTTTATATTTTGGTTTCTCATCGTTTACTTATAGAGCGACACTTACTCTTTTATCCAGAGTCTTAGAAATTTTCGCAACATCCTCTTACTTGCTTCCGAGGAGGACCTACCCCGCTGTCTTTAACGAATGAATGTGAATTAGGTAATAGAATTTTTAATGAGGTAACTTTGGACCTAGTAGGACAAAACCCTCGATTCTGTGTACATAGGCTTTTTACTCAAATATTTTCCTAAAAAGTACTCAAATTTTATTATAAATTCAAGGAGGGGCTTCAAATTTGTTGTTTTACATTGATTGATGAAATACGTTTGGTGGTGGGTAGCGCGAAAGAAACCATCTTTTTTTTTTTTTTTTAATTATCTGAAGTAAACCTACAGTTTAAAAAATATCATAAAGAACAAACAAAATTCAAGATTGAAAATATAAATACGTACAAAGAAAATATTTTTTTATTATTATTAATGAAATTTACAACTGTACAAATTAATATACATTCATCAAATCTGATACAGAAAAATACATGACATGACAAGGCTTGTAGAGAATCTACCCATTGATAGCAATCTAAAAGAAAATATTAGAATTGAAAAAACGCTGAAATAGATTAAGCAAACGAAATCAATTAATTATATTTATGAAGATATAGTTGTGCCGATATCCTACAATTCTGACATAAACTACTATAACAAACCTCTACAATAATTGATAATTCATATGTTTAAATAGTTTAAACAATAACATAAAACTTCTGTTATGCCAGTTACAGGCAGGGACAGATCCAGAAATTGACAGTGAGAGAGGGGCAGGAAAAAACAAATAAAGTTTTTATTTGACAGAGCCGTCGATTTTTTTTTAAATGGAACAAACCCTCTGGCCGTTTAACTGCCCTCTATTTGTTTTTATTATTAAATTTTCAAAAGAAAATTGATAATTTATGATAAAGGACTCATAATTTATTTATGAGGCAGATCATAGCTTAGAAATTGCTTTTGAAACATATTCCAACTTCTCTTCCATATTTGTTTTATTTGATGACTTGATTATGCCATATAAAATCCTTCTCGATTCTATAAATAAAAATGGCATCAGCAGATTATGCTAAAAAGATGAGCCGGATGTCGATTGCATTTCCAAGAAAATATATTTAGTTAAAATGTATATAAAATTTAAAAAACTGAAAGGGGGCAGATTCGAGCAATATTTTATATTGTCTCTATAAGTATAATGAGATATATACTGAATAGAAACCCGTGAAAAGATTCCTGGGAATGTGTGGATAATTTTTTATTAAATTGTACAAAAGTTAATTTAGAGACGTTTATTTTAAAGACTTTACAACTCTTCAAACAATATTTATAATAGATAAAAATTAATACAATATCAAATATAATTACTTACAACATAAAATACTATTCATGTAAGTTTAATTAAAAAAAAAAAAATCACAAAAACTCAATGCTAGGGAAGCACTTAAAGAGAACTGTAAATATTAACCCCTTGAAAGACAGTATCAGATAGCCAACTTTGGTACCATCTGGTGCAGTGATAACATATTGAATGCCTGCGTTGGATTAACAAACTCCTGCAGTATTAAGATATCAATACAAATTTCTCAATTGTTATATCAATTGCTATTTATTGAACATAGCGAATAAGTTTTTAAAATTATACAAGTTAAATGAAACCGACTTCTGACATCAAAACTAGCGCCAAGGTGTAGGAGCAGGTAGGACCGACCTGTACCGGGACCCTGGGGAAGGCTTAGAGTAAAAACTAGTAACGGGCTAAGTAACTGGTTCCTTTTAGGGTGTTACCAGTTATTGTGAAGTAATAGCGTGAAGTTAAGAACCAATGGAAATCATCCTTGCCCCACTCTGAATATCAGGTCAGAAAATAGGTCTTATGTTGATCTCCGGTATGGAGGAAAGGTCTTATGTTGATGTCCGGCCTTGAGGATAGGTCCTTTGTTTTCTTCCGGCTTGGGGAGTGAAGTCATGGCTCTACATAGACCATGGAGATGGAATCCTGGCATTTTTTGGACCTTGGGGCTTGACGAGATGACCTCAGATTAGCAGATGCAGTGATGAAACAAACTAACTACACCACTCCATATACAATAGATAAATTTTATTCCCAATCCTAATGTTATAATATTTCCTGGCAAAAATTCTCAAAACAGTCCATCTGAAATCATGCCTTCACAGTTAATTATTAAACTCATCGTATTTTGTTCTTGTAAATATAATTTGTATATATTTTTTATTAAAAATAGAAATAAATTAAGTTTATTAGTAAAAGTTATTTTAATTCTGCCACCTATTTATATCATGATGATCACAGGTAATGTTTGTTAATTAGAAAGCATGATAAACACAAACCAGCCTTTGAGAAAAGAAACCCAATTAATTAATTCTGGATAAATCAATATATTATAGATCCAAATTTATTTTATTAATTTTTATTAAACATTTCTTTGTAATTATCAGCAATAATTATCAACAATAATTATCCAGTGGCATCCCGAATAAAATTTCACACCCCAAAACGTAACATTTCTCAATTTATCAAAATAGAATATTTAATTTTTAGAATTATGTCAGGTTGTAATGCGTTCTATCCCACTGTGCGTCGCTTATGGCCATGACGTTACTTTAAAAATAAAGAAAATTAAATATATTTTTTTATAACTTTATAAAACTGTCGAACTTCACCTTATAATGCAAAGAATCTGTAAGTTAGATGTCATATCATATACTATAATGGTTTCTCGAATTATTAATGTTCCAATCATATTTACCCTATTCTATATCAGATCTACTCTCCACTGGACAGGGTCGAAGCAGGCCAGCGCCCATCAGTCATCGACTGCGTCCCTCGTGCTTGTAAGCGCACTAACAAAGGAGTACCGCCTCAGGAACAGCATCAGACCGGCTATGGTAATTGCTGGCCGAGCAACGATAAATTCCAAGACCAACTAACACCGTAAATTAGCAGAGCAACTGCTCTCATTTGCCGACCCAGCCGTACCTTAGTTCAATAACAAACTTCCAGAGCGGGCTACCGGAACTGGGAGTCTCAATGGCTTTTAATAATTTATAGTCTCCCCGGCTGACAGGTGAAAAAACTGTTTCCTCCAGTTCTATCTCCTGTCTGATCGGAATAGGTTGCTGGCCGCAACTTGTGAATTGGTCTTAATTACTTCAACATCGAACGTTAGTCAACTTCTTAAAAAATATATATGTTCATTGAAATTAATAACTTTATTTAAGCAAATACGAATATGACATGAACTGACTTGAAGAGAAATTACCCATTGGTAGCACTCCAATAACACTATATTAGAAGGTCCCGAGACCCTCTTCTTTTCAGAAGCCTAGAAAGATTGTTCAGAAATTAATGGGTTAATTTGGGCCTAAAGTTTATTATGAAAGAATAGGTATCTGCATTGGTCTAAGCTGGTAACATATTGAACATTAAGAACATTATTGATAATTTTATTGGAAACAAAATAGGAAAGATTAAGGATTTGGCCAAGGTTTTTGGATTGTACGAATTGGAAACGAGAAGAACTTGAAGGTTTAGTGGAGCCCCAAAGGTCATAAATTCAAACAGGCTCAATTATTATAGTCAGGTAAATGAGTCTTTTATAGTTTGTTGAAAGTTTAGAGCGTTTGTCTAGTAATTGTTAGAGTAGCCAGAAACGTCTACCAGTTCCTTGGACAGGAATCTATAGGTTTACCGTTGATAAATTTTAATCTATTGCCAATAATAACTCTCCCTCTTGAATGAAACAACGTCACTATAATTAAATTAATGAATTTAAAGGGAATATCAAATTCCTTTGAGGCTTAAGTAATTTGGACTCTGTTGACTCGATGCTTGCTTGCTTAAAGTCAATGAAGAGCAACTATATATTTATACTGTACTCATAGAATTTTTCCAGCAAGTGTCAGATAATAAAGATCTGGTTAATCGTAACCCTATTGGGCCTAAAGCCATACCTGCAGCCTGCCCATAATATGATTTTATAATATCATGTAAAAGACATTTAATAACGTAATACCTCTATGATCGTTGTACACCGTCTTGTCTCCTTTCAAATTCGCGATTACTCTACACCATCTTTATTGATTCCAATTAGTATCTCATTCTTTGTAAAGGCTTTCTGACAGATTGCTTCGAGCTACATGCCTAATGTTAATCCTTTTGTCTTCATAGCATGAGATATATGAGTTTAATGGCTTGTTTTACACGATTTTTAGCAAACCTTTCAATATGCTCTTGATTGCTTCCAAGGTTAACCAAACCATCTGCACATCTCAATTTTTATTTGATGTTTGTATCACTTTTCTAGGACAAACTTCAACAGTATTAGCATGATACTGTAGGACAGGAATCTATTAGTTTACTATGGAAGTATAAATATCTGGATTGGACCAAATTTGAAACATATGGACCATTCAGGTGTTTATGGATTATTTTATTTGTTACAAAGTAAGGAGCATTAAGGATGTTACTAAGGATTTAGGGTTTAGGGTTGTAAAGATTGGATACGAAAGGAATTCGATGGTTTAGTGGAGCCCCAAAGCTTAACTCCGTAAGTCCAAATATATCTTATTATGGTCATGTATATGAAATCTTTTGTAATAATTGGAAGTTTAGAGCGTTTATCTAGAAAGTGCTGGAGTAGTCGGAAATGTCGAGCGGTTTCTTGTTGTTTCAGTCTGGTATGAGGATTCCAAGTTAGACGTTTGTCCAGGTGGAGTCCTAGGTAAAAGTAAATTTTAAATTGAGTTTTTTTATTATTATTATATTTCATGTATAAATTTAATAAATGAAGAACATTTTTTTTTTTTTTTATTGTTGAGAAGTATTTTGGAAGTTGTAGTCAAAGTGAGAATACGAATTAAAAATTATTTATTCTATGTAAAAGCTAAATTTTCAGTTTTTCATCAAGGGTATTCGTTCGGAGGATATCATACGTTTGATATCCTCTGAAAGGCCAACCATATTATTTACAGTCAACTTTACACAAAACTTATTATTGAATCTCCAGCGAATAAAAAACTCAAAATAAATTGTGTATTATGTCCGTACTGTTGTAAATAAAACTCTACGTGACTTATTTATCCTGTTAAATCCGTTTTGACTTTGTCTCGAATTAAACTTCTAAATCCGCAGTCGCTCAGGCGTATGGTCGTTTTGCTTCACCGCCTCGAACAACTTAATCTGAATTAATATTTTAAGAACTAACATCACCTACGTGGAACTGAGCTTTGCCGTGTTTTGGATCCTCGCAGACGTGAACTTCATAACTTCTGAGCGTGTTCTCATTAGTCCCCGGCACGTAAGCGTAAACTTAAAGAGCAACTCAAACATGCGGAGACAGCAATCCGAACTTGTGGATTAGGGTTGCTGAATAAGGTGGAAGGACAATTCTAGACCCTAAGAGCCCGGGTCCTTAGCGGGCCCATGTCGAGGCTTAGGGTTTGCCCTTATGTGTCTGCTTAGGCTGATCGTCCTTCTTAATAGAGCCCTTAGATTAGTTTGCGTTAGCATGTAGCATAGCAAGTCTCACTTCCCCATGTAGCAACAGTTATCCCTAAGTCATAATTAGGAATTACCTTTAAAACTTCAGTAAAAAGCCAAGCTTATCTTTAATCTCCAAAATTAAAATTTTTATTAAACTATTTACTGAATTGAGAATTATAATAGCTATCATAGTAACAGCATCATTAACAATAATATTATTGAATCACCCTTTAAGTATAGGATTAATTTTAATTATCCAAACATTAATTACAGCAATAATTATTGGTTATATAATATCCTCATTCTTATTTTCATATATTATTATTATTATTATACTAAGAGGTGCCTTAGTCTTATTTATTTATATAGCAAGAATTGCATCAAATGAAAAATTTAATTCCCAGTAAATCTCAGGATTTAGATTTTTCATTAAGAAACTTTGAAGGTGCAGTAATAATAAAAATGAAAGTATGGATTACTTACGCGTTTTCCCTATAACTGTTGATTTCTGTATTTTAACTAAATTAATTTGGGGTTTGAAGATCAATAAATAAAAATTAATGGAAGTCATTAAACTTTAATGATTCACAAATAGAAAACAAATAAAATAAAAATAAAACAAAAAGACAAACATGAAAAGAAGTTATCTTTATATATTGTCATATTTCTCAAAGGTGTACTAGGTATAAGGAAATCATTGCTTTCGGGTCAGATTTCCGATACGCGATTCGACGGATCTATACGTTTCAAGCCCCTGAGTCCGAAAAACACATTTTTAGCCATTGGTCTGCCTGTCTGTACCAAGCTTTTCTCGAGAACTAGAGAACTGATTTTATTGCTTCTTTTTTTATTTTATAGGGTTTTGACTAATGATGCCTGTGACACTATTGATGCTCCATAGAATGTAGTGCGAAAACGGCTCTAACTTTCCAATAATGTTCTAATAATTGTCCTTTAAATTTTCGTACATGGACTAAATTACCAAGAAAATGTAGGAAAAAAAATATTTTGTACAAAACTATATAAAAATCGTTTAAATTCTAATTCTAATTTAAAATTCTGGTACCCGCAACAGACAAACTTCAATATTTCCTCTGCATTTAACAGAAATAATAGTTTGACAAAACTAGGCTATGGCAAAAAGCAATATTAGAGGGTATTGAAATGTTTACACTGATCTACCATAAGCCGGTTTACATTGCTTTAGGTTATCAAATAAATCGTACTCAAATCTTTTCTTTGATCAATTTTCAGGAAATTAAATCTCATTCAATTCTTTTTTATTTCTTGATGGAGATATGTAAAAGATATAAAAACACCAGATTTTTTTATTTTATCTTTTTCTGAATTTCATATGTTTGTTAATTGATCACCAAATTCAATGATTGAATATCATTATTTTCTTCTGGCGCTAAAAACAACTACATTCTTCAGAAAACTAAGTTATGAAGAAAAAAGGCTAGTTCAGGATCCTAGTTTAATTGTGAATTATTTAGTGAAAAATGTTCACTGTGCCAAAGTACATACTCAGATTGTATCTTTTTATTTTCAGGTATAATATTAGCTCAGGTTATGTAATGAGGCCTTGGTGACCGAGTGCGTTAAAGCGTTTTCCACTTTATCATTTCCGAGTCTAGCGGCGCTCGTTCGAATCCTGATTTAATATTGAAATTTCCATTTTGGTTAGAAGAGGTTCAGTACATAAGGAAACTTCAATTAATAATGAATGCCTAAACATAGATAGACTGATCCAATCGACAAAGGTGCATCAGACCTTCATGATGATAAATGGAAAGAAATTTCCCAAGATAAGCAGAGATGGAGAAGGCTGGTTAAGGCCCCAAAAGACCTACAAGATTTGTAATTCCAATAAAAAAGCTTTTACCATCACACCCTTCCTCTCTATGCCAAAAAAGGAGGTTATTGAGAGAAAAAAATCTTGAGGTTTTACCTGTAAGGTTATCTGTCTTTACTTAGTGTCTCATACTTATGTACTTAAGTCAAAGTGTTGTATTATGCTTGCCTGCAGAATTATTAATAAATACAGACAATGGCCTCCGTACTTTGAAAAAAAAAATGGAAGTAGGTTGCCGCCGTGGTCGGCAAGTTTGTGGTTAAATTTTTATTAGTGGCCGGAGGGAAAGCGTTTGTCCGAAACTTTTCAGCTTCCTCAGCGGGTTTTCCTTTTTGCCTTCCTCCCCCCCCCCCACCCTTTCCAACCTCACATTATTTAGCCCCTTCCTCATCCAGGTCAGAATAATGGGCTCTTGGGGCCGGCAGTTGTATCGACATTTTTTTTTATTTCACCGACTGCTGACTGCGTGCTTCGAAAAGAAAATATTCCCTCAAGCTTCCGTAGTTTGTTTTCGTAGGCTGTTTCTTCTCCTCCTCTATTACTATACATCAACATTGCTTGGTCAGTAGTTAAATATATATATATGTCTGAATATATGAACAGAGAAGTTAAATTATTTGGATTCAGCAGTATCAGAAAGAATTGAATAGGTGATATTATTCAGTACGCAGTCTTTATATTTTTATTGGTGCCGAAGTTTCAACCCAAACATGTGGACATGGTTGAAAAAATGTTTAATACATTCAGAGATATAATATTATATGGCAGATAATGGTTATACTATTAGTACTGTGTAGGGTGGCTACCCCTCCCCCTCATGAATTGGCGCATGAATCTATCCTCATCCTTCTCATTCCAAGATATTTTATTGCTTAATTTTTCCTAAAAACAAAGCAGGCTAAGATATAATCGAAAGAAAAGTCGAAGATCACATACAATTACCCTTGCTGCGATCTGCCCCATGTTTTCCTCTAATCCCTTAGTCCGAAAATTCATAACACCATCGAAATTTGCCCCTCCCCCAAATATTAAAAAATCCGTCAAAATATGCTCCCCTCAAAAATTTTGATGGCGCAACTTGCTCCATGAAACCCTCTTCTGGGCACCTCTGGTACTATGTTTTCCTTAATATAATAACTTTTAGGATCAATATTGTTATTTTTAAAATATTGTACTTTTGTCATTTCAATTTATTACAGTTGTCCCTGTGTTTTTATGTTTTTAGTTTACTTATTTTTAGTTATCTTATTTTTTTATTGTACATAGTTTTTATTTGTTATTATTTTACTTTTGGTAATTTTATATTTTTTGTATATATGGTGTGATTCTATTCATTTAGCACTATAATTATTGTCCTCGAGACAGAATATTATATGTCAAAATAATTAAATAAATAAAAAAAAAACAGTTGTTCGTATTGTAAACATTATTTGGCTAACTATTGCATAACTTCTCTCAATCTATTTTATGTTTCTATTGAAAGTCACCTCTTATTTATTGTTATTTCATTACAAGCCAATAGTCACATTTTTTGTAATTATAAGAAACGAGACAAATCTTGTATACATCTTGAATAGTTTAGTTAACAAATTATTTGGGTTCTACAAACAGAAATGTAACCCTCCTCTTCCCACCTCTCGCTATGTTTACCTGCCGTTTGCCATCTTAAAAACACCTAGAAAAGCCTACAACAATCCTTTTACTTACCTACCAATGTTTTAGTACTTGAATACCTTCTGTGTTCGAAACACGGTTAGTAAGGGTGAATACTATATTTTTTATAAATTCATTATATACATTGTTTTTTTGTATTATTATTATTTTTTAGTTTATATAACTTTTTACATATTTAATTTGCCTTTTTCATGTATCTTCAGTCACTGTTTTGTTATCATTAACCATTATCCGTCGTATAATATATCTCCGAATGCATTAAATAATTTTTCAGCCCTGAAGATGATCCACATGTTTGGGTTGAAACGTCGACACCAATAAAATCTTTATAATGACTGCATACTGAATATTTATCACACATGAACATTCGACAAACTTCAATAACCCAGAAAGAATTGAAACTTACTGATGGAAAATGATAGTCATTTGTGTGTTGCATAACAATTTAGTTTGCGTCTACTATTCCAAAACTGAAAAGTAGCAATTTCCAAAATTATAATACTTTTGACTATTTGTTTCATATTCGATGTATAAAGATAAAGAATTGTGTTAAATGTTTGGCCCGCAGAAATAATATAAATCAACAGAAAAAAATAGACTTTGTCACTCCCCACAACAGGCTTCCGTAGGCCATCGTGTGGAACACGAGCCAATTATTTCAAATGTTAATAGTCAATGTGTAGCTGTGGAAAATAAGCATTAAAATTATTGTGGAAAATAATGTTTAGAATTTTTCTAGTTATTTTAGGATTATAAATACGATCAACTCAAGTTTTATGTATTTGCCCTGATTTACAAATTTGAAACTCGTATAATTTTTTTTTATATACATAAAAAAAATTATTAATTAAAATTAGAGCAGAGATTATTTTTGCTACAATAGTTCATCTTCAATCAAATATTTCCCGCGGAAAACCTTGAATAAACTAGAAAGTGGATATACAATGGTTTTAATTTTAACCATTTATATATACATTAAATACATGTTACATCAAATTTATGTTCCCGATCGGTGTGTTATGCCTTATGTCGGTATGTTATAAACTAGGAATAACCTGTTCTGGATTTGGGTTCCAGCGAATCAGACACCGCTGGAGAACCATCAACCGCCGCTCCAGGATATAGCCCAGGGATCGAGTTGCCGCCGCACTTAAGAGCTGTTAGCCGTCCGCTGGTCTGCAGTTCTCCTCTTACAGGGCTTCTGCCCTCGAGGCTCAAGATACATTGGTCTGCACCCTTCCAAAAAGACAATGACTGGTTTAAAATATATGTAGTACATTCAAAGGTCGTGTATAGTCAAGATTTTTATTTATTTTTTTAAATTAGATTTTTTTAATATTTATTTTCGCTCACTCCCTTGTCTTTCGACAAGAAGGGTTTACAATTTATTGAAAAATAAAATTTAAAAGCTTTTCCCTGATCCTGTCTTCTTCGTCTTACTCCCTTAACGAATTGGGCTGCACCTGCTATTTCTTTCCAACCATACACAAAGCTACGGTAGTATCGGTAGTTCTGAGCAGAGAACGGATTGGAGAACTCCTCTTCTATGAGGATGTATTTATAGGTATCTATGTAGGATACCAGTAATCCTCTTAAGCTTGGCCTTCAGAGCCTCAAACTCAATGCAATTGATGACCACATGCTCGGCAGTTTTCGGGACATCACTTCTGTAGCATCGATATCCTGTCCAAGACTATACCTTGATATCCTGCACCTTGACAGCAAAACCCCAAGTCGAATGTGGGATTGACGGCAGCTAGCCGAGACTGTACGGCGGGAAACTACTTCCTTAGGGTAGCACTCTTGATGGTAGTGACCCACCTCCTACTCCATTCAACGGTGATTTATCAACATAATGTAACGTAGTCTTATTATAAGACGAAGCCATTCACGATGGTTTTTGTTAATAATTTGATAAAAAGAGGTCTGTCTATAGTGTCTACAGATTAGGTAAGCCTATAATGATAATTAAAGTACCCAATAGTATTAACTTCTTAAAAAAAATCTACCGAAAAAGGGTGATAAGTGAAAGTTGTGTGAGACATCCTACCGTGTTAATTTCCTACCTAAACTAGGTAAGGAAAGTATTGCGATCGGGTCAAATCTTGGATATGCGATCTTCGACGGATCTATTCGTTTCAGAGCTCTTCGAATCCGAAAAAACACATTTTCAGATTTTGTTGAATCTGTTTTTATTTTGTAGGGTTTTAATTACTGATGCCTGTCACACTAATTGGGTACTCCCTGCGCCATAACGGCTGCACAATAAGTGGAAAACATATTTTTCTTTAACATAGCGAAAAAACGGCTCTAACAATTTTGATGAAGTTTTCCTATTATTTTCTAATTAATGCCTTTTCAATTTATTTAATTTAATTTTTTCGCCTGTTGTTTTGAAAGGTTGTGAAATTCCCTACAAAATCGTTCATTTCGGACAACTGTTAACGATGTTACAGCAATTCGATTTCGTTTGTCAGATTACGAGTTCAAATGTGGTGTAAGAGAGAGAACAAGAAAATGGAAGTGAAAATTTCTGGTGTCCGCAACACTCAAGCTTCACTATTTCCTCTACTTTTAACAGAAATTATTGTTTGACGAAATCGGGCTACGGCAAAATGTTTTTGATTAGCATCATAGTGTATTGAAATTTTTACGCTGATCTTCTTCAATCCGGTTTACATTGCTATAGTTTATCAAGGAAATCGTACTCAAATCTTTTGTTTGATAAATTTTCAGAATTTTTTTTTTGTTCTTCATGCGCATCTGTCATGGTAGTGACGATTTGTAGATTTGTTGTTAGGTGGAAAGTGGCATGATAGCCATGACGAAGAATTGAACCCAGCAGCACCTCTTCTCTGATCTCTCTTCCACCCCATGTTAAGAAAATTAATTTCAGAAAATTAAATGTAATTTAAATTTTTATTTGTTTCTTGATGGACGTATTTCAAGATATAATTTTTATTCTCAAAAAATAGGTAGGAAAGTCGTATGAATGGACACACCAGATTTTTTTATTTGCAAATATGTTATCAGTCCATCGATGGGGGATATATTCTATATTCAGTTGTTTGAATCACTTATCTGTAGGATTCCAGTTTTCAGCAGAAAATGGAGGTTGATATTGATTGACACTCCGCGGGATATTGAGTGTGCTGATGACAAGTGATGAGTTGCTACTCCTATTCCCAGCATTACACGTTTGCTCTTCCTGTGCTAATTTGTGGTTTGGCACTATTTTCAATATGCCCAATAGTTAATTCAGTCTTCTATTAAATTTTTCGTTAGTCTTAAGATAAATCAGTCTCGGAATAACCTAAGTCCTTTGTATTAAAATCCATCTGAAATTTCGTGAATAGCTTCATCTCATCGCAACCTAACAATTTTTTTTTTAATAAAAATTCTCGAGATCGGGGCGTTTTCAATCTAGACATTGGCAAGCTTTGTCTATTTAATTATGTGCTGAAACCTCGTAAATAATGATTAAAAAATACTGAGCCGTTTGGCTTGACCTACACGCTCAAAATATCAAAATAGTTAGGTTATAAAGGCCAAATAGCACAATATTTTTGTAGGCGAACTTTTTTCTCGATTTAGTGATCAAATACGATCCAAGTTTTTTTATAATTTTATTGAAATTTGCAACTGTATTACATTAAAAATACAACAGGTAAATGTGACATTGGTAACATGACATGTAAAGTATGAAGAGAAACTACCCATTGGTAGAACTCAAATTAAAGTTCTATATTAGAAGATCCCGAGGCCATCTTCTTTTCAGACGCCTCGGAGGGTTATCAGGGATAGAGGAGAAAGCAATGTTTGAAACAAGAGGGTTCGGATGGTTCTGCAGTTTGTTATGGAAGGATAGGTATCTGGATTGGGCCAAATCGGATGGAACATTAAGGTCTTTATGGATGATTTTGTTTGTGACACAGTAAGGAGCGTTGAGGATTTTACGAAGGATTTTGGATTGTAAGGATTGGATACGAGAGGAATTCGATGGCTTAGTGGAGCCCCAGAGCTCAATTCCGTAGTTCCTAATAGGTCTTATTATTGTCATGTATATGAGTCGTTACGATCCAAGTGGAAAGCAACAATGGGTGTTAACGAGTTTTTAGTACCTAATTAATATACAAAGTTTTCCGGTCTCAGCACTGAATAAGCTCCAATTCCAAGAGCTTTCGTAAATAAAATAGTTGTAAGATACGATGAGATGAAGCTATTCACGAAGTTTCAGACGGATGTTAATAATTTGATAAAACGGGGTCTCTACCACGGACCTCGTAAGATGTTGAATAAAATTAGTCCAGATCTTCATTTCTTATAGAACAAATAACCATCTAATATAATTATATAGATCTGGAATAGAGTTCTGTCCATTTTTTTTTTTTTTTTTTTTAATATAATTCCCGTAACAGGCCTAATCTATTCACCATCAAGCAGAAGTTATTCTGCTGCAAATAGCAGGAGTTGGTTTGAGAATGATGTTGCTCAATCAACAAAAACCTCAGGAGGGAATAAACTTGAGCAGGAGGGAAAGCTGTTACTAATGGCTGCCTGTTATTGGCTCAATCAGTGCCAGTCACGGCTGATACTAACTGTTCCAGTGACCGGTGACGTCCGGTTCCTCTAACCGGTGTTAAAGCTTGGTTTTAAACTCCTATAATGTTGTTTGAAGGGATTTATAAGATTATTCTATAAACAGAAAGCGTTACCATTATTTCAAAAATTAAATAAAATACATTCCTTTTATTGAAAAAAAAAAAATCAGTACAATTTTGACGGAGTTAAACTTTTAAAAGTAGTTTTTTGTTTTTCATATAGTGCCTTATTTATTGCTTCGAAAATTTATTATTATTACTGACTAGCTGTTCCCGACCACGCGTTGCTGTGGCTCAGTGTGGTTGAATAGAAATACAAATAAAAAATAAAGCAGATGTTTCTATTATATTTTATTTCACAACATTTGTGGATATACAATATTTTTTGTTGCTCCATTATTTGTATATAGAGAATCATTTGGTCTCTAAATCTCCAAAGAAAAAGAATTAAATGTTTGAAACATTATATCTCTGCACCAAATCATCCGATTTTAGTAAGATTTTTTTTTTAATTTTCAGGGAGTTCATGAAGCTTTTCACTAATAATGGGCATACTCCAACAAAAATTGAATACTTTCTGAATTATTCGCAGTGCTCTTTTCGAGGAAGCATGTTTTATACATAGCTTATTAGGACTTCAAGGAGAAGACTTTAGCCAAGTTTAATTAAATCTTTACAGCCGTTTATGTGCTACAGTCAATAGCGACGATAATTTTGTCCGGAGGGTAATTAAATATATACAAAAACACTCCGTTGTATAGAAACGTTTCGTAAATATATGAAAGCAATCTGTGAAGAAGTTGCGGATATTAGTGGTTTTGAACAAACGAACATTTTCGTTTTTATTAACATAGATTAATAATATTTGATTTTTATTATTATACAGTATATAATAATATTTTGAATATTTAATAGTTGACCGTTGCATAATAAAGGAAGGAGATGGTCCGGGGTTGCGGTCATAAATAGGCTAAATAGTGGTAAAACTATTTTATGGTATAAAATATAATATAAAATAGTTTTACCACTATTTAGCCTATTTATGACCGCAACCCTGGACCATCTCCTTCCTATAATAATATTTTATACATTATTTTTTTCATTTCCGATTTTTCCTTTGTTTTTTTACTTAAAAAGTTTTTCCTTATGTGGTGAGTGATTACTCTGTCCATAAAGCAATTCCACGTGTCTAAAAAATCAGAATCACCAGTATAAATAACCATTATTACAATGTGATGAGATATTTAGTGGAATGCTCTCAATCCCATAAAATTACAGGCATACCAAATAAATTAGAAAGAAAAAAAAAACATAAGGAATGGGGCGATATTCTTCTTAATGCTCTTCGAAGGATTCAAGTAATCGAAAATCCTTGAATGAAATCTTAGCCAACATTTTCCGCAATAAAAATTGTGAGGGACTTATGAGTTTTTCCACTCCATTTACTTTT
The DNA here is from genome assembly GCA_928085145.1 of Nezara viridula. Classification (NCBI taxonomy): domain Eukaryota; kingdom Metazoa; phylum Arthropoda; class Insecta; order Hemiptera; family Pentatomidae; genus Nezara; species Nezara viridula. The sequence continues at coordinate 47,529,755 of OV725082.1, read as the reverse complement.
GAAAGTGACTTGAGCCTGAGGTGAAGTATTAAAAGCACACTACACGAATAGGCAATCCCATGATTTCCCGGGAGAGGGAATGCTATCGGCAGAGATGAGTTTTGTTCTGAGGACTCGAGCAGTCCCTGGTGCCTCTTTCACTCCGCTTCTTCAGTCATCAGGCACAGAATGATGCTGCAAATATATCATCGCTCTTGTAGAGAGGCTAGAAAATACCTTTCAAATTTACTTCCTGAGTTATCAGTATCTTTCTAGTATTGAATATAATAAATTAAATTAAGGAAGGAGATGGTCCCGGGTGGCGGTCATAAATAGACTAAATAGTGTAAAAATTACCCGACTTTGCGACGTGTAAACGTTTCTACCCGACTTTGCAGGTCATCAGGGCTAGAACGGACAAGATATAAAAAGATATGGAAAATTGTGGAACTTACATCGTATTTAGATAAAAAATTGTGGAAGTTATCTAAATATGATGTAACTTCGACCATTCTCTATATCTTTTTGTATCTTGCCCGTTCTAATCCTGAAGAAGACCTGCAAAGTCGGGTCGAAACGTTGGCTTTTAATAAAATGGTTTTGCTACTGCTTAGTCCATTTATGACCGCCATCCCGGACCAATATCTTTCTTTAATAATGTTTCATACGGGTTTCGGGAGACTCCAGCAAGTACTTTTTATATAAATATTGTTGACTAGTTAATACTCGTTTAATGTTATTGTGAGTTTAGTACTACTAGTAAAAAAACAAAAATATTGTTAATCTAACCTATACCATAGTAACATACATAATACACATAGAACTATTTTAAGAATTTGCCACACCTCCAAAGAATTCGTGACGTATATCGGCATCATTCCAGTAGATTGTTTCATACGGGTTTTGGGAGAGTCCAGCAAGTACTTTTTATATAAATATTGTTGACTAGTTAATACTCGTTTAATGTTATTGTGAGTTTTAAAAAACGGCTAATGTCTACTAGTAAATCCTTTGAAAGAATTTTTGTATATATTTTTTCAGATGAATATTCACAATGTATTCTAAAATCAGTTTTTATCCCTGAAGTTTTCTGGAGAGATGAACATTTTAATAAATCTATATAAATAAGATAAAGGTTTTGTCTGTACATTGAATAGAATCAAAACATTACAGACACCAAATCCACTTTTAAAATATTTTTTTGCCTGTCGGTATGTCGGCATTGTCTAACGAAATTTCGCCAGGAGTAAGCTCAGCAACGACTAATGGTACACTTTTGACATTATATTTAGGTTTGCTTAAATAAATTAACATAGGCTTAAATGAAAAAAAAAAAATATTGAGTAGAACAAAAGTTATGAATTCTTGAGTAATTTGTCAATAGATCCCGGTTAAACAATTACTTACTTCAATTCTCATCCCGACCTACTCTATCGCAAGCCATATTTAAACGTCGTACTATTCAACTGATGGAAAAATTATCACAACTCAAACGGCAAAAATAAAAAATCCCAAACATCTGTAACGCGTTGTCGCTTAAAAAATAGATAAAACAGACTCAGTTTTTAACTTTATCCGATCTTCCAGTTTAAGGTGTCATTCGATTCAACTTCTCGAGCCTGACAAATGTTGTCGAATACATTTTTAGGATTAACCAAACGGATTAGATAGAAACCGAAAAAAAAAACTCTAAAATTAAATTTAGATAATAACCCTCCCACTCTATTTTATGAAATTAAATTTAGTTTCTCCTTCCCCCCCTAATTATACTCTTAGTGTGAGTTAGAAGAATATTCACGGATTTAAATCAACTCCTTGTTAGATGCTATCTCAACTGTTAAAATGCGAGGAATATAATGTAACCAAAATCTTGAAAAATAATTTTTCTCATGCCGAACGGTTTTTAAACGAAACTTATCGCTCAGTTAAAATATTTTACTATCCTTATTGACATTAAACTTGAAATGGACAGTTATTGACGTTGTATATCGGACCATTAGTCTGAAGCGATGAGTTGGTTGATGGGGATCAGGCCTAACATGTATTACATGTCATATGCATTGCTGATCATGAATATTGGTTGCGCTAATATGGTGATTAAGAGGATAGGGTGCCAAACACAGGCTGGGATAGACTATGTCCCAGGTAGTTTTTATGGTAATGAGACCATAGCCTTCATGTCCTGTCATGATATGGCTGTATATATATATATATATATATATATATATATATATATATATATATATATATATATATATACAGCCATATCATGACAGGAAATATATATATAATTCATGTTGAAGTTTCGTTAAAAATTTCTGCGATTAAACGTAAATGCTTTGAAGGCATCTTAAGAAAAAAAAATCTGGTGCACGCAACACACAACTTTCACTTACCGCTCAACTTTGAACAGAAATTATTTTCTGGCCATATTGGGCTATTATAAAATTTTTGAATTGCATTTTTAACCGACCTAAATCTAAAAAAATACAGCGAACAAACCACAAATACCGTTAAAATAACAAGAGTCCTATTTATTATATCACTGGTTGATTATGGACTGTACGATCCCTTAATTATGGATTGCACGATCCATTGATTATGGATTGCACGATCCATTGATTATGGATTGTACGACTATTAGTTATTAATCTGTTGTTTTCCATTGCAAAGTTTGCTAAAACGGAATTAAGAGATTTGCATTGTCTGTCATATACAAGTCAAAAGTTGTCTCACTAATTGGAATAGCAATTGTAATTGTAATAGCAAAGGGAAAATTTATCAAATTATTCACTAATTTTCTAAAAGGTTACATGATGATTTTTTGGAATAAACGGACGATAAATACCTAAATATTTAAATATAATATCAGATCTAGAGTTATTAAACTATAGTAAATATAACTAAGGTTATAAACGTATCTATGAAATATTTTTATATTTTACTTTTTCTTTCACACAAGTACAATGAAATAGTAGTGGATTATCACAAATGAAATAAAATTCTCTGCTTTCCAATGATATATTATAAGTATACCTTCTGACTTGTATTTCTGGAGATTCATTTTCGATCTGTATAAGCATTTTTATTTTTTTCTCCTTTATTCAATTATCAAATTATTTCAAAAGTTATATTTAGCAATTTTTCGTAACTTTTAATAATGAGAGATAGTTTATTATTTAAAATAAGCCATATTAAAGGTACTTTAGAGGAAGACGCGTATGAACATTGGGCATTTAGCCCCTGTAAAGTGACATCAACGGAGATAAGACTTAAATTATATTAAATTATAATTATACAATGATAAACCGAGTTTATATCAAAATCGTTAGAGCCGTTTTTCAGAAATTTGTAAAAAAATGTGTATCAGCGTTGAAATAAAGTGGTACTTCCGGTTAGCCGATTTTAAGGAAAAAGTTGCCAGGACATCTAAGGCATATATCTATCATAAATATGTAATATCAGTTTCGTACGACTTTTTGGTTTTGAGCTAGAGTGTTCACATACACACAGACACATAGACCATTTTTCGGGACTTGTTGATATTTGGACTCAGGGGACCTCAAAACGTGTATTTCCGTTGAAAACTCAGATTCAAAAATTGTCTCGAACGCAATACTTACGCTTACTATTTATTACATATATAGGTAAGTGAAAGTAAAAAGGAAACAAAGTTTTGATATACGTTTAGTTATACTCTTGTCTTCATTTTGCGTCCTTCAAGTTTCCTGAATTTGGTTTTACTGGTTAGTTATTTGAGAGGCTTGAGGATTTTTTTAAACATTATAATAAAACCTTTAAATTTTTAAAATATTGCATCCTTTAATATTAATTATGAAAAAAAAAACACGTGGGATGTCGCTATGAGGCAGGACGTGAATACGGAGCGATAGCCGTGACAGGCGGAGTGTAACTGCTCCTTGGACTGGAACTAACAGAGGACTACTAAATATAAACTAGAAGCCCCCCTGGGCTCTAGCCCTCATCGCCGCCCCAATATATATAACTCCCACCTCCCTCTCTCTGCTTCCTACCTCTATTATTCAATTATTTATTCCTAATACTTACTGTAAAAGAAATTAATGAATACATCCCTAAAACTTAGTCATGATCTAACAAGTCCATGATCGAAGGGCAGAAATTTTAGATGGTGTATTTGGAGTAGCGTTGCGCAAATGCGAGACCGAGACGAGTCTTGGTCTTGGAAACTCAGTCTTGGTCATGGTCTTGGCCTTGTGCAAGAATCTCGCAACTGTCTTGTAGTTACTTATTAGCTTATTCCTATAGAGTTATTACTGTTTTTTTTTTTTAGATTGGAGAAACCTAACAAAGCCCGAATGAAAAATTAGAGGAGTTAAATGCAAAAGTATATTGTTTATACCAATTATTAACATGTAGTAACTAAGATTGTCTAGTATTAGTGACTATATTGCCTTAATTTTTATTCAAACAATCGATTTTTTTTATCAGTCCTGGTCTTGTTCTTGCAAAGCGCAAGACCAAGACCGATTTTGGGAAACACTAATTTGGAGGATCCTTATTCTAAATTTTGCATTAACCTTTGGAGTTTTTGCTTTTACTCCTTGAGTTTGACCATTTTTTTTTTGAATTTTCATTGCAAACTCGTTATATCAACGTGAAATGAGGTATTATTTAATGCTAGGTAGTAGGTATTGGACACTCTGGCACATCTGACTGCGGCAAACGAACTTTTGTTTATTGGAAAAAATCAACATTCTCATATTATATGCAGTAATAATAAATAGATAAATAAAAAATATGAAAGTATTTGATAATTAACTAGTGAAGAAATAAGGGTTGATATAGTGAGAACGAGAACTACCGATGAAACCCGAGCGCGATCGAGCTTTACATGATTATTTCCTGAGACTATGATGTCCCCAAACATATATAATCTATTCTACATCATAGATGATGAAGGTGCGGTATCTGATAATACTATGTACATATACATGTGTTGGTTTCGTAAATGCTACAATTAATTAATATTTAATTATATATATTATGGTAATATGAAAATTTAAATTTGTGCATATACCTACCTAGACTTAAACAAATAAAAATACTCTAAATATAAATTAATTTAGAAATTCTAAATATAAATTAATGTATTTGCCTTCTTTATCAATGACACTCTTACAGGATTAATAAAATTATGTGGCATACAGATGAGATGGAAATATCGTTCCTTCTACCAATATTTCGAAGAAAAAAAAATGAATCTATATGAATGAATAAACAATTTAAACCAAAACCAATCAAGAAAATAGGGAGGTACGCAAATATTTGACCACGCCCTGTATCATTGAAATTTTAGTTTATATTAAAAAATAATTATATGCACCACAACATATCCCAGGATTTTATGATTCATATGTGCACCCTTCCATTTTTACATGAAGATTTTCTCACATTTCAGCAAGTTTGAAACATCGTACAATCGAGAGTTCATCTCAAACCTTCAAATAAAAAAAACCTAATAAATAATATATTCAATTGTTTTGTTTGCTTTGTTCAACTTATTTTCAAATAAACCTAAACACACACACACACAAAACTAATATAAAACATATACATTTTTTAATTTAATTTTTCTAAAGTGTTAAGGCGTCGCCAACTTTAGCATTCTCGAGTCTAGCGACGTTGCCTTGAAATGTAGTGAACATACTGGACCCACGTAATGATTCTTGACTTCCTCGCTCATGTTAGAATACGTTTTTATATCATTTAAGAATATACTTATACTTTAAAATGTTTTTTCATTGTCTGTAAGTCTTTTAGTAGTAAAGGAAGATGTTTCTGTTGCCAGTTTCTTTCCGTATTTACTTCATTTTTTTTGTATTAATTTTTAGGACGATCGTAGAAATATTTTTCATAATGCACTAATGAATGGCCTTGGATCCAGCCCTCGGCAGCATAAACAATGATAGACGATATGGATGATGGATGAGTAATTAATGTTCATTGATTCCTGATAGATCACCTGAAACTAAGGATCCAAGTTTGAAACTAGCTACACTATCCTGGATTCAATCTTGAGCACTATCGATTTTCTTATTTTCAATTCTTTTATTATTGCATTTCTGTCTCTGGGCTTTTGTTTCTATTACGTAGCATTTCCATTCGACGTTGCCAACCTTAATTATTTTCAAGTAATTCTCCAAATAACAAGACATTCGTATATATGGTGTCTCATTTCTTAATGGCCAAACTATGAGAGTGATTTTAGAAAAAAACTTCCAACAAAATATTTCATTTGATTCATAGGCCGATTCCAAAGGAAAAGAGGTTAAGACGAATTTTGTGTTTTTATTAACGACGTCACGATTTTTATTCAACAGGAAGCAATTACTCGAAAACTATTCAAGATAATTAAATATTAAATTACACAATCGTAAAGTATACAACATTTTTTAAGAATTGATTAACTTTAGTATGACCAATGATAAAAGTGACTTCAGGAAGTCTAATATGGCCACTATATGGCTGTTACATCGTCCATACACAAGCAGCATATCTCTGTACAGCGGCCGTATTCGACCTCCTGAAACTCTCTTTCATCGTTGACTTTAGTAAATTTAATCACTCTTTTCTTTAAAACTCCTTTAATCACTCTTGTCTACATTACGATGGTGTATATAGAATTGAATTATCTTGAATAGTTTTTCGTGCAATTTCTTGTTATTTGAAAAAAAAAAAACGTGATAATCTTAGGAATAACACAAAATTGATCTTAACTCCTTTTTAGTTCGGAATTGGCTCACGCATCAAATGAACTTTTGTGTTGCAATTTTCTCTAGAACCACCCTCTTCCTCCCCCAGAGTATGGTCATTAGGAACTGACACCCTGTATATCTCTATGGTTGAAAATGTCCCAGATTACGAACAGCTTCAGAGGAACCCTGGACGCCTTAAGGAAGCGTGCCATTATAAGCGGCGATATCTTGGTCCATTTGGCGCACTCATCCCTTATCTCCATTCAGTGGTAATAAAGCCGAGGCTTTGGTCTCTTTTACAGTTACCTCTTCACGTGTCTTTTCCTGATGGCAGTTCACCATCCCCAACGGTAGGTTTATTATCCTCCTACAATGGGATGCGTAGGATCTTAAAAGTTTGCTCTATTGTTCAGGTTTTTATATTTTTATTTTCGTTTTATGGTCAAGTGAGGATATAAAATTAATAGAATCATAAAAATTATTGTTAACAAAAATATTTTATAAAGTATGATCAGGGATTAATATGGTCTCTAACATCAATTTTTATTTATTTATTAAATATTACAACATTCGGTCACTTGGACATTGGTTATATTGAGGTAAGATCACATTCACACTATATGTACAAAAAAAATAAACAGAAGCAAAATAATATTCTAAAAGTACATACCTACAATAAATAAAATTAATAACTTAAAAATAAGAAAATTGAAAAAATCTAAAAACAAATACACACCTATATACATTATTTACAAACAAGCGAGGGAACTACGAGGCAGGTTGTCCTTGCTTCACATAGTTGGAGGGAAAAGCAGGACTCATGGAGATCCCTGCGCTACTCTCTCAACTGCGTCACTGGTACTAAATCCAGCGGAAACTGATCGTAAGCGTTTCAGCCACTTACACTAATGTCTTGAGTGCAGAATCTAGCAATATCTCGAAAAACTCGAAAAGTTTATACTTTTTTGTTGATATTGTATGTTTTTTAAAAGTTTACGAAATTTACTGAAATATACAAAAACAAAATCGTTAAAATCTTACAATTAGGAGCAAAGATATGGTCTCCGGTTTTTTTTAATATGTTCTAGTACACATATTATATCCTTGGTTTGGTTTTTAAATTTTTAATGTGTTACTGAAGTAATGATATTTTTTTTATCATATTACTAATGATTAAAAAAAAAGTTTAGTCCAATAATTGGAATCAACTTTTGTTTATTTTTTTTTTGTAACTCGGAAGGTAATGCTACTTTAGATGTATAATTGTTTATAATAAACCATTGTGAAATGATTTGCAGCGTTTTTAATATTATGATTATTTAGAACTACCCTTATTTGTATTAATGTTACCGTTACATTAATTGTTAGATATTTATTTGATAATGATTGGTATAATGAGTAACTATTTATTAAAACATACTGTCATCTTAGGTTTGTATGTTTACAATACAAATTTTTACTATGGTGCTAAAATATTGAAAAAATATTGAAATCAAACAGAGAATTCGGTTACTTTGAAATCACAAAAAATATATGTTTGAAAGTAATGTTTGGGTCTGTATTTTCTTTTATTGAACAAAAGAAGCTTGTAGTTCTTTTGGAGGAACGGTCCTAGATCAAGAAGTTGAAAGTTATGTCCAGCTTATAAATCATAAGTGTCAGATGGAGGCTTTTCCTCCCATTGTCAACAACTTCTTATAGTGATGTTTAAGTCCGTCTTTTAATGTTTTCTGGAAAATGTACCATTTTTATTAAGATTTTTCTGTAGCTAACGTATTAATTTTTCAGAACATCATTTCTTTTTCCCTATCATTAATAATTTATTTCACTTACCTATGTATAAAATATATAAAGTATGCCTGAGAGGTTATAGCAACATATTCCCCAAAATCGATAGTGACAAAGTATAATCGATCTTACATATTTTTTCAATAGATGTAAATATACTTATTATTTTTCTGTTTAATTTATTTTTATTTATTGTACATATAGTGTGAATGTGATCTCTGGACACTATTGTAATGTCCTTTGAGACAGATTGTAATATTTCTTAATAAACAAGTTCTAATAGACGTATAATTAAATACATTTTAATATTAGTCAAGTATCAACTTTAATAAAATAATCTGAAATAATATGTAATAATCAAAATACCTTTAATTTTCTTAATATAGTTTATGGTAGTGTTAAGTATATATTTTGTTGAAAACTCGGATTAGGAATTGTTCATGATACCGAAATGACTTAAAACAGTTTTTTATTCTATATGTCAAATACCTAAGTAAAAATAATAATTATTCACAGAAAAAACTGCGCTAAAAAGTATTGACTATATATACATAATATGGCGTAGGAATGCTAAATATTATATAACAATTAATTTAAGTGAAAAAAATACATTTGTACTTAATAATTTCATGTCATAAAATGAAAATGTTTAAAAATTAATTTGACATAATAAGGATAAGTATGTCAAAGGATAAGTAACTGCTCCATTGTGTTTAATTGTTGGTTTATATCGATGGCTAAGTTTATTTAAAATTTATTGCTACTAAATGTTGGCTGGTAGATGAAAGTTGTGTGATATGTGCACTCCATCAACTATTATAGAATATGACTACTATTAGAGAAAAAGGTCGTATGTAACAATTTCACATTTATATTCTATTCATATTAAGGAAAATTAGTATAGAGAAATAAAATATGAAATTATACTAATGAATCATAAAGAAATAATAATATTTTATGCTCTCCTGTTCTATATATTCTTGGGGAATTTTGGCATGATAATGTTTTAGAAAGCTACCAGAGCTCATGATCTAAAATCCTCTAGAGCCTTTCATTGATTAAATGATTTATTAATATGTTATTTATTTATTTTTTTGACAAGGATACTACGATCTCTAGAAAATTGTTATGATAATTTAATCAACTGTACAATTATAAAATTATATGTTTTTTAATAATGATGGGTTGTAATGTAAGCTAGATCGAACCTGGATGACGAATTGATAGAAGACATTGTTATGTTTCCTTCAAACATATCAGATTGCCCCGTTTTTTTTATGTGAAAGCTTTTCTTTAAGCGCATTTTGCACTTTTATTTAGATTTAATTAGATAGAGTCATCAGATTTCCATGTGTAACGCTCGGATGGAGTCGATTAATTGAAGTGGTTTTGCATATGGATTAAAATATCTCAAAATCTAAAACTCGGACCTGCATACTGTTAGCGAAGGAATTGTTCAACATTTCATCCTCTTCATAATGTTCTATTATGAAAAATTGTATCCTAAAGCCGTTTTAGAGAGCCGAAAAGTGGATAAAATAGTGTTGAAATACAAACGATAACAAGTTGTATTGAAGATATGGTTTAAAATATCTCAGAATCTAAAAATCGGATGTGCATATTGTGAGCAAGGGAATTATTCAGCATTACATTCTCTCTGTAATGGACTATTATTTATAATTTATATTTCAAATTATTAATCTTGTTGATGTTTTCATTTCTGTTGTGTAATCTAAAGTACAAACCTTAGTTTTTTTTCACAATATTTTCCACTTCTTCTTCGGTCCATACTATTTATTTTCAAGTTTATTTCTTATTAGCCAATTTTACACCAATTTTTAAATTATGTCAACTTAATGACTACACATTACGACTAATTACGATGTTTCGGCTCGTTGAGCCATTTCCAAGTCTAAATAGCCATCATGTACCTTTCCTTTTCACTTACGCGAATTGCATGCGTCTACTCATAATAAATTTTTTTATTCTTGTCATGTCCACCTCATCATGTGTCACCCACATGTCATCAATCTTATTTCTATTCAGTGACTCCAAATTGAGATTTTTTTTTGTCACAGATACTTCGTTCGCTAGAAAACTGTTATGATAGTTGAGTCAACTGTACAACTATAAAATATTTAATTCTGATGGACTATAATGTAAGCTAGATGTAACTGGACAAGCAATTTGATAGAACAAATTGTTATGTCCCCTTCAAATAAATGTGATTATTTTTAGTATTTTTAAATTGTATTTTGTTAAGTAGTATACATGTTTTTCATAATAATATGGAAGTTTTAGTCTTAGACATTTTTCTAAACCCTCACATAATCTCTTTCTCTATATATACTGTCTAGATAATATACTCTTGATTCATGTTGGTTCCCTTAATACCTATCATAGAATCAGTTTTGTGGTACCATCGATTCCAGACAGACCAGAGTGGCCTCTAAGACAGGATCCGTCGTGAAATATGACCCGGGTAGTCAGAGGGACTGGACAGAGAGTCGCAGCGGCTCAAATACGAGTAAATCCTCCTGGTCTCCCCGTCGAGTTATGAACCTCACTTGACCTCTTTGTGAGGGCGGCAGGAGTCCTCATTCCTCTAGAAGAGCATTTCCCACCCGGGTAGGTGCTTTCTCTGCCAATGTTCTCCCTGGGTAGGCGCCAACGAATTTAATAGATGTAGTTTAATTGGTAATCTGATATAAAAACAAATGTGCATGTGCGTATTGCTAAAGAAAAAAACTTGTTATTTTCCTGTTTTTATTATTTTATTGAAATTTACAACTTTAAACATATATACAACCAGTAAATTTGCAATAGGAATATATTACATAAAGATACTTGTGAAGAAGCTACTCGTTGGTAGCACTTCAAAGATAAATTAATTTAGGAGGTCCGTTGGCCATTTTCTCTTCAGATGTCTCGGAGAGTTGTCGGGAATTGTGTTGGATGTGGTCACAAACTAGAGGATTGAGGTGACCAAAGAGTTTGGAATGAGAAGAGCCATATCTAGTTCGGGCCAAGTCTTCCACAAGAGGAATGTAGAGTTCTTTATGGATAGTTGTATTTGTTACATAATAAGGATCATTTAGGATTTTGGATTGTAAGGATTGGATACGGGAAGAATTTGATGTTTTTGCAGAGCCACAAAGCTCAATACCGTATGTCCAAATGGCCCTGATGATGGTAGTGTAGATGAATTTTTTTGTAGAATATTGGAAGTTTAGAGCGTTTGCCAAGTAATTGTTGTAGTAGTCGGAATGTGTTGGCAGTTTCTTGTCTTTTAGGTCTAGTATGAGGATTCCAGACAAGGCGTTTGTCAAGGAGTCCTAGGTAACGGATCTGTTCGACAGGGATCAGTGGAATATTGTAAAAGGATAGGGTGGGACAGGATGTTGTAGATTTACGGAGAATGGTAAAAGTTATTTGTTGGGATTTATTTGGATTAATTTTAATTCTCCAATTTGTACACCATTTTTCAATGGCTGAAATGTGTGACTGCAGGGTTTGTGATGCAATAGTTGGTTCATTATTGACAGAAAACACACATGTGTCATCAGAGGACGGTTGCAGAAGTATTAAACCTGTGATCAGAAATGAACAAAAGTTCAATGAATGAGATCTTTTTCTAGGTTACATCTCATTACTAGCAATATCTTGGGTAATGAAAAAGCAGACCAATCTGCCTATTTGGCTAAGAAGGAAGAAAATCACCGATGATTTTAACAAAATAAGTGATATAGAGAGTTTGGTACACTAAAGAAAGAGCCGTTAGACAAATTGAAAACAGATAAAGAATAAAGTAATCTAAATAATAAACTATTGGAAATAAAAACAGCATATTGAACCATTCAATCCTTATTCATAATTATTTCTTTAAGTACATAAAGATGGTCAGTACTTCATAATAAGGTAAATATATACCTAGAAGTTAAATTTTTTCTCCCACAATTCATACATCAGAAGGGCATTAAATATCAGCTTAATTAAAAATATGTGCCTATATCGAACTTTTAATCCGTTTTTTTCACAACTGAATATGTTAGTATTACTTTAATCTTCTTGAATCTTCAATTAAAACCTATATTTTAACTCAGAATGGAATTGTTTTTCGTAGTCCAGTAGGTAATGAATCAAATTAAAATTAAAATTTTAATATCTTTCATGTTATTTTAATATTTTTATGAAACATTGAAGGAAGCTAGTCGACTGTTCTACATGGGTGATAAATAGTCAGGACGCAGTTTTTTTAAAAAAAAGACCACGCCCTGAAGATGACCCACATGTTTGGGTTGAAACGTTGGCACAAATAAAAAATTAATTTTTAAAAAAAAAAAGACTGCGTCCTGTATATTTACCACCCTTCAATATTTTTATTATATTTATTCATTTTTTATTTAAAAAAAATAAAACATGACATTTGTATATACAAAGTGTGTCATGCTGCATTTTTATATGTTGTCAATCAAATGGATTAGTATGCTGTGTCAGTTAGCAATTCAATACAGTTCAGCAGCTTATGATTTTATTGTTCTATTTTTATTCTCTATTTATCTTATTTCATTATTTTTATTTTGTATGTTATCTTGTTATCACATTAATTAGCTAGCATATCTGCTGATTGTTGATAAATTTCATTAACAGATGCGCACTGAAAAATAATAGTGTGCAAAGAAATATTTAAAGCATTATAAAATATATCAAAATCATATAAATTTTTTATTTTTAACCGAGCGATTGTTTTTTCTTTTGTACTCATTTATTTTTTTTTTTTGTTTCAGGTTAGTTCATAGACACATTAGAATTCACAATGGATGAAAATTTTGGGGTAATATATTTATTATAAAACAATATTGCGCTATTAAAACGGAATTTTAATTTATTTTTATTCAAAACCATATAACCAAAATAACGGTTCTCGTCCACATTTACTTTTGCTTTTAATTAATAAAATAAAAGAACAAAACATCAAAGCGTAACAGACCAAGATTTTTATTCTGTCAATACATAAATTCATACTTAGCTATACAGGGATTCTCAGCTCTTAATGGGAAATCTCTAGGTGGTGATTATTGACAAATTTTTAAAGAAAAAAATACATTTGATGCATGGACCAATTTCGAACGTTAAAGTAGTTAAGATCAATTTTGTATCCTACTTAAGGTGGACACGTTTTTATTGGACAAGAAGAAATTTATCAAAAATTATTCAAGAAAATTTCATTTCAAGCATACCATCGTAAAGAAGACAAAATATTCTCTGAGAAAATAGTGAATTAATTTATTGCAACGAATGATAAAGGATGCTTTCAGGAGGTCTAATATGGCCGCTGTACTGCGGCGTACGAATCGGAAATACACTAATATGCTTTTCGTGTATGGATACTGTAACAGAAGTACTACAGTATCTATAAGAAATTAACTAACTATATGGTATATGTATATATAATGGGAAGTGATTTTTGAAGTCCTATACATAATTACACGAACAATAATACTTTTAGAGATATTTTTTTAATATTTATTTCATGAGAGGTATTTTTCCATTTGGGAGGAGGAGAGAGAGGTTCAGCCCGAAACTCCCTCCTCAACGTCGATCCACCTGTTACGACAACACTTATTGTTTGCCAAAGTGAAGTAGGGACGCAGTAATTTGACCTGTTTTAATCAATGATATAAAGGGTATCTCTGTTCTTAATGGCCGAACTCCGGTTGGTGATTCTAGACAAAATTTCCAACAAAAAAGTTCATGTGATGTATGATACCAATTTTATATGGTCAAATTTTTGAGTGAATAAGAATCGCTAGCAATTTGTTAGTGAATTAGACAATTTTTTTAAAAATGAAAGCAGTGGTTGAATTTACTAAGATCAATGATAAAAGAGACATTCAGGAGTTTAATATGGACGCTGTACAGAGATATCCTGCTCGTGTATGGGAACTGTGACTGCAGAAGTACAGCAGTTTCGTCTACTTTACGATGGTGTACTTAAAATTTTATTATCTTGAACTGTTTTTAGAAATTATTTCTAATTCACTAAAAAATGTGACCGTACAAAATTGTCTTTGGCCCATTTGGCCCACGCATCAAATGAATTTTTTTTTTGGTAATTTGGTCTTGAATCACCACCCAGAGTTCGGCCATTAAGAAATCAGACACCCTTTATATCATTGATTAAAACAGGTCAAATTACTGCGTCCCAGTGTCATTTTGACAAACAATAAGTGTTGTCCTAACAGGCGGATCAAATATGAATTTTGGTTTTGATATTACAATTAGAATAGAAAATATAGTTTTTAGCGTTTCCTGAAAAAATGTTTAAAATGATTACGGTTCACTTTGGAAATAAACGATTCATAACTAAAAGAAGTTCATGTTCTATGGAAAGGGAAAAGATACGTTACGTTAGTGGTGTTTGTTAATTTGCGGTGTTGAGAACAACCTAAGCAAGCTGGTAATTTTAAAGTAGCTCAACATAAGGAATGCCTGCAAGAGAATGGATCAGTCGACGTCCAATATAGTTTCTCAGGTTTAGTAGAAAGACGTGAGTAAAGGCTAAAAAGAAGGGGCTTAGCAGTGAGGATAGAATTAAGAAAAGGACTAGTCAAGGAGCGGTAGGAAAAAGAATTCTAATTAAATTAGCGGGAAGAGGGAAAGAGGAAGAGGCCTCTTATTGGTCGGCCGACCTGTCTTTCGGCCATGTCCGGCAGTTGCCGCTACCCTTTATTAAAAAAAAAAAAAAAAAAAGGCTTTCTCATTGGCCATTATTGCCGACACACGTAGACCAATAGCAATCAAGGCCCACCTTCTCGAGGTGCCCGATTCTTCTAAATTATTCTCTCACCAGCTGAGATTAAACCCGACCCC
Source organism: Nezara viridula (assembly GCA_928085145.1). Taxonomy (NCBI): domain Eukaryota; kingdom Metazoa; phylum Arthropoda; class Insecta; order Hemiptera; family Pentatomidae; genus Nezara; species Nezara viridula. The sequence goes on along the minus strand of OV725082.1, from coordinate 47,514,378 downwards.
CTCTAACCCTCTCTGTCAAATCGTAAATTAAACGGAATAAGAGAGAATTTTGTTGCGATGGCCAGGCAACTCTTACTAATACCGTTTCTTCTTAAAACTCGGTTTTTATCGTCTCCTTGGGATTAAAAATTATCCCCTTGTCTTGAGAGGTTTAATTTATAACACGGGGATTCTGCGAAAAATTAGAGATGTACGTTTGCATTGTCCTCCTCTTCAAATAAAAACGTTCTGGTAAATAAAATAAAAATTAAAAATAAAAAAAAAATTAAATCACACTATTTCTCAATTCTTCTTCGGTGCATTCTATTTATTTTGAAGTTTATTTATTATCAGCCAATTTTACAACAATTTTTTAATTTTGTCAACTTAATGACTACACATCTAACTACGGCGTTTCGGCTCGTTGAGCCATTTTATTTTGAGTAGACGCATGCGATTCGCATAAGTAAAAAGGACAAGTACATGATGGGTATTTAGGTATATAAAAAGAATCTTTTATTTTTTGAAATATGTAATGTTTGAATATGATTGTAAATTGAAAAAAAATTGTTAGACTTGAAAATGGCTCAACTAGCCGAAACGTCGTAATTAGATGTGTAGTCATTAAGTTGACAAAATTTAAAAATTGGTGTAAAATTGGCTGATAATAAATAAACCTGAAAAAAAAAATTTACGCCCATTAGTATAGTAGGGATTAGTATATTTCTCAAGTGACAGAAACTGATCAGTTCATATGACGATCATATTATATATAGCAATAAATGAGGATAAAATAGGTGGGGATTGAGGCTTGAAGGAATCTATATAGTAAACCAAAAAGCAATGGACAGATAGAATCAACAAAGATGCAAAATGCTGCCTGCATGCATCAAATCGGAAAGCAGTAGCTCATGATTCATCATTCTTTCTGCAAAGCTTGATTCATTCTGCTCGTTCCTGTGCTAGCTTTCTTCTCCTTCCCCGATCCAGATTTCTAGCCACAAACGCCTCTCTTAAACTACTAAACGTTTTCGGCTTCATCCTCTGAGGGCCACAGTTGCCCTTCTGATTGTTGAATATCTTCCTTTAATAACGTCTAAAACAGTTTTTACACGTTTAATTAGTGCATCTCGAGTGTCTACTTCCTTTACTTCACCTTTGAACCAGCTCCATAAACAATAGTCCAGTATTCTCATGTATGCATGGACATTCTCCAATAGTCTTTGTAATTCAAATTGTAAAACAATTAAGTAGTCATCAGATCGAGGCGATCTCTAAAATGAAAGAGCCAATTAAATAATCGTTGACAATCCCACATCAAACGTTTACGGAAGCCTTATGTTGAACATTGAATTACTGAAATGTTTAAACATGGATAAAATATTGTTTGTTTTGTAATTGAGCAATGCAATTTAAACAAACAAAATCGGATAAGAACATATGAGAATTTTAAAATCATTTTCCTGTGTATTATCCTCTTTTGTTAGCATTAGTTCCTTCCCTGTTTCCTCTCAATCAATAAGTGAGCGGGATGGTCATATATATCAGTCGAGTATGATAAAAGCACCATTTCTAGAAAACAGGCAAATGAGAGAGCAGCCTTGCCATGTTATAGAAGAATTTACACGTGGGAAGACCAGTTCATAAACATGTGGAGAATTAATACGAACCAGGAAATCACTCCGGGTAATCGTATAGGACAAGGAAAATGGTTGGGAAGATGAGTAGACCGAACGAAGAGGAAAAGCTTGATTACTCGAACGTGTAGAAGATCATGTTACCGGGAATTCAGACACTCCCTCGAACTATGTGAAGCCTAAGGTAAATGTACAAGACACTTTAAGGGAAATTTTAAACAATGATGTGAACAAGAGATTCAGTTCACACGGTGGATCAAACAACAATTTTTTTATTTTATTTATTTTGGTTTATTTATTTTGGTTTATTTATTTTCAATAATGAACCATTGCGATCGACCAAAAAATTGAAAAACTTTAGCTCCTCTCAAAATTTGAGGTACGCTGTACGCCGTCCTTCATCCGCGCATTTTCTCCGATATTACCGCACCGATTTTTTTTTTTCAAATTTGGATATAAAATCAGAGGTCACCCGAGGATGATCCTCCTTCATCGACTTAATATCCGCCTTTTGCATTCAAAATGGCGGCCGAAAAACCTAAAGATTGTACCGCCTAAACGAATGTAGATTTCAATGAAAATTGACTAGTCATTTTCTCGACGCCCTTTAAATTTATCTATATAAACATACTTCAACGAAAAGAAGCTGGAGAAAAAGTTACGAGGGATGGTAAAATTAAATTCGGAATGTTTTTTTAAAAGTTTACGGAATTTTCGAGAAAAAAAAAATCGTTAAAATCGGACAATTAGGAGTAAAGATATAGTCTCTAGTTTTTTTTTATATGCTCTGCTGGAAAGGTGTTACTGTAGTAATGATATTTTTTTTAGCATATTACCAATGATTAAAAAAAAAAAGTTTAGTCCGATAATTGGAATAACCTTTTATTTATTTTTTTTTTGTAACTAGGAAGGTTACTTTAGATGTATAATTGTTTGAAAATAATAAACTGTTATGAAATAGTTTGCGTTTTTTTTTCTTCTGTACATTTAATTAGTTAATCATGCTTAAACAATTCCGTATATTGCATATTGCATCCGTAATAGAGAACCAGATTTTGGGATCAACAGATCTCCTGATGAAAGGCTATGAGAAAACTCTGAAACAAACATGCAGCGTTGCTACATTGAAAAACCCACAGGATATTGGGGCATGATACAACTTGAGGTTCAAGCATCCCTCTCAAGTGTTCTTGCTGCAAATCTACTAATAAAACTTATTATTTGTTAATGAGTTGGAAGCTGTCTATTGCTGGTACATTTACCTTATTTGGGATACATCTTATTCCGTTTGTCATACAATTAACTGAAAATCATATGTATCAAAGATAACTAACCGAGAGTGAACAGGTGTTGAGCAACCCTATTGTCACTGTCCTTGTTGTGTTTGATGGGTGAGAAAGGTAAAAGGTAAGAAATGGACCTTTAGCAACTTCCAAAATACCTTCTACCTTAAGCGATTTATCTCTCTATTCGAAGAACATCTCGAGAAGTGCTAGATTTTTAAGAATATTCGTTTAGTACTAGAAAGATATAGACATTTTAGACATTTGCACAATCAAAGAAATTTTTATTTACGAACATTCTGTGTAGTGACAGAAGATTTAAGGATTGAAAAACCTCCAGGTGCTACCATCGACCCTCCTCTCAGCATTTCTTCTAATGTCTTCCAGGTACCTCTGAGCAAGGGCTGCTAGTTTCGGGTCCACGGTTTTCTTCTTCATCTTAGCAATTCTGTAAAGTTTATTTTTCAAGGGGAGACTTGGCTGTCGCAATGCAGTGACCACCTGTGAATTCAGAAATTAATTTTTATTAATATACATGCTATTCGTTTTTAAATTTATATTTCAGATTCAGTTATTGATCATAATTGAAAACATTTGTTTCTTTATTAATATTGACATTTAACAATTGTATACAACGAAAAATAAATCTGCTATAAGGATATAACATGATAACATGAAATCAATATAACATGGTAAGTACTTGTGAAGAACCTACCCATTGGTAACACTCCAAATATTAGATTAATTTAGAAGCCCCATTAGTCATCTCCTTTTCTTTTCAGACCTCTCAGGGTGTTATCAGGAATTGCATTGGATGAATGTTATGAACTATTTTGTATATTTGGATAACCAAAGAGTTAGAAATATTTAAATTTCAAGATAGAAATATCTGGTTCGGGCTAAGTCTTCTACAAGAAGAATGTTGAGGTCTTTATGGATAATTTTATTTCTGAAATAGTAAGGCGCATTTAGGATTTTACAGAAGATTTTGGATTGCAAGGATTGGATACAAGAAGAATTCGGTGTTTTTGTAAAGTCCCATAATTGAAGATAAGGTACAGAAATAATTATTGGCAATGATAGAAAAGATTCATTTTCCACCAAAAAGGAATAGTGCTGATCTAAGGTTTATTGAACTAATAATTGCAAAGAAACATAGATGCAAGTTTTTCATAATTAATGGTTCGTTCCATCTAAATAGAAGGCAAAATACCACGCGGAAGCCAAAAAGCTGATGGATATAATCAACGAAGATGCACAATAGAGCTGCGAGCAGATAAATGGAAAGACATTTCAAACGTATATTTGAATTTTTTGCTTGGTACAAATTACCTTAACAAATTTTTTTTATCAAAAGATTTTTTTCCTTATTTACTATTTTATTATCTACATATTAGAAATGCGAGAATATAACCTATGTAATATATTAACCTAACCTAAACAATAGATGTAAGTAAAGACAGCTCTTATGGATGTCAACTAGACTGTCAATACTCGTCTACTTTCGGTGTTCATCGGGAATCTGGGAACAGAGTGATTTGGGTGATCTTGAAACCGGCCGCCATCTTGAAATGTCTAAAAAGAACTGCTACCCAAGAAAAATAGTTGCAATCTTGTCATACCATTGTTTTAAACGTCTAATAAATCAACAATACGATATGATTTATTATTGATCCAAAAACATTATAGTTCTGTAGAAATTGAAGAGTACTTCTTATCACAATTAAGTGATACGAGTCTTCAATATCAAGTTCTAAAATTTACTTAAATGTGTTATTTTAAAGTACCATAGTTCAAAACTGCAATTAGTAAAATTATAATGATAGTGAAAATATCTTACCAGGGTTTTAATGTCATCGAAATCGTAATCTACCGCTGTATTCGACAAGCTCATTTTGAGTAATTAACCAAGAATTTAATTGTAATCGCCAAAATTTATTTCTAACCTCACATATGGTATTTGAATATAACTAAAATAGGGCAATTATTACAACAGATGAGAAGATATTTTTGCTACGTCTATCTTTTCACAATTATTACTTGTGCTTAACTTAGAAATACAACTGACCTCTTTAGTCTTAGAAAATAAAATTATAAAGCGTTCTTGAAATAAATATCACGAATGGAATCCAAGGCTTATAAAAGACAAATTGCCATGTTAAATCTTAAATAAACTATAAATTTCCAAATGTAATAATTTTCAAGATACTTGTTAAAACATATCATGAAATAAAAATTACTGGTCTAGCTTTGTGAGTAGTGTTTTAATAGTGATCATTTCTAATTGATAAGTTTATTTTTTCAATGAAAATCATGGTTAAGGTGATTGATTTTGCCATAACTATATACCAGTTATTTTTTATTGAAGTAAAGTTTGATCTCTTCACTAATGCTGAAACTTTTAATTAAGTTTGTAATAAATGCTTGATTAATGTACATAGTTTTGCAAATATACAATTTTAAACTTAATTCAAGTCACCAAAATACTTCTTAAAATTTATTTTATTTAAAATTAGGTACTATAAATTAATGATAAGTAATTAAAACATACCAGAGTACTACCTTCCATAGAGCGTTGAAACACAATACTGCGTTTAATTGCATGTTGGCTCACATTCCTCTTACTAATAATACATAAACATTACTGCAGAAGTTCTTTCCGTCTTCGAAACACGAGACATTCTAAGTCAATTCTTCACGGATTGAGAATTAAATTAAAATAAATGAATTTAGGAAGAAATCAGGGCAATAAAACAGGTAAAATCTTGTTTTATAAAATAAATATTTTTGTTATATTATTCTACTAACAACAAATTAATGCAAGAGACTCTTGAAAAAGAAACGATTAAATCATTTATTTATCCACTTATTCCATACCTTACCATTTCTGACATACATGATTCCAAAGATACAACCAAACCTACTCTAACCAGAATGGGGAGCTCGAAATTCATTCCCTGGTCCGCCATGAAATAAATCTGATCCCACACAGGCCGGATTCGAACTGGCATCACTTGAACATTGAAGGTCATGATTTACCATAATCATCCCTCACGACCACAAAATACCTGAAAAACTGAAGATAACATAGTAAAATGATTGTGATGAGTGATGTGTGGATGAGTTCACATACCGGTGTCGAGGTGCCTTTTACCTATCATTAATCCCCCGTCCTCTCCCCTGACCCAGTAAAACTCCGTATCCATTATAATCGAAAATGTGAGGATGGGGAGGACAAAAAGTAAAATAAAATAAAAAAAACGATCAGATTCCATTACAGGAAACGCGTTACCTTTTGGTATTCCTAGAATCAAAAATAGAATCTTGGTTCTTGCAATATTCTTTTTTTTATATTTATCCATCATCAACTCTACTGGTTTAGTTAGAACATTGAATCTTGATATTCATTTGCGAAAAAACTCGATTTTATTTTCTTGTCAACTTGGAAACGGAAGCGGTTTTGGCCCCAATGTAACGAGGTAGGATCCAAATCCATTATTGAACTCTAATAATATAATTTGATAATGATAAGTAATGAAGTTGTTCAGAGGCTGTAATGTTCGAGAGTGTTAACGCATCATAATCTCAGTAACCCAGAGTTTAGCAACACCGAAGGTTTTTTACTCTGTCCCATTCCTCCTCATTTCGGATTAATGCTAGAGTTAAAAGCCCCCTCCCCAGGCACAGTGCACTGGTACTGATGGCGGGACTTAGTTCAGCAAGTGGGGCTATTTTGGGGGCGGGGTGGCCGAATGAGCTAAGATGTGGGCACACACAGCACCGCGAGTTGCCCGGCAGCCAGATAACCAAGTTTCGAGATTGAAAAAAAAAGTACGAGTTCGCTTCCTAGTGCCAGAGGGGATTTTAAATTCTCCGTCCTCACCCTTCGGCCCGGGAAAATCCCGTATAGCCTAAAAGGCAAGGTATGATAGAACAGCAAAAAAAAAAAAGTGGGCTTATTGGTCCTTTTTTCCAAATCCAAAGTTGATACTACCAATGGTTGTCTATTGTACCTCTACTCTGTTTCAAACCTTTTTGTTCTTCTAATGAAATTCAAAAGGTGGGACCATTTTATGGAGGTAGCTTTGCATACTTGGATTCTGTCTGCGCCCAGAAGTCTATATCTGAGTAATCCGTCACATTCTGTTATGAAGTGGAGGGCAGTTTCAGGTGCAACTTCTGCAAAGATTGCAGAATTCATCATCCACTATCCATCAGATCTTTTAAGTCTGCAGTGACCTGTTAGTACTCCGATGATGAGTCGGATTTCTTTCCTAGTTAGGCCCAGCAGCCACTTTGTTTTGGAGGGAGAGGGGCTTTTGATAAAATTGTTTTGCTTCTCTAAGCCCTATGCATTCCCTCCATTCTTTACCTGCTTTTTTCCAGGTCCAATCAAGGACTTCTTTCCGCTGATGCTTTTTGAATATTCCTATTGTAGGTTCCGGACCTACTATAGGAAATTCTGCTCCATTCCTTGCAAGGGCATCGGCTTTTTCATTGCATTTAATTTCCCCCCCCCCCTCGGCACAGAGATTCGAACTCATAATCTTAGATTTATCAGGTTCTTCGGCTACTCCGTCGCTTCAGCGTCGATTTTATACGGCCTGGGTGGGTTGTTGGAGTGAATCACTAGATTCGTTATACCTCAAGAATAATTCCCTCTCCCCTCCTCCCCCATATATCAGAAGTGACCTGCATGGGGCAAAATAAAGAAAAAAGTAAATAAGTTTTTTAGATTGTTAAATCAATGTACGATCAATGCTCAATAGTACCATCACCTTACACACACTTCCAAAATTTATTTTATTTTTATTATTATTAGTTTCTGTATTATTTATTTTTACTTAATGTAAATAGAGTGTAAGTGTGCTCTCTGAACACTATTATAAATGTCCTTGATCGTGACAGAATGTAATATTTCTAAATAAACAAATATATAAGATTCTTAAAAATTTAAATATCACCAAAAGTTGGGTATATCGTACAGTATAACTATCATTATGACATATTCATTCTTTAGTTCTCTCTCACTTTTAGAAACGTATGTGTATATTTTAAAATAGTTGCCTTGGGATACTTATAATATAGTTAGATTTTAAAAATCAAAGTATTGCCATTTATCCATAGTCTTCGGCGAAATGAAATTCTATTGAAAAGATAGACGGATGAGAATGGTTTTGAGCCCTAAGAGGCTCATAGAGTACCTCATCATATCATCATATCATCATAGAGTACCTCGGATGATATAGAAAGAAACTTTTTGGTATATTTAATTAAACAAAAAAAATATATAAATACATGTATAGTTTCTATACTCCTACAAACCAATAATTTTCTGAACAGAAATAGGTCTTGACCGATTATAGTAATGAATTAGTTCAGACGTTATGAACCAGGTAATCACTTATTAAGTAAACTGTTTCTTTAACAGTCGTGGTATAAATAATAAATAATTTTGTGTGTTGGATAGATTATTTTGAAAATATTATATTGTATATACGAATAAACATGTTTCAATGATGTTCGAATGAATTAGGGAGATTATTTTGGTTCTGGAATTAAATATAAATTTATACAATGCTACGTTAAATATAGTAAGGATCTGTAAAGGAGTCCTTTACTACTCTTTTCGTAGTAAAGGAGTGGATATTGAAACATATTGTTTGTGAAGGTTCTGAACCGGGAGCGAAAAGGGTTCCATGATGGAGCATTGTGATGAAGGGAACGTTAGGTATCGATTCCTCGGAGGTGGTGTACCCTGATCGGATGTGTCAGCCCATTGTTCCGTCCCGCCGTGCCATTGTAGTCCTTTCTGTCATTCCTCTCTCGTCCGCTTTACAAATAGTCTGAGGAATTAATAGTTTTCCCACTTTTATTTATATTAACGCTCACTTCATCGTGAAGTTATTTAGCCTTTTTCAATTCCAACAGTAATTAAGTAAACGGACATAAATATCGAAGTAATATGGTGCATACACTTCAAAAATTCACTGACCTAAGGATTCACTAGATAACAGAATATGATTGCTATTAATAATTTTTCTTACTAACGTTGTTATAACTTACTATCTATCCAGGATTTAACTTTTTTTTCAGACGGCTTCAGCTTTTTGCAAAAGACGTGCAGCAACTGCGAGAAATGATCAAGCATCTCTTAAAAATGTGTGGGGAAATTGGTCTTCCTTTACTCCAAGTACCAGAAGACTAAATCAATGACAGATAGGGGAAAAGAAAATGTAATGTAAACAACCATAGTTTGACATATGTAGAGGAGTATTTCTATTTGGGCCTTGTATTTATATTGGAAGTCCAAAGGAGAATGGCACTTAGTTGGAATACGTTTCGGTACCTCAAACATAACGTGGAAAGAAATAAAATACAGGTATTCGACAGTTGCATATTTCCAGTGTTGTTTATGGATACCAAGCCTAGGTCTTTGACAAAACCTCAAGAAAGAAAGATCCACCTGTGGCGGAATGACGTTGAAAGATTATGAATGTGAGGAAAAAGGATAGAATGAGAAATGACTGGGTCAAAAAAGAAACAGGATTCACAGATATCTTAGACGGAGTACAGTGAGCAAATGGAAATGGCTGGACATCTCCTTCGGTGTGAAGATAATAGATGGTCAAGAATGGTCACATACTGGACTCTGAATGACCTGAAAAATAGAGTAGGGCGTCAAAAGAAAAGTGGAGCTGAGTGTTCAAAAGTGGTTGGCAGGGTCCATCCGGTGGAGAACTACTAGAGAAGTCTGGAAGGAGAAGTGGGCGGAACTTCCAAAAGGGCTAGTCATCCCGAGAAGCGCTGACTATTACTCCCTAAAGGGAAGACCTATGTATGCAAGGAAAAAAAGATAAAAATAATCAATATATTAATTGTTTTTACATTTAAAGAGAGTAGAATTAAACAGACGTTACGGTCTTTTATCCAGATTAAGTAAGACAGACTTTTAAAATTATCTTTAACTAACAAACTAACCCTTTATAAAGTCTTACTTAAACCTATTTGGACTTACGGCATAGAACTGTGGGGTTCTGATAAAACTTGCTACATTAAAAAAGTTTAGTCCTCTCAGTAAAAAGTGTTGCGTAGGATAGTTGACTAAAGGATAGTTCAGTTTTATGTCGCAAATGATACACTACATAAAGACTTAAACGTACCTACAATTTTAGATACTGCAAAAGAGAACTACAACAACTTTCACCAAAGACTGACGTGCAACATGAATCCTCTGACAGAAATCCTTCATCGTACAAGAAATCCGTACAGGCCACTACGACGATTACGTAGGCGTTGGCCAAGAGATCTCCTGATCTGATTTATATTCCGGAAGTGATGGGAAGCTGCGAAGCTGCCAAAAAATTTGCTTATTGCAAAGAAATTTGCAGATTGCAAATTTAATATAACGATCCACATTTTTGTTTGGTTAATAATAATAATAAACATTTAAAGAGTATACTTATTTGAATGTACTTTGTATTAACCTTTTCAGAAATAAAGGCTATATCATCATCCCCATTTTTGAAGAAAAAGAAATAAACAAACTAGCTATATGAAATGGTATATGGTATATGGTATATGGTATATTTATGTGAAATATGTATGGGGAGTGATTCTTGAAATCTTATATGTAATTAACCGGGCAATAATACTTTTAGAGTTAATTTTTTTCATAAGACATGGTACTATTTTTTCATTTGAGGGAAGGAGGGAGAGCTTCATCGCGGAAGTTTCCACTCATCGTCGATCAGTCTCTGCTACCCAACTACACTTATTGTTTGTCAAAATCAAGTTGGGACGCCGTAATTTGACCTGTTTTAATCAATGAAAAACGAGGTATCTTAGTTATGAGAGTTACGAAATATTTACTGTAAAAATTTATAATCACCAGAACTCATGAACGTCAAGCACTCCGAGAAATTCAGGCAATCATGAGATTTTGCATCAACGCGACCGAAATTCCAAAAGGAAGCTTTGTATTAACGTAGAAATTAAAAAAAAAAAAGTTTGTTCTTAGAAGACGTCAAAAACGGCAAGTTCGATTTGTACCGAAGTTAAAAGAAATTCGGGAACTTATCTACAACTGATTTAGTATCAATTTAATGCAATTACATCTGCATATACACCCATAAATGTATTCTATTTTAAAGGCTTTATTTGTATCGCACAGATTAAATGTAGCTAAAAAAATTATGGATATCCCCTGAAATTGATGTCTAGGATGGTGCTAGAAGATATTACAGTTGCTAAAACTTTAATATTTAACATTCAATTTCGGGTCTGAAATTAACTATTAAATACCCAACTGAAGATTGACATTACTATACTTTTGCTTTCCCAAAACTTAAAATCACACAGAAATTATTTCTGTAATAAAAATAATATATATATATACATATATATATATATATATATATATATATATATATATATATATATATATATATATATATATATATTGAATATTTAATAGTTGACCGTTGCATTATAAAGGAAGGAGATGGTCCGGCGTGGCGGTCATACTAAATAGTGGTAAAACTATTATCCTATTTATGACCGCCATCCCGGATTATCTCCTTCCTTATATATATATATATATATATATATATATATATATATATATATATATATATATATATATATATATATATATATATATATATATATAAATATTAAAGGAAGGAGATCAGCAAGTCCAAGCCAAGTGCAATTTTTTAAAAAAATAATTGGCTCAAAAATCAAGAGTGATGTTTTCATTAAGTCAAATTTGATAATAACCCTTAAAAATGAAAAAAAAAAGTTAAAACTACACATTGATAATTAGCAACAAATTCATATTTATTATTATAATTCATAATATTCGTGCGTTATTTCTGTAGACAAGATATAGATAATGGAATTATTGCAAATTTTTTATAAGAATCCATTTCATCTAACATTATTTCCAAGTCGAAGAGAATTCCCAAGGCAGATTTTCAGGCCATCTCGAAAGGTCAGGTACTTTATAGAGTCAAGTTTGGCCCGGAGGGGCGTATTCCAATCTCAGGAGGGACAGGCTGAATAGAATATAAATTTGACTGGTGTTGGTTCCCTAACGTGTTACAGGTAGAAAGCCCTTTTTATTTTTAACGTTGGAGAACTTGGGATGGAAACTTGTTTCTATTACGTATACTAGTATACCCTAGTGGGAATTATCACATTAGATTCCTTTTCTCTTATGCATTCGACGTTTAAGTTACATCAGCGAAAAATGTTTAATCCTAAATACGGTATAATAATATCAAGATAGTGTAGTTGACACAAATAAGTGGTGAAGATTCCTTCCTTTTATTAGTGTTGCTCAAATGCGAGACCGAAACGAGTCTTGGTCTTGCAAACTCAGTCTTGGTCGTGGTCTTGGTCTTATCCAAGAGTCTCGCAACAGTCTTGTAGTTATTTATTTGCTTATCACTATAGGAGTATTACTGTAATTTTTTTAGATTCCAGAAACCTAACTAAGAGGAGTTAAATGCAAAAGTATATCGGTTATACCAATTATTGACAATTATTACCAGTCCTGGTCTTGGTCTTGCAACACTTAGGCGGCCTTGGTCTTAGTCTTGCAAAGTGCAAGACCGATTTTAGGCATTACTATTCCTTATCATGACTGTTAAAGAAACAGTTTATTTAATAAGAGATCCGCTTGTAACACAGAAATATATTCCTCCATTTTAATAGTTAAACAATAACACACATAATACGTCTTGTTTTCAAAGAAACTATATTTGTTTGATGAAATAGAGGGAGAGAGAATATCGTTTTCCTTTCTCCTCCCACCAATAATTTCAGATAAAAAAATTAAATCAACAACAAATAAAATGTGTAAATTAAAATTGATTAAGAAAAGTCTACAAGCTGGCTAGGCTAGGGCCTATATATATATATAGCTAGATGTAATAAAGATATGTATTTTTTTTTATTGGTTCATTATTGTTATTTTTAGATGCTCTTGTCCGAGAATAAAGTTTATTTTTCTATCTATATAATAATGGGATCGATACAAAAAACAAATATAAATAAATAAAATATTCTGTTCCTACAATCCATGAAGAGTCTTGGGTTTAGTACTATGTTAGTAAGTACTGTATCTTGAGGGCGGGGTGGCCGAATGGGCTAAAGCGTGTGCACAGCACCGCGAGTTGTCCGGCAACCAGATACATAAAGATTTGAGAGACAAGAAAAGTAGGAGTTCGCGTCCCGGTGCCAGAGGGGATTTTAAATTCCCCGCCCTCACCCTCCGACCCGGGAAAATCCCGTATAGCCTAAACGGCGAGGTAGGGAAGAACAAAAACAAAAGTACTGTATCTTGGTCAACCATTGTTCTAGTTGGTGATCTGACTGAGATCACGCTCAACCACCTCGTTTCCTCCCTTAATTAAGTAATCAAGTAATTAATAATACTTGCTAATTTTATAGAGACTCTGTATGCCTCAGGAGGGTCGTTCGACCTCTGGCGTTGATCCATGCCGATTAAACAGAATAAATAATTATCTACCATCAGCCAAATTCAAAACGGAGACCTTGAGCTTTGGAAGTCAGTGCGCTACCCACTAAGCTACCTCACTCCCAGAGATATCTTTACTACCCTAAAAGTATTAAATGTAAATTTAATTTTTGAATATGGAAAGGTAATTATGGAAATGAATCGTTATACGAATACAAATATATAAATAACCGGGTAATTCCAAAATGAGGTTGCACGAATAATGAAATAGTTTTTAATATAACTACAGAAATAAGCAGTTCTATGGACAATTAATGAAAATTAATTGGTTGAGATTTTAGTAGGTCAATAATATTAAAAGATTTTTCGGTATTTAAGGATTGAAAGATGAACGAACCATGAAGAGTTTTCTTCGGGGATGAGGATGAAGCTATTCTCCCTCGGAACGTCATTGAGAGTGTTGAGGAACCAAGAAAAAATATTATCAAGTTATTTTTTACATTAATATCTTTTGAATCATCATTAGATAGCCTTCGATACACTAAGTGTCCGTAGTGTAGGAGATGAAACTCAGAGATAGTACTAAGTTAACGAATCGGAGGCAGTGAAGACTTTACAAGTAATATTTTTATTCATAATGTCTGTTACATATGTTATCTAACATACTGAAATATAGTATGGATATATGGGTTGACTACAAGAGTTCACTCCAGGTCTCCTACAAGAATGTAACTGCATGAGTGATTTTTTCTGAGGATCATGGGGTTTATATTCCCAAGAATTGCTAGGGGATGAAGAGAAGTCGGAAGAGGACGGCAAAGGAAGTGTGAGAGTTATTAAGAATTGGTACGCTTATCTTTAGAATCGATATGAAATATGTGAAACAGAGACGTATTGTTGAAATCTGTTATTGTTCCCTATGTCTTGATGATCGGTCATGTGTCCAGTTGCTACATTCTAGATAACTAGATACATTCAAGATCAGAGATAGCTTGACCTGACTATCTAGGGATAGCTTTGATACATAATTCAAAAATTGTCATATTTAACAAACTCAATTATTAAAATAAAAGTTAAATTAACTTTATTATTATTTGTTACGGATTAAGTACATTCCGTAACTCTATAAGGCGGCGAGTACTTCGTGTAAATGACTCATGGTATCTAATACTAATATAAGAAATTGTTTGGGTATTGGAATTGATTTACAATTATTTTTAAGTTTTGAACGGAGCGATACCTATCCTCAATACATATCGAATCTATACCTATCCAAATGCTTATTTAGAATAAGTTCTAGATATAGTCTACAATAACCAATACATAAGGGATTGTAAAAAAATAAAATTGTTTTCCTCTTGTTATGTACTCAAAATGGTCACTAAATTGTCTTAAAAGTATGCTCAAAACTTTCACAACTTGGATTGCTTTAAAATTGTTTCTTATATTAAGACTACGCCATACTGAGCAAGAGATAAACAAAAAAAATCGCTAACTCACCCCTATTTGACATCGCAGGCTCTTTATTACAGTAAAAAAAGTTAAATATTCCTGAATATAAAGTTTTGATATTTTATAGAACGATAAAATTCTCCAATTTTCATTTTAATCGTATTTGTAATTTTGATATAAATTGCATAAATGTTTATGGTATGAAGTATATTTTTTTATATCAAAATGGCGTAGTAATTGGATAATCTTTA
The DNA here is from genome assembly GCA_928085145.1 of Nezara viridula. NCBI lineage: Eukaryota > Metazoa > Arthropoda > Insecta > Hemiptera > Pentatomidae > Nezara > Nezara viridula. Next base: position 47,499,290 of record OV725082.1, on the reverse strand, counting down.
TGATGAAATAAACTGACGGATATTGTTCATCCCCTGTCTCCTTTATTGCCTTGGTCCCATTGCGGATGGAGTGCATGGGCATTGCTTAAACCGTTTTTTGTTTTTCAATATGCACTCATAAGTGCTGTGAGCGATAGTATCGTGAATGCTGGTGTGCGAGTTAAAATATATTTCAGGTATCAAAATAAGTATAGTGGTTGAATGATATGGAAAATGGAAAAATCGCTGACACATTTCGATGGGTATCTTTGTTATCTCCCGTATCTTTCAAAATAATTAAAATAAAATATGGCCTATTTAATGAGTCAAAGTAAAGCGGACTCCTTCCGAAATAGAATAACGTATACTGAAAAATGGAAGAAGTAGTTCCTCCCTAATACAAATAGAATTAACCAATAGAAAAAACCCGAAGAAGTGGAGGGGGAAAAATAAGAAATAATACTTTTAAAGGAAAAACGAACAATCAGTAAGTAATATTTAAAGGAAAAACAATCAGTTAGGAGGATCCAAAAAAGACAGTCGGAGAAAGTTTCTGGAAAAAGGAGACAGTGTGAGGGACTTCCTGAGAAATGGTTGTTTAGTGGAGGAGACAACAAAGAAGTCATCTCGAGATGACGGCAGCACAACGAACTTGAAAGAAGCAGCTAAAAACTTCATCATAATCCCTCAAAGAGGTTGTAATAATACTCATTAGTCAAGTTATATGAAATAATGGAGCCATTAACCGTGGTCATATTAATATGCGAAGTGTTCACATAGATTTATAATAAAACTAGTATAAATATATAAATAGATTTTTAATCAAATCTCGATTTGTAGCATTTTTATCCTGCGTGCCACTATTTCGATGTATAGACATATATAGTAAATTGGTAACATGATACCCTTTGAACCTACTATATTACCGCAAGGGGGTCTGTGGTATTAAACTTTTAAATATATAGTATATTTTTAAATAGATCCGTTCTCATTTGGTACCAATAGAAAAAGAAGGATATTTTAATTATGGTAAATAGAAGTAAATTCTGTTTCTAGAAATTCAGATATCCAGAAACGAAGCACATGGTACATTATGACTATTTCTTGTGAATTGAATATGGCGAAAGAGAATTCTTAGTTAAATGGGTCATGTGTGTGGTAATTGTCCGAATAACATTCTCCTAGTCAATCGCCGGCACAATAATAAAAAACATCGAAGAGCCAAATTTCTTGAAATTAAGAAATAGAGATGTTATCTCGAGGTTTATTTCTTGGATAAGGAAGGCTCAACTATGTTCATCGACATTCTAGCGTTCAATGCGACAGGGAAGGAGGCACTAATAGTGGATCCCACGATCAGATTTGAAACGAACGACCTGGATCTAGACTTCATGGCACAGGCAGAGAAGGAGAATATCTATAAGAAATGCATACCATACTTAATGGAATAATTAAGAAATTAATTCGGAGAAAGGCTATTTAAGCTAAAGTTGAAGGGCTATGTTTCGGAAGCAAGAGAACCACCCCTCTTACTACACGTAATTTCTTGCAGAGGCTCGGTGTTAAAAGAGAGCAGATTTAGACCAAGGCAGAAACTATTGTTTTAGATTCCTTGGAATCCTTTAGTCAACACATATATTGTTTGATCTTGGTTTTCGCTCATTCCGTCCTGTTTACGGTTCTTGGCATATCAGCTGTTGCAGTTGGCAAATCTAGCTCTCTCTTGTTGATTAATCTGTTGATTAATTGAGTATGCTGTGTGATTTAGTAATTCAACACAGTTGGGCTGCAGTGCAATATTATTTTACTTCTTTCTCTGCTTAGATGAAAGGTAAGGATGATTTTTAAATAACACTGACCCCTGGAAATCTACATTTAATAACTGGACTGGGCGTGACCAAGAAAAAGTAAAGCGACCCTAGGATCGGAGTCCACCTTTGATGGCGCCGGCTAGGAGCAATAAAGAGCTCCAACAACTCCGGAATAAAGACAAATACGGAGCTAATGAATTCCCTGTGTCTCCTGGAGATTTCTTTCTTGGATAATTTATTCCCGTTTCTGGTATAAAGCCCAGAGAATTCCTCTGCCCTTGGTATTTGTTTTAATTCTATCTCGATAGTGCCTCTTATTTATGCTATTCATTCCTCTTTTGAATAATTAAACGGCCAATACTCGTTTTATTCGCCTTTCTCTCAAGAGAAAAGGGAAATCTAAATATCTAATAAAATCTCTAAATTTTGATTAAGGATTCGTGATTTTAATTTATATATTTTTTCTCATTCTCTCCTTACTTCTTGGGTGTAGGTCCAATTTAACAGATAATAACTCTCAATTTATAGCATTGTTCATTATTATTTTTATTGTTCGCAATATTCAACATCTTAAATTAAAGCAATCATTTAAAATTTGAAAATCAAGAACATTTAAAATTTTTATTTTTTAAATAATTAAGACCAAGACCGATTTCGGACAATACTAATTAGTATGAGTTTATCGGTAGCTCTAGCGCATTGCTTAACTATTAAATAGAGATATATTCTCCAATGGAATAAAGTAATCACGTATTTAGTAAATTGTTGCTTTAAATTATGTGTGCTAATAGACTTTATGTCTTGGTATAATACTGTATATACGAATAAACAATATACATGTTTCACTGGTGTCATTTATACTTGGAATGCATTAAGGAGAAGAGCAGCTACCTAATGTGAGGGTTCTCAGCGGTGTAATAATGATGCGTATTAAATGTTTTATGAATTTTATTTATTTATGGAAGTAGTTACAAGTTACTTAATTATGAAAGAATTACTTCTTTTTTCACTTGCATTTACTTATCCCCACCTGTCAGTTACAAATATCGACAATCAGCAGATGTGCTGGCATAGTTGTGAGAAAAAAAAAAAACATAAAAGAAAATAAAAAGGCTTGATGAGAGGAAAAGAATACCCAGTGGTATCCCATTCGTGGCTTTTATTTACTAAAACATTATTTAAGTAGATCCCTCATCCAGACTCTTTTCAGTCGTATTCTGGAGTTCTCGGACATACTATTGTGGCCATTTCTTTTACCAGCTGGAGTGTCCATTTAATATATTATTAAATCGTTTGTAGTAAGTTCGTATGTGTTCATTGAGTGTCGGAAAGTGTAAGTCGGTGTGTAAAGTGTGGTTTTGAAAAGTTCACATGTTACTTAATTATGGAAGTGATTACAAGTCAATCCAAATATTTTTTGTTAGCTTCAACAATCGCTTATCAGAAAAATGTTATGAATTTAAAGGTCAGATTCAATTGGATGAAATTAGAAACCATGGCATACTTAAAATTTTTGATATTTACTATAATATAACTAACAACTAGAGGGACGACACTTTGCTGAAAGAGTAAGTCATGCAAAATTTGGCCTAAATTCTACCTGGCAAAATTTCACAGCTAATAAAAATGTCCCCTATTCAAGTAAACTCGTGGTTTATAATTCGGTCTCTCGGGCGGTGATTAGTTATGCTAGGCAGGTTTGGGGTTTCGAGCTCTGTAAAGTTTTGGAAAAATTTAAATGATACTTCGTAAAAAAATTATTGCGTCTCCCAAGGTATTCACCTAATTATATTTTGGCATACGAAACCGGTCTCGCATCGATATACTCCTACACACTTAAAATTCATTTCGACTATATTTTGAAAGTGCTGGAGATGCCGAGTTTTCGTTTGCCACATATCCTTGCGAAATAGGTGATATATAAGAGAGTTTATTGGTACCAAAAGTGGTTAGAATTCGAGGATAGTTGTAAAACTAATCTTGATATTGCAAATATCGCTGATCTGCGCGGAAAATTGACTGTTGTTAGACATAGGGTTGAGAAATTAGAAAAACAGAACAATCTAGAAAAATGTATTCATTCATGTTTTTCTGTTTACGGAGGGCTATGTTCAGTGGTCACTGTTACACCCTATCTTTATGATAGTTTTGATATTGTGACTATAGGGTCAATTTTTCGATGTAGGACAGAGTTGCTCGATTTAAGCGTAAAATCATGGATGGTGGGGGACACGGATTGCTGTCCGGTATGTAACTCTCAAGAAAAAGAGGATATCATTCCTTTTTCGGGGACTTGCCACATGTTCAGTGAATGAAGAGAGAAATGTTTTGGCAGCGGACCTGTTCTCCAGAAGAATTATTTGGTTTCTTAAAGGGTTCTAACTGGAAAGCATTTAGCAATTATTTACAGTAGGCCACATTGCAAGGATCCCAATTAGTCAGATAGTAAACTATTGATACAATATCGTGTTTATTTATTGTAACGTTTGTTTTATTGTTATATTGAATTTGGTGATTATTATTATTGTTGAATTCAAATTTCTTATTTATTGGATTTGTGATGTATTAATGTTTGTTTTTTTTGAAAATTCTATTTAAACAGATGAGACAGTGAAAAAGATATTTGGTAGAATGGATGAATAAAACCATAATAATACTGTTGATATATCATTGCTGATTTATTTTAGTTATAAATGTGATGAATATTTATTATTAATTACACACAGACTTCGACAGACGGAATTTTCCATTGTCTATGTGTTGTTGCTTATATTTTACTTTGTGTAATTTTTTAAAAAGTTTAATGAACACGTTTTCATTCATTCATTCAACTAACAACCAGATTTCATTGTTTTTATTTTATGCACCTGTGATGCGAAGAAGGTAACAATGGAAGCCATTGAAAGTAAACTCATAGAAAGAGGAGGGAGAGAAGAGTCGAAGGTGGACAGAGATAGCTGGTATCGACACCACTATGGGTATCCATTATCAAAAGTCGGTTGAGAAGTCAACTGGCTGTCATCTGCACTGGCTCCTGAGTAGTCATTAGTGGTCATTTAATGGGCTATTCTCTTCTACTTCGCCCGTGTCAACATGCTCCTCTACGGCTCAGTCCCTATCCTCAATCAGCAAAATCTATCGTTCTAGCTCTTACATATTAATAAAATAATAGTAAAGGAGATATTTCTCACCAGGTACAAGTCGT